>JAJSPL020000040.1:0-377017 GCA_021272945.2 Cytospora paraplurivora | reverse complement strand
GAAGTGCCCGTCGGAGCGCACTCCCCCGTGACTCCCACTGAGAAAGACCACATCACCAACACGGCCTCGGAGACGCACTCCAATACCCCCGGCGCCCCCATCGCTCGGCCTGCTGGCTGGATGTACAAGGGCTTCAAGATCGGCAAGACGGAGTTGTGGTACGCATCCCCCAAGATGCAGCTCTTCATGGTCGCCATGGTGTGCTTCCTCTGCCCCGGCATGTACAACTCCCTTACCGGCATGGGCGGCGGGGGTCAGCTCGACACCCAGGTCCAGGACAACGCGAACACGGCCCTCTACTCGACCTTCGCCGTCGTGGGCTTCTTCTCGGGCACCTTTGCCAACCGGCTCGGCATCAAGCTGACGCTGTCCCTCGGCGGCCTGGGCTACTGCATCTACGCGGCCTCTTACCTCTCGTACTCGCACACCGAGAACCACGGTTTCGTCATCTTCGCCGGCGCGCTGCTCGGCGTCTGCGCCGGCCTGCTCTGGACCGGCCAGGGCGCCATCATGATGTCGTACCCGCCCGAGCACTCCAAGGGCCGGTACATCTCGTGGTTCTGGATCATCTTCAACCTCGGCGCCGTCATCGG
Organism: Cytospora paraplurivora; assembly: GCA_021272945.2. NCBI lineage: Eukaryota > Fungi > Ascomycota > Sordariomycetes > Diaporthales > Cytosporaceae > Cytospora > Cytospora paraplurivora. The sequence goes on along the minus strand of JAJSPL020000040.1, from coordinate 376,424 downwards.
CTCGCTCATCCCCCTGGCCCAGAACATCAACAAGATCAGCGGGCCCGTCACCGACGGCACCTACGCCGCCTTCATCGTGCTCATGTTCGTGGGCGCGATCCTGGCCCTCTTCCTCTGTGACGCCGACAGGGTCCAGCGCGAGGACGGCTCGCACGTCATCCTCATGAAGAACCCCAGCTGGACCTCGGAGATCAAGGGCCTGTGGGAGACCATGTACCTCGACCCGTGGATCGTCCTGCTCTTCCCCATGTTCTTCGCCAGCAACACCTTCTACACGTACCAGACCAACGACATGAACGCCGCCCACTTCAACACGCGCACCCGCGCCCTGAACAACCTGCTCTACTGGCTGGCACAGATCTTCGGCGCCGTCATCTTCGGGTACGCCCTCGACTTCCCCAAGGTCAGGCGGAGCCTGCGCGCAAAGATCGACCTGATCGTCCTGGCGACCCTGACCTTTGTCATCTGGGGCGGCGGCTACGCCTGGCAGGAGAAGCAAGCGACCCGCGGGGTGGTCGAGGCGACGGACGCCAACGGTGACTCGACGTACACGGGCCTCGTCGACTGGACCGACGGCGGCCAGAAGTACGTCGCCCCCATGTTCCTGTACATGTTCTATGGCTTCTTCGATGCCGCGTGGCAGACGAGTATCTACTGGTAAGCAGAGAACCTCACAGCCCAGCACACAAGCCCTCCCCATGTACACACCTACCTACTACCTACCCACCAAGCTACCTTCCCGAGAGCCGGCGGGGCAAGTTGATGAGCATACCGCTGACCACACGTTTCCCGACGCAGGTTCATGGGCGCCCTGTCCAACTCGTCCCGCAAGGCCGCCAACCTGGCCGGCTTCTACAAGGGGATCCAGTCCGCCGGCGCGGCCATCTTCTGGCGCCTCGACGGCATCAAGAAGCCGTACAACACCATATTCGGCGCGACGTGGGGGCTCCTGGCGGCAGCGCTGGTCTTCGCCGCGCCCATCATCTGGACCCGAATCCAGGACACCGTGCCCCTCGAGGAGGACCTCAAGTTCTCGGATGAGACGGCGGCGGATGTAGCTGCTCGGATTGCCGTGTCGGTGGGGGGTGGGAAGACGACTGGCACCGCTGAGGTCTGATGATGATGCTCATGATGATGATGATGGAAAACAGGGTGGATCCTGATCGACGACAGTCCTTAGGTGGCCGAGGTAATATTGGGGGAGGATGTTGGCGAGTCGTGTAGGATGACGGGATCTGGGATGTTCTTCTTGGTTGTCGACGATTGGGGGGGGGGACCTGCGGATCCGGGTAGGACGGATAATGGGCGATGAGTTGAAATATAGTTGATACCACGGAATGAAACCTCAATGCATTGCAGGCTGTCGTGGAATGTCTTTGCACACTTGAACTACCCAATCTATCAATCAATCTATCAATCACAATTCCATGTGAGATGGGGTTTCTTCTTTCCCCGACGTGTATCTTGACTCGGCATCCGCGACAATGCACGTGGCCAACCCGCGTCAGGTACTACACAGTATAACGGTCATACACATACATACATACCCCACACACAGCTCAATGATACTGAAAGTGGGATTGATCCGTTCACAGTGAGATACAGTAGGAGAACGGCGCCAACAGCCACCTAATAGCTGCCCGATCGGGAATATGCTGCAGGCATGACCCCATGGATAACCGAGGGCCATCAGTGTATCACACAAAGGCCGGGCGGGCGGACGAACGGGTGACGCTCGGAAGAGGCCGAGCTTGCGCCGATCTGGTGCAGTGGTGGGGCTTCTTTCCGGTGCCTCTCTGGCTGTCAGCCTGTCCGACTCCATCTCAGCTCCGGATGTGCGTGGCGACTGTCGACTCTGGCTGTCGAGAGTTGACCGCTGGCAATAGGGCTGGACGAATAAGGTGTTTCATGGTTGTCAGCCGTGAGGGGTGGAGAGACAAGATAAATGGTTTCGCCACGATGTATTGATATGTAATGGGAAATCCCATGATGTGTTGATGTGTTTAATATGGTATCAGTGCTGCTGTTAAGATCTGGGGATCGAGAAGGACAAACAGACGGGGACTCGGTTGTATATTCACCCAAGTACCGAAGGGTCTACGTCACCTGTAGCGTCCTAACAGTTCAGTTCAGTCCAGTTCAGTTCAGGGACAGCCAAAGGCTACTTATACCTTAGCCCTGGGGTCATTAGGTCCCGGTTTGGAGGGTATTTAACTGGGTTGTACCCCTGGCGCCCCAGGGAAACCCCCACCACTAACAACCCACCCCCCCAAACTGCCTACGACTCAGTGCACTTGGGAGGGGGAGGGCCCGCTGCACCTCGGGGATTGGGGTGAAACGGAATGTCATCCTTGCTGCTGCAGCTTGCATACTACCGGTAAGTACGGGGACTACGGAGGGTACGGAGTACTATGGTACTGTACACGGTATAACCTACCTACCTGTCCAGGTGGGCAGCTAGGATATGATAATTCGGTACAGTATGTAGTAGTGTAGTATACATATCAATCATTATTATTTATCACATAGGTGATGTGGTAATCCCAAATATATTGTGGTTCGGAAACATCTCCACAGTGCCACCAGCGCACGTTTATATATCTCGTGTCGAGGCCCCATCGTCTTTCCTCTTCGAGACCGGCCGCCGTTATCATTCTAGTCTACTATACCCTTTTTTGCTGCTTTCCTTTGCTGCTGCTGCTGCTGCTGCTTGACACTCCCCACTCCTCATTTCCAATTGCCATTCTTCTTCCTCTCTTCCCTTTCTCCTCCCGTCCCGACCTCGACTTCGACCTCTTCGATCCCAACCTCGACGGACACGGAATCCAAACGCGACGTCAGGGCGACCATCCAATTAGCACCTGTCCGAGTCCACCATACGAATTGGCCACGACCATGGCGAGCCCGATAGCTTCCGCCGCCCTCAAGGCGCGCATTCGCCGCCCCTCGTTGTTGAACAAGCTGTGCCACCCGGAGGACCTGCTCAAGCACTTCCCCAATGGGACATACATCGGCTGGAGTGGCTTCACGGGTGTTGGATACCCCAAGTAAGTGCTCGCCCAAGGCGCATTGTCTCCCAGAAGCACCCGTCGAAGCTTGCTTTTGTGGCCAACAAACTGACTGGCGCCCTCTTGTTCGTTTTGTTTAGGAAAATGCCCACCTTCCTTGCCGACCACGTCGAGAAGAACAGCCTGCAGGGCCAGCTTAAGTACAACCTGTTCGTCGGCGCGTCGTCCGGAGCCGAGACGGAGAACAGGTGGGCTGGGCTGGATATGATCGCGAGGAGGGCACCGCACCAGGTCGGAAAGAACATTGCCAAGGGTATCAACGAGGGCAGGATCAACTTTTTCGATAAGCATCTGTCTATGTTCCCAACGGACTTGTTATACGTACGTGGCCCCGAGTCTGGCCCTCCCCTTGAGCTCAAAATCACTGGTGGGCGTGAAGCTCGCAGACGGCTTGGATCGCAACATGAAGAGACAGACCTTGCTAACATACAAATTTGACAGGGTTTCTACACCAAGGAAAAGCCCGGTGGCAGACTCGACGTTGTGGTTGTTGAGGCGACTGACATCAAGGAAGACGGAAGCATCGTGCCCGGCGCATCAGTGGGAGCTACTCCCGAGCTCATCCAGCTGGCCGACAAGATCATCATCGAGGTCAACACCGCCATCCCTAGTTTTGAAGGCCTGCACGACATCACGATGAGCGACCTGCCACCCAACCGCAAGCCATACCTCATCATGGGTGTTGAGGACCGCGTTGGCACCACCTCGATCCCAATCGATCCTGAGAAGGTCATTGGTGTACTACACTCCGACTACCGTGACCAGACCCTGCCCAACACCCCGGCAGACGAGGGCTCCTTCCAGATCGCCAACCACATCATTGAGTTCTGGGAGCACGAGGTCAAGTATGGCCGCCTCCCCGAGTCCCTCCTGCCCATCCAGTCCGGCATCGGCAACATTGCCAATGCCGTCATCGGCGGTCTCCAGGACTCCAACTTCAAGAACCTCAAGGTCTGGACCGAGGTCATCCAGGACACCTTCCTCGACCTCTTCGACTCGGGCAAGCTGGACTTCGCCACCGCCACCTCCGTCCGCTTCTCGCCCGACGGCTTCAAGCGCTTCTACGACAACTGGGAGGCCTACCACGGCAAGCTGCTCCTCCGCTCCCAGCAGGTCTCCAACTCGCCCGAGATCATCCGCCGCCTGGGCGTCATCGGCATGAACACGCCCGTCGAGGTCGACATCTACGCGCACGCCAACTCGACCTGCGTGCTGGGGAGCCGCATGCTGAACGGCCTGGGCGGCTCGGCCGACTTCCTGCGGTCGTCCAAGTACTCCATCATGCACACGCCGTCGACCCGCCCGTCCAAGACGGACCCCCACGGCGTGAGCTGCATCGTGCCCATGTGCACGCACGTCGACCAGACGGAGCACGACCTGGACGTCGTGGTGACGGAGCAGGGCCTGGCCGACGTGCGGGGCCTGAGCCCCCGCGAGAGGGCGCGCGTCATCATCGACAAGTGCGCGCACGACGTCTACAAGCCCATCCTGAAGGAGTACTTCGAGAAGGCCGAGTTCGAGTGCCTGAGGAAGGGCATGGGCCACGAGCCGCACCTGCTGTGGAACACGTTCGACATGCACAAGGCGCTCGTGGAGAAGGGCAGCATGCAGAAGGTCGAGTGGAAGTAGATCCTGATGAGGAGGGAGATGAAAGTATATATGACTATATATGACCAAAAAAACATGAGTAAGAAAATTCAAAGAAATATATATAAATATATATGAATCATATGGGTCTGGCAATGGTTTGGAGGCGTTGGGTGTATGTAGTCTGTGGGGATTAGAGCGGAGCTCTTGAATGGAACTTTAGATCAGATTTAAAAAGACAGATCTAATCCCATCCTGCCCATTAGTATCTGGTGGTCCCTTGAGAGTTGTCTCTGTAGAGGTAGGATGGGTGTTTGATCGGTTAGTATTGGGGAGACCGGTCTGACGGCTACGGAGCATCACATCCTAACATGCCTGCTTTCCTCTTATCGTGACGCTATCTTGTGTATGTATGCTATGTCCTGGGGGCATGGAGACCTTCATATACCTGGTAAGGGCGGAACGAGGCCACTCGTGTTTATTCTCTCCATCTCTGTATGTCTCTGTATGTTAATGAAATTCTATTTTAAATATAATAAACGCATTGTTGGTTAGGCCGGGTGTACGATCGTACGAGTGAGAACTGAATCGTCAAATGGATTCAAAGGTCTGATTCTAAAGAGAGGAAGAAATGAAGCTATCTATAGTCAGGTTGAAGGCCAGTTATAGGCCTGGCAGGGCGTAGGCAGAAAGGCCGTTTGCTAGAGCCTCTTCACCGCCTTGCCTGACTATAGTGGGCCGCCAAAAGTTTCCGAACACTCTACCCTAGCCACTACTTTAAGTGCTTGCATGAACAATACCCTTCCTTCCTTCTTTCCTCAATTGAACAACCACGATAGCTTCAATCGGCTCGAGTTTTATATTATTTATTTCGTCTCGATCAGACTGTTCAAATGAACTATCTCTAGCTCTCAGAGCATTAGTTTTGATAGCTATAGAGCTAGGTCTTCCTAAGGCCGAAATCATATACTGCTTCTCGCTCAGTCGTACTACTATATATAAGATAATTGATCGCTAGTAGAAATACTATACTTTAGAATTATAACCTTGCTCTAGCTAGCTAAGGGTAACTATAGCTTCTAATAATTAGTATATTAAACTATCTATATAGTTGAACCCTCGAATTAGCCTATAGAGCTTAGTCTATTATATAAACCTTAGTATTAGTATTACTACTTTAAAGAGGAGAATATATATAACTAATATCTATTATACTAGAGCTATAAGGAAGATACTTTTGAATAAGGTAGATATATAGTCTAAGCAAAAGTTTTAGTATTATTAGGCTCTTAGAGTTGATAAATTAATAGATATAAGAGCTCCCCCTTTATATTAGATTCTATAGCTAATTTTCCTCTTAGATAATTTTTTCTAATAAGTATAGTATTTAGAATTTACCTTCTAACCTATCTATATTCATTTAATAATACCTTTATAAATACTACTAGAAAGACCTTATTAACCTAAAGGTTTATATAAAACCTATAATCTTAATTATACTCTAGAGTACTATCTAGTATAATAGCTAAAGTAAGCTAATTATTATAGAGAGGGACCCTATAGCTAGAAATAATAGATATACTACTAGATTATATATAAAGGCCCTCGAGAAGAGTCTCCTTCTAATTTATAATAATATATAGTATTTCTAATAGGATAATACTATTATAGGCCTAAGCCTAGGGGCTTATATATTAGGTAAGCAATAGACCTAGTATGAGTTTATACTAGGCCTAGTCAGATCTATATAAACTACTAGAAAGAGGTCTATTAGGGACCTCTCCTCTTCCTTCTTTATACTTTAGAATATATCCTTATTAGTACCTACCTATAGTCGTATTATAGGCTAGCCCCTTATATTTCTAAAGTATCTCTAGTCTATCTTAGACCTAGTATTCTTACTTCAGTAGAGCTTATAGACCTTAGTAGAAATAGTAGAAGATAATATAGTAAACTTCTTCGAGGTACTTTATGAAGACTAAGCAATAAGTACTAATCCTATACTTGATACCTCTCTCTAGTAGAATAATACTACTTAGTAGAATCATTACTAGTAAGCTAATTCCCCTTAGTATACTTTCTTCCTATAAGTTAGCCTAGGTTAATACTCTTTATATACTCTCCTAGAGAGTATACTATAGATATAGGGTGCCTAAGACGCTAGTACCCCTTAGAAGACCTTCCCTTAGGTAACCTCTATGATATACCTTATATAGAGGAAGCTACTTCCCCTAGGTTCCCTATACGATAGAAATAAAGCAACTTTCTACTCTTAGTATATAACTATCGAATATAAACTTCGTATAGATATAATCTTTATTAGGGACTAATATAATTAATAGGTTTTCCTATAGTCTGCCCTTGCCTCCTTAGTCTAATAGTAGGTTATTATACTGATTATAGTAGGGGTTAACTAAAGAGTACTTTCTACTAGAACTAGGGTTTATATTAATAAAGAGGTTCAAGGTATTCTATATAATATAGTTACTATAGTCAATTAGAGATTACTCCTATCAATAGTAAGATTAATACTTAGATTAATTGCTAAAGAGCTAAGAGATATCTATCTACTACTAAGGGAATATCTTATTTATATATCTAGCTCTTTATTAATAGATTACTTAGATATATTAGTAATCTAATATATTTAGTCCTAGATATATTAGATATATTATTGATCTAATATATCTAGTCCTACTAACTAATCTATATTATATAACCTAGTAGGTCCTATATTCCCTTCTAGGTACTATACTATATATTAGTTCCTTTTTTCTATTTCCTCTATATGATCCCTAGTACCTTAACTATAGGTTATAATATTATCTTCCTCCTCTAATAATCTTTGCCCTAAAGATCTCGATTATTTCTATAAGTATCTCTTAACCTTCTTCTATATACTTAAGCCTTCCTAATTCGTTATATCGTCTAAAGTCAAAAGTTTATATATTTCTAAACCTTCTTCCTTTATTTCTAAGAAGACTTAAGATAGAAACGATCTACTTACTTTTATTCTTACTAACTATATTAATATACCTTTTTATTTTTCTTATAAACTATAAGGTATTCTTTCTTATTAAGCTTCGCTTAAAGATTCGTCTTATTATACTAAGTATATTAAGCTAGGCTTATTATCCTATAATATTTTAGGTTCTTCGCCTATTAACCTTCGTAAAATTACTCTTTAGTACTAGAAGTTAGAAGAGGAGTTAGAAACTACTAAAGAATATTATTACTTTATTAATACTAAGATCAAGCATCTATAAAAATAGAAAAAGATATAGTCTACTAAGATATACTAGGCTATCTATTATAGCCTAGATAGTATAGAGGAACTAGATTATATAGAGGCTAAAGAAGTATTATATATAGCGACTAAAATTACTAGTAAGAATCCTTATCTTAATTCTCTAGTTAGTATAGGTAATCAAGATCTAGTTAGTAAAATTAATTAGAGTAGAGTAGATATAGATATAGGTAAACTTAGTCTAAGCCTAGGCATTATATCTCTATAGGCTAGTATATAATAAGTATTATTATTTATACTACTAGATTTCAAGTTTTATATTACTAAGGTTCTCTCCTAGTTCCTATATATTTTCTTTATTACTATATCCTTTTTATTTGATTAAGTATTCAGTAGTACTATTATATTATCATAAGTCGAGAATCTTCTCTACTTTATATTCTTATTTATTATAATCTAGTTCAACGTTTTTATCTAATTTTATATTAGTTAGTACTAGTTTGAGAAGTAAAATATAAAAAACTAAGTGAATCCTTATTCCTAGAGGTAAATCGAGTTTATAATTAACGTTAGAGAGTTTTTCTATAATTTAGAATACTCTGAGTTTTTTAAAATTAAGTTTCTCGCTAAGCTATTTCATCGAAATATTTTTATATAGCAAATAGACTTTATCTCCCCTCTCTAAGGTTAGTCCCTTTAACCTTTATTAGTTATAGTAGTTTGTTATTCGTTTATAGATGAATATAAGTTCTTCTTATATTTACTTTTATATCTAATAGATTTCATCTATTCTTTTACTTACTTCGATATTTTCTTATCCTACGATAGGTTCTTTATATACCTTAGGGTTATATCTAAAGTTAGTATAAAATAGTAATACTTCTATTATTGATATATCTATACTATTATAGGCGAATTATACTAGTAGGAGTAGTTCTACCTAATTATTCTATTTATAATTAGTATAACTCCTAATATATTACTCGATGATCTAGTTGAGTTATTTTATCTAACTATCTATTTATAGGTAGTAAGCTATAGATATTTTCTATTTAATTCTAAATTATTTTAGTATTACCTACTAAAATTTAGAAGTAAATATTATTCCTCTATCTATAATAAGTTCATTTAGCGTTCTATACTAGCTTATAATATTATATAAGAATATATATATGAGTTCTTCTATATTAGAAGCTTCTTTATATAGTAAGAAGTAAGTATACTTTATAAGTCTATCTATAATAACTAGGATACTATTATATAGTACTCCTATTATTAGTTCCTTAGATTTTAGAAGTTTAATAATAAAATCTATACTAACTAATGACTATAGTCGCTTAGTTATTAGTAATAGTTAGAGTTTTCTATAGGGTTTATATCTTATAGCTTTACTCTTATTATAGATATTATAACTTTTGATGACCTAGGTTACTTTATATCGTATTTTTAGAAATTTATAGTATCTATGAATTCTCTTTATAGTTACTATAATTCCTTAGTATCTATAAGTAGGTGCTTTATATATTTATCGAATCAACTATTCTTATAGCTCCTATAGAATATAGATTTTATCTTTTTATAGTAGGAGTCTATCTTTTTTTTTTAGGGTACTCCTGAGTTCTAGTTCTAGGGTCTATTATACTACTTATAACTAATTTTTCTAAGTATTATTAATTTTTAGGTAGAAGGTAGCTCTAGTTTATCTTAGTTCTAGGATAATATTCCTATCTATATTCTATTTTAGTATACTTTAGTTTTCTAGTAGTACTTCTTACTAGTAGTCTAGTTATCAACTAAGAGTATTAGCTTAATTATTTTCTAATCCTTTTTAGTAGTAGATCTTAAAGTCGAACTAGGAGAGATATTCTACTTATCTAACTTATTATTTATTAAGTACTTTAGTAGTTATAAACTAAATAAGGTTCTTATAATCTAAGTAGACTTTGATCTAGTATTTAGCTCTAATTAAGTAGGATTCCTATTCTTTGAATAAGTCTATAACTACTATTAATTCCTTATTATAAATCTAGTAGTTTAATTTAAGTCTACTGAATTTTCCTAATATAAAAGCAATAGAATATAATTTTCCTATATTATCTCATTATCTAAGTTATCTACCTTTAGTATAGTCTAAAGCATTAGTTTCTACTTCAAATAGTTTATTAGGATCTGCTTCTATTAAGAAGGGTTTAGAAGTAATAATTTCTTTAATCTTATCAAATATATCTTAAGTATCTATAGTCTAAACGAATAGTATATTCTTCCTTATTAAATATATTAAAGGTATTATATATTTTCTATAGTCCTTAATAAATTATTAATAAAAGTTAGTAAATCTAAAGAAGCCTTATACTTCTTTAATATTAGTAAGTATTAGCTAGTCTTTAACTACTATAATTTTAGATACTTATATCTAGATTTTTCCTAGAGTAATTATATATCCTAAGAAGTCTACTTCCCTTATATAAAACTTATACTTTTCTAGTTCTACTAAGAGTTTTACTTTTTCTAGTACCTAGAGTACTTAATATATATATTTCTTATAATCTTTTTCGTTTTTAGAGTAGATAAGGATATCATCTAAGTAAGCGATTACTATAATATCTAAATATTCTCTTAATATATTATTGATTATAGCTTGAAATATTACTAGGGCATTAGTTAGCTTAAATAGTATAACTTAGTACTCGAAGAATCTATATTTAGTCTTAAATACTATTTTCTATTTTTCTCCTTCCTTTATCTAGATAAAGTTATATACTCTTTTTAGGTTAAGCGCTATAAAGATCTTAGCTCCTTGAAGTCTTCTATATAATTTTCGAATAAGTAGTAATAGGTAGTAGTTTTTAATAGTAATCTCATTGAGATATTAGTAGTCTATATATAGTCTCAATTTCCTATTTTTCTTAGGTATAAATAGAATTAGGTATCCTATTAGTAATATCGATAGTCTGATAAATCCTTTCACTAAGTTTTTATCTAGGTATTCTCTAAGTACCTTGAGTTATTCCTCGTTAAGATTATAAATCTTATTGAATTATAGTATTTTCCCTTCCTATAGTAGAATTTTATAATCTTAGTATAAGTATTCTAGAAGTCTTATATCTAGAGTAGCTATAAATAGCTTTTTATACTTCTAATATTCCTTTGAAATATATTCTTTAGAGTTTTTACCTACTTTTCTTACTTCTTATAAGTAGTTAGTAAATCGCTAAATATATAGTTATACTTTCTTACTAACCTCTCGCTATTATTATCTTTTTCCTTATCTTATAAGAGTATCTTTTTCTAGAGATACTACTATTCGTTAGGCTATCCTTATAGAAGCTACTACCTTATAAGCTTTTTCGTAGTTCTTAATATCTTATATAACTCTTTCTAGTTTCTTTTTCTATTCAAGGGCTCTTATATACTTTAATATACTATTCTTCTTTTAGTTATAACTATAGTCTATCGTAAAATATACTTTAGGTTACTATTATTTATCTAATATACTTATAAGCTATTCTTTAGTCTATATAGAGGCTATATTCTTCCCTAAGCTATTTTTAGCTATCTTTTTAAAAGTAACTAGGGTCTCATTTAAGTATCCTTCTCTTAGGTTATCTCTAAGGACTAAGTCTATTTTTACTACTATATTAGCTATCTTATCTATTAAGGTATCTCTCTAGTAGATCTAGCTAGTAGTCTAGTTAATATCTAGGTTTTACTTCTTTAACTATAGTATTCTTAAAATAATTTTATATCCTAGAGTATTAAAGATATTGAACTATAATTCTACTATATAGCCTATAATTATAGTAAGTAGGTGATTAGTCTCCCTATAAATAGTATAAGGGGCTAGCTTATAATACGACTATAGGTAGGTGCTAATAAGGATATATTCTAAAGTATAAAGAAGGAAGAGGAGAAGTCCCTAATAGATTTCTTTCTAGTAGTTTATATAGATCTAACTAGGCCTAGTATAGACTTATACTAGGTCTATTACTTATCTAATATATAAGCCCTTAGGCTTAAGCCTATAATATAGCCCCTCTCTTCTAGCCTAGCCCTATTCTACTAGGCTAGAAAGAAGCTAAGCCTAGCTAGAATATACCTGCAGTAGTAGTGATACTATGCTTAGTTCGAAGCAGATAAGTCCTTATCCTAGGCGCTGATTAAAGCTACTTTATACGCTCAATAGGGGCCTTATTAAGCTATAGGGTAAAAGGGGTCATACGATAGATACTAATAGTATGCCCTCCTATAAATAATCCTATTTTACTTTAATAGTTTAATAGGTATACTACGATAATAGCGCTTTATTATATAATAATAAAGCTGCTTATCCTAGGATAATAGTAGGTCTTATTCATTGAAATAAATATATAGGCTTATCCTAGTCTTATCCTAGATATAAACGTCGAGCCTAGGGATATATAAAAGCTTATATCGCTTATATTATAGTTTGAATATATATATTATAGATCGTAGCAAATATAAGCTATTATTTTTATCGTAGTATAACTATAGATATCCTAATCTTTCTTTATAAATGCAAATATACCTACTCTAATATCTATCGATTTACATCTATAATAATAATATAGTAACTTATCTTAGGTCTTATATATACTTTAATCATCAAGTATATTATACCTATAATGAACTTACGATAATTTCATTATTATATCTCCCCTATTATTACTTATACCTATAAGAAGCAGAAGGCTATAGTAACTATTAAGAGTAGTAATATAGCGACTATTAGTAGAAGTAGTACTAACCCCCCTTATTATAGTAGAGGAGGATAACTTAGCTATTCCTACTATGAGGAAGTAGTAAACTAAGTGAATATTCCTAATATAGACGACTTAGCCTTATACTAAGCCTATAATACTAATACTATATAGAAAAGATAGTATATTATCGATAGTATTATTATTATCGATGATTCTAATAGTAAGAATATAGTACCTCCTACTAAGCTATAGCTTCCCTACTTATAGTACTTGAACTACTTACTGAATTATAGCTATATCGACTACTAACGAGGTTATAGAAAGACCTATATAAAGTATTAGTAGGTCTATCGCTCTTACGACTAGGGAGCACGCCTATTCGCCCTATCTAGTACCCTCTACTATACTACTTATAACCTACTGAAGTTGATAGAGAACGATAGCTATATTAAGGACTAGCGCGAGTAGACCCTTGCCTACCCTAAGGGCTTAAAGCCTATTTTTACCCCTAAGTTCTTAGTTATAGGCTAATATTATACTAATACTTTAGTATAAGTCGCTAAGGCTATACTTCTAGCCTAGCCTACTAATAACTCGACCCTATACTACTAGTATACTACCTTCGATATAGCTTAATAATACGCCTAAGAGGAAGATAACTAGGAATACTTTATCAATAAGGAGATATTAACTCTATCCCCTACTATTAATCGTTATACTTTATAGCGCTTTAGCTAGGGTCTATCTTACTACCCCCTTATCTTGTCCCTTATATCCTATCTAGGTAATCCTACTACTATCTAGTAGTAGGAGTACCTATAGTAAGCTACTATCGAAGTAGTTAGTATAGTCTAATACTTCAACTATAGCTTCTAGTAGCTATATACTTAGTTTAAGGACTAAGTAACTACCCTAAGTACTTATTTAGGTAATATCGAGGAGGAGAACTATCGCTAAGATAAATAGTATAATAATATACTCTAGGTATAATAAGCGATACTAGAGCGCCTAGAGGCCCTAAGTACTATATCTATATCGCTTATATCTTATCCTTATCGCTTAGTATCTCCCTTAAACGAGGAGTATCTATTTAGTAGTCGTACTAGTACTATTTAAAGCGCTTATCATCGTAATAATAATACCCTTTTATATCTGCTTCATCCTACTATAGTTAGTCTATCTATAATAGTAGTCTATCTAATAGACCTACTAATAACGAGGAGGAAGTAAAATAAGAAAGCTAGTATAAGTTAGTAGTAGACCTATAATATACCTATAGTATACCTATAGTATCCCTATAGTTATAGTATTAGGGTTTTTATATATAGTTATATATCTAGCCTTATATTATAGTTTTATACTTATACTTCCTATTATAGTACTATATACTTAGTTATTTATACCTATAAGGGCGATAATATTATAGGTAGTCTATACTTATCTTATAAGTTAGGTATAGTAGTACTATAGTTATATATTATTTTTAGTCTAGTCTATTAGTATTAGTTTTATACTTATATTTTCTATTATAGTACTATATATCTAGTTAGCTTTTTCCTTTAGGGTAGTAATATTATAGGTAGTCTAGGGTCCCTTTATAGGTCGACTCTAGTAGTATTATAAAAGTATATAGTTTTTAGTATTCCTATACTATATTTCCTTTATCTTATACTTTATACTAGCTAGTCGTCTTCGACTATAATAACTTATAGTTATAATAGGGAGTTTAGCCTCCTTAACCTAAGGTAGTTTTATTTATAGTATAGTATGCCCTTCGAGGCTAAGTAGATCAATAAGAGTATTATTGATACTAGTATAATAACTCTATTATAAACCTATAGTATATCTAACCTATACTAGTTCATTAGAAGTAAGGATACTCTTATACTCTACCTTGAACTTATTAAGGGCCTCTATATCCTTATATAGCTCTAAGGGCTACTATATTAGGATATTATAGTTAGTCTATTTGACTAGTACCTAGCGACTTTTCCCTCACTTAGGTATATTCTTAGTAGCTAAGATTATTTCTATAAAAAACTCAGAGTAAAGGGTTTTATCTAATAGTAAGGATACTAGTACTAGCCCTAGCTAAGAGTTAGTCTTAGATTAGAATAGAAGAGGATTAAAATATATATACTAGACTAGCTTGATATAGAAGATAGGGTATATACCCTATAGTATATCTAGTATAATTATATTAGAAGAGGGTATATTAATTACTTTATACTTTATATATAGCTAGTCTAACTTTTTCTTAGGCTAATCTATCTTAATATTATAGAGGGAGAATTAAACTTTATTACTCTTTACGAACTTCTTAGCTAGTTAATACTAATAGTTAGTATTAGCCTCTTATTATTACTATATATATACTATTACTACCTAAGCAAGGTCTATTCCTTCCTAGAGGTAGGCTAAGAAGGTAATAGTATAGCCCTTTATACTCTATAGAGGGGGCTTATCCTTAGGGACTCATAGGATTAGTATAAGGTTGAATCCGTTTAATAGAAGATTTAGACTTACCCTAGTTACTATTAAAGGATAGCTATTAAGGGTTAGCTAATAAGCTAGTAGGTGATTAGCCTAATTATACTATATAAAGGAGATATAAGTATAGAGGTAGTACTATACCTCTTGATTAGCTTATTTAGTACTTTTATCTATCTATAGGTAATAGGCTATTAATAATAGCTATATTATACCTATAGCTATATATAGAGTAGACTAAAATTCCTTAACCTAGTTAGACCCTTAGTCGCTAATAATTGAGGTAGAGAAACTATAAAAGCGCTACTAAATATCTTAAAACTAGTATATATAGTCCTTAGCTATTATCGAAGTTATTACCTCTAACTAAATATACTTAGATAAGTAATTAATAATTACTATTATATAATTAAGTAAATCTAGTATATAAGCTAATAGGAAGGTTATAAAGTCTATTGAGATCTACGACTAAAAGTAGTCTAGTATTAGTAATAGCTAAAATAGGCTCTAGTAATAATACTATAATAGAGTATTCCGAGTATATATATTATAGTTTTATATAAATCAGCGAATATCTTAGGATATCCTATTCTAATAGTAGTCCTACTATAAAATATAGAAGGTATTATTTTATCCTAGGTACCTTATAATAGGGGAATTATATATATACTAAAGGATCTATATAGTTAAGGGCTCCTACTTAAGTAATTAGAGATAGCCTTAGTATAATAGTATACCCTAGGCGTTTAAGGAATAGTCTATAATCTATTTATATATCTCTATAGCTCTAGGAAAGGAGTAGTCCTTATTATATACTATATTGAGGTAGAGCTAGTATATAGTATTAGTAGTAGTCTCCTAGTCTTATAATGTCTGAAGACTTAGCTTAGAGAATAGAGTCTCCCCTCGAAGGAGGAAAGGAAATATAAGGGGCTCTTTAACTTCTACTATATATATCCTAGTAATAAGCTAGGTAATAGATAATAGCTAAAAAACCTATAATATCTCTAGCTTAGTATTATTAATATTCTATTTCTATTGAGATAAGGTATTAGGGTAGGCTATAAGTATCCCTAGTTGATATTTTAAGTAGAAATAGAAAAGGGAGAAGGTCTCTAACTAGTATACTTATCGTTTAGAGATAAGGTAAAGCTAAGTAAAGTATTCTAAGCCCTTATAGTTAGTTAGGACTATAAATAGCTCATAGATACTATATAGCTCTAATAACTATACTTCGAGGTATACTATAATAGCTAAAAGCTCCTTATTATAGATTATATAGTTCTACTAGGCTAGTATTAGGTAGGCTAAGTAGTAAGCTATAGGCTATAGTATACTATCCTTATTATACTAGAATAGATACCCCTCGAGAGTATCCTTTGAGTAATTAGCCTCTATTATCGTAAGTAGGTTAAGATTCTAGTAGGTAAGGATAGGAGTAGAAATAAACGTGAGCTTTAATATCTCAAAGGTATTATTCTCTACTTTCGTCTACTAAAAGGGGGTCCTTTTCCTTATTAAGTTAATAAGGAGCTTTATAACTATAGAAAAGTTATTTATGAAGTCATAGTAGAAATTTATAAACTCGAGGAAGCTATAAACGCCTTATAGCCTTATTAGGGCTTTCTAGTCTTAGATAACTATAATCTTAATAGAGTTAGTATAGATACTAATATTAGTCTTGATAATAAACCTAAGGTATTTAGTCTCTTTTACTACGAATTTATATTTCTTCAGGTCTAAGTATAGCTTAGCCTCTTAGAGCTAGTAGAAGACTTCTTATACCTTATCTATATAGTCTTTCTATAACCCTGAGGAGAAAATAAGGAAATCATTAAGATATATAGTAATAAAGTCATCTAGAATATTCCCTATAGTTCTATTAATAAATCGCTGAAAGGTCGTAGGGGCCCCTATAAAACTAAAGGGATATACTAACTATTCAAAGAGTCTAAACTAAGTCTAGAATATAGTAAGGTACTTATCTCTAGGGGCTATATAGATCTAGTAGAATATAGAGTAGATATTAAGCTTTATAAACTACTATACTAAGGAGAGGGAGTATAGGGTTTTCTTGATTAGGGGGAGTAAGTAGTAATCCTGCTTTATAATCTTATTTAATATATAGTAATCGATATAGAATCTCTAGCTACCCCTAGCCTTTCTAACTAGGAGGATAGAAGTAGCTACTAGCGAGGTATTAGCTTAGATCTACTCCTTATCTATTAGCTTAGTTACTTGCTTCTAAAGCTCGAGTAACTAGTCCTAAGGTATATTATATAATAAGCCCTAGGGAAGCTTAGGTAAGCGACCCTCTTTATCTACTATAAGTCGTATATAGTAATTGAGCTAACCCTAGTATAAGGGTAGTATAGAAGCCTTATTTTTATCGAAAAGATCTATAAAATCCTAGACCTCTAGTAGTAAAGTAATCTTAGCCTTAGGGTCTTCTACTACTACTAAGGGGGTAATAAGAGCTAAGATCTAGGTTATCTAATATAAGCTAATAGAAGCAAATATATAGTATAATATCACTATATACTCTTCCCTATAGGTAAGGCCTATAAAGAGGCTTCTAATAATAGTATTAGCTTATAGAAGTAGTATCTAGAGGGAGAATTCGCGAAAGACTTATCCCTCTACTACCTTAACTATAAGATAACCTTGATCTATATCTATTACTATATACTAATAGTATATCTATAGGAGACCTAGGATTATATTATATACTAGCCCTAGGATTATATAAAATAGTACTATAGAACTCTAGCTATCTATATTTAAGTTAGTATAAGCTATATAAGTAATAGAATATTATTTAGAGAGTCTTAGTATTATCCCTAGATCTCGTATATAGGGGAAGCGAAGTTACTCTAGTCTGAGTTTCTATACTAGGTATTTACTAATCGTACTATAGTATTTATAACTACTATCGATATATATATCGATAAAATATTTACTTTCAAAGAGGATAAAAAGAAGAAAGGGAGGTTTATCTATTTTTCCTTAGATAGCTCGAAGCTCTTTTTCAGTATCTAGTAGTATAAAGGAGGTATATAGACCTTAAGGCTCCTAGGGGAGGCTTATCCTAGGAGCTATTCGTTTCCTAATATAGGAGAGGGGCTATTTTTATCTAAGAGCCCTTTATTTACCTCGAGTACTTTAATCGAAGTAAGTATATAAGCTAGGTAGAGGGGATATTCCCGAATAAAATACTACTATAAGCTATAGTAGATATAAGCACCTACTTCACGATATATAGAGCGAATAGAGTCTAAGACCTACTATATATATCGATAAGCCCCTCTAGGAGGAGGAGTAGTACTAGATAACTAAGGTCGAGGGGTTAGCTTACCCCTATTATAACGAGGAAATAGGGATAAACTACCCCCTTAGTAGCTATAGTTATTTAAGCGCTTAGACTATATAGTATTTACCCTAGTTATAGGGGTATCTTTATCCTAGTTATAAGCTATTACTATTATAGGTAGGTAGAAGCTACTATAGGAGTAAGATTTAAGTTCCTAAGCCTCGATTTCTTATATAATATCCTAGTATCTATTATAAGCTCTATTATAGGACTTATAATCTACCCTAGTACTAATTATATATTTATAAATCTATAGTGAGAGTATAGAGTAAAGAAAGTTGATATAAATTTCATCTATCTAGTAGAAGCTACCTATAGTAGTAAGGGTCTATTTGAACTTAATAAAGAAATAAGCAAAGGTATTAGAGTTTTTTATATAGAAGTATCTTAGCTTTATAAGGGTATCCTAGTAGTAGTAAGAGTTACTATAATAGGCCTTAAGGTAATCTAGGAACTTAGTTATATTATAAGTATATTAGCTACTCTCTTCCTTATAGAAAGTAGTAACCTACTATTAGACTAAGGGGGCAAAGGTAGACTATAGGAAAACCTATTAGTTATATTAATTTCTAATGAAGATCGTATCTATACGAAGTTTATATTTGATAGTTATATACTAAGAGTAGAAAGTCGCCTTATTTCTATCGTATAGGGAACCTAGGGGAAGTAGCTTCCTCTATATAAGGTATATCGCAAGGGTTACCTAAGGGAAAGTCTTCTAAGGGGTACTAGTATTTTAGGTACCCTACGTCTATAGTATACTCTCTAGGAGAATATATAGGGGGTATTAACCTAAGCTAACCTATGAGAAGAAAGTATACTAAGGGGAATTAGCCTACTAGTGATGATTCTACTAAGTAGTATTATTCTACTAGAGAAGGGTATCAAGTATAGGATTAATACTTATTACTTAGTCTTCATAGAGTACTTCGAAGAAGTTTACTATATTATCTTCTACTATTTCTACTAAGGTCTATAAGCTCTACTAAAGTAAGAATACTAGGTTTAAGATAGACTAGGGATACTTTAGAAATATAAGGGGCTAGCCTATAATACGATTATAGGTAGGTACTAATAAGGATATATTCTAAAGTATAAAGAAGGAAGAGGAGAAGTCCCTAATAGACTTCTTTCTAGTAGTTTATATAGATCTAACTAGGCTTAGTATAGACTCGTACTAGGTCTATTGCTTACCTAATGTATAAGCCCCTAGGCTTAGGCCTATGATAAATAGTACTATTATTGTATTTAATAAGATTTACTAAGATTATTCCTAAGGTATATACTTATTCCTTATATTACTATAGAAGTCGTTCTTTATTTACTAAATTAGGTAAAATGAAGTTACTTTATACTCTACTATCTATAAGGGTATAAGCTCGAATTTTTCTAATAAGTATTTCTAGTTCAAGGTAGTTATTAATATCTATTTTTATAGTATAAAGGAACTATAGTAGGTTCTTACTATTTAGTAGTTCTACTTCTAATAGCTATCATCGTTTTTTAGCTATTCTTCTAGGAGGGTTCCTAGATAGTTAGTAATTCTTTCCTATACTATAGGTCTAGTTCTTTCCTTTTCTTTAGCCTAGAGCTATTCTAGCTCCTATATAAATATATTTTAGATACTTACTTACCTTTTGACTTATTAGGCTTACTCCTATTGCTTTTAGAGAGCCTCTTTTTCTTCCTTATATATCTAGTAGTACTAAGCACTAATTTTCTCGTTACTATATACCTTATAATAGTATAAAGGGTAATCTTATAAGGTACTATAGTTAGTGAAGTACTATTAGGGGTAGCTATTAAAGTTATACTCGAAGATAGTATATTTATTAGTACTATATACTTCGTTCTTATAGAACTATAGACTAAAGTTACTAATATAATAGAAGTTATATATATTTTAATCTTAGTACCTTTATAGGAAGAATTTATTATATACTTTATCTATAAAGTATTCTAAATACTTATCAAAGATATATAAGATCTATAGAATAT
The DNA here is from genome assembly GCA_021272945.2 of Cytospora paraplurivora. Classification (NCBI taxonomy): domain Eukaryota; kingdom Fungi; phylum Ascomycota; class Sordariomycetes; order Diaporthales; family Cytosporaceae; genus Cytospora; species Cytospora paraplurivora. Next base: position 355,943 of record JAJSPL020000040.1, on the reverse strand, counting down.
ATTCTATATACTTATTATTCTATAGTAAGAGGTATAATACCTCTAATAGTCTTAAAGTTTCTACTATATTAGCTCCTATATACTTATATAGTAGTATACTTAATACTATAAACTAGTATTCTAATCCTTTATAAGGTAGTAGTCTAGCTACTTCCTCTAAATACTAGGTTAGCTTATAGTTAAGCTAGATTATAGGTTCTAGTAGGATTTTATTAATCTATTTCTTAAATAGATCCTTCTATATTTCATCTAATTTTGATATTATAGTAGGGTTTATAGTTTAGTTATTATTATACTATATATTATTGAATAAGTAGGTTTATCCTAAGGGTTCTTCTTCTTTTTCTATATCTTCTACTTTAGAGGTTATACTAGCGATACTAGGTATATTATCCTATTCCTAAAGCTCTAGCTCCCTAGGATTCTTCTTAAATAAGAAGTCTATTTCTACTTAGGTGAAGCTATATTAGGCTATCCTAACTATTCGTATTATAAAGTTAATATATTTCTTACCTAAGGGGACTAGTTCCTATTTCTTTTTTTTCTTACTCTAGTATTCCTTAGCTAAATATCTAGGTTTCCTATAGTTAAAATACTTCTGAGTTTCTTATTTCTATATAGCCCCTAGCTTTATAAGTCCTAGATACTACTTATAAGCTATAGAAGGGGAGTTCTTTTATCGATTATAATAATTCCTATATTTCTTATTTCTAGAGTTTAGTCTATTACCTTTCTTCTCTAGGTATTATTCGAATAGTCGATTATCGATATATACTACTATCTAAGTATATTTTAGGAAGAAGTCTAGTCGATCTAGTTTAATAAGCTTATCCTTAATATTATCTTTAAGCCCTTTATAGAAGTATAGTATAAGTAGTTTATCTTACTATTCTAAGTATAAGACTATCTACTAGAACTTTACTAGGTAGTTAGTAGCTAACTTAGTTTGCTTTAGTATACTTAGCTTTCGTTCTACTAACTTTTTAGTATCTAGGTCCCTAAAAGCTCCTTTAAGGGCTTCTTCAAAAATAGAGTAGTTATTAAAGATCTCAGTAGTATACTTCTTTATATTATCTAGATAGTCTAGATTTCTAATATAGTCTCTAATAATAGGTTTAAACTAGACTAAGGTACTATCTTAGAGTCTACTAGTAATTACTAAGACTCTCTTCTTAGAAGTATTTAAGTCTTTAGTAAGGTAGATAAAGTAGATATAACTAAGGGTAAGGAATCCTTATAGGGTTCTACATTTGCCTATGAAGTATAGAGGCTTATCGACTTTGAAGTAGTAGAATAGTTTATCTCTAGGTAGTACTATTAGGGGGTTCTCTACTTATATATTGCCTACTAGTTTAGAGGTATCTATACTATTATTAGAGAGAGTATTACTACTAAGGGTTTCATATATATTATATATATAGTAGAATTTCTATTTGAATTCTTTAATATTTGCTTTGAATGAGTTATCTGAATTCAAGGGAGTTTACTAAGGACTCGAGCTTATAAAGTACTATAGTATTATATAGAGGTTATATATCAAACCTTCTAGATAAGAGCGATCAAAATATACTAATTATAATAGGGGTTAACTAAAGAGTACTTCCTACTAGAGCTAGGGTTTATATCAATTAAGAGGTTCAAGGTATTCTATATAATATAATTACTATAGTTAATTAAAGATTACTCCTATCAATAATGAGATTAATACTTAGATTGATTACTAAAGAGCTAAGAAATATCTATCTACTATTAAGGGAATATCCTATTTATATATCTAGCTCTTCATTAGTAGATCACTTAAATATATTAGTAATCTAATATATCTAGTCCTAGATATATTAGATATATTACTGATCTAATATATTTAGTCCTACTGACTAATCTATATTATATAACCTAGTAGGTCCTATATTCCCTTCTAGGTGCTATACTATATATTAGTTCCTTTCTTCTATTTCCTCTATATAATCCCTAGTACCTTGACTATAGGTTATAATACTTATATTAGATAACTTAGATCCTAGCTCTTACTACTCCCTTAGTAGTAGTAAGGGACCTTAAGGCTAGGATTACCTTACTACTAGAGATCTAGGATTTTATAGATCTTTTCAATAAAGATAAGGCTTCTATACTACCCCTATACTAGGGTTAGCTCGATTACTATATATAACTTATAGTAGATAAAGAGGGTTACCTACTTAAGCTTCCTTAGAGCTTATTATATAATATGCCTTAGGACTAGTTACTCGAGCTTTAGAAGCAGGTAACTAAGCTAATAGATAAGGGGTAGGTCTAGGCTAGTACTTCGCTAGTAGCTACTCCTATCCTCCTAGTTAAAAAGGCTAAGGGTAGCTAGAGATTCTATATCGATTACTATATATTAAATAAGATCATGAAGCAGGATTACTATTTACTCCCTTTAATCAAGGAAACTCTATACTCCCTCTCCTCAGCGTAGTAGTTTATAAAGCTTAATATCTACTCTATATTCTACTAGATCTATATAGCTCCTAAGGATAAGCATCTTACTATATTCTAGATTTAGTTTAGACTCTTTGAATAATTAGTATATCCCTTTAGCTTTATAGGGGCCCTTATAACCTTTCAGTGATTTATCAATAGAACTATAGGGAATATTCTAGATAACTTTATTACTATATACTTTGATGATCTCTTTATTTTCTCCTTAGGGTTATAGAGGAACTATATAGATAAAGTATAGGAGGTCCTCTATTAGCTCTAAGAGGCTAGGCTATATTTAGACCTAAAGAAATATAAATTCATAGTAAAAGAGACTAAGTACCTTAGGTTTATTATCGAGGCTAGTATTAGTATCTATACTAACCCTACTAAGATTATAGCTATCTAAGACTAGGAAACCTAATGAGGCTATAAGGTATTTATAGCTTCCTTAGGTTTACGAATTTCTACTATAACTTTATAAATAACTTCTCTATAGTTATAGAGCCCCTTATTAACTTAATAAGGAAAGGGACCTCCTTTTAGTAGACGAAGGTAGAGAATAATACCTTCGAGGTATTAAAGCTTATATTTATTTCTACTCTTATCTTTACCTATTAGGATCCTAACCTACTTATAATAGTAGAAGCTAATTACTTGAAGGATACTCTCAGGGGGTATTTATCCTAGTATAATAAGGATAATATACTATAGCCTATAGCTTACTACTTAGCCTACCTAATACTAGCTTAGTAGAACTATATAATCTATAATAAGGAGCTTTTAGCTATTATAGTATACCTCGAGGTATAGTTATTAGAGCTATATAGTATCTATGAGCTATTTATAGTCCTAACTAACTATAAAGGCTTAGAGTACTTCACTTAGCCTTACCTCGTCTCTAAACAATAAGTATACTAGTTAGAGACTCTCTCTCTTTTCTATTTCTACTTGAAGTATCAACTAGGGATACTTATAGCTTACCCTAATACCCTATCTCGATAAGAGTAAGATATTAATAATATTAGGCTAGAGGTATTATAGGTTTTTTAGCTATTATTTATTACTTAGCTTATTACTAGGATATATATAGTAGAGATCAAAGAGCCCTCTATACTTTCCCTCTTCTCTCGAGGGGAGACTCTATTCTCTAAGCTAAGTCTTTAGATATTATAGAACTAGGGGACTACTACTAATACTATATACTAGTTCTACCTCGATATAATATATAATAGGGACTACTCTTTTCCTAGAGCTATAGAGATATACGAATAAGTTATAGACTATTCTCTAAATGCTTAGAATATACTATTATACTAAGGCTATCTCTAGTTACTTAAGTAGAAGCCTTTAACTATATAGATCCTTTAGTATATATATAATTCCCCTATTATAGAGTACCTAAGATAAAATAGTACCTTCTATATCTTATAGTAGGACTACTATTAGGATAGGATATCCTAAGATATTTACTGATTTATATAGAACTATAATATATATACTTAGAATACTCTATTATAGTATTATTACTAGGGCTTACTTTAGCTATTACTAATACTAGACTACTTCTAGTTATAGATCTTAGTAGACTTTATAACCTTCCTACTAGCTTATATACTAGATTCGCCTAATTATATAATAGTAATTACTAATCGCTTATCTAAGTATATTTAGTTAGAAGCAATAACTTTAATAGTAGCTAAGGACTATATATATTAGTTCTAAGATATCTAGTAGTACTTTTATAGTTTTTCTACTTCGATTATTAGCGACTAGAGGTCTAACTAGGTTAAGGAATTTTAGTCTACTCTATATATAGCTATAGGTATAATATAGCTATTATTAATAGCTTACTACCTATAGATAGATAGAAGCACTAAATAGGCTAATCAAGAGGTATAGTACTACCTTTATACTTATATCTCCTTTATATAGTATAATTAGGCTAATTACCTACTAGCTTATTAGCTAACCCTTAATAGCTATCCCTCAATAGTAACTAGAGTAAGTCTAAATCTTCTATTAAATAGATTCGACTTTATATTAATCCTATAAGTCTCTAAGGATAAGCCTCTTCTATAAAGTATAAAGGGCTATACTATTGCTTTCTTAGCCTACTTCTAAGAAGGAATAGACCTTACCTAAGTAGCAATAGTATATATATAGTAATAATAAGAAGCTAATACTAACTATTAGTACTAACTAGCTAAGAAGTTTATAAAGAGCAATAAGGTTTAGCTCTCTCTTTATAATATTAAGATAAATTAGCTTAAGAAAAAGTTAGACTAACTATATATAAAATATAAGGTAATTGATATACTTTCCTCTAATATAATTATACTAGATATACTATAGAGTATATACCTTACTTTCTATATTAAGCTAGTCTAGTATATATACTCTAATCTTTTTCTATTCTAATCTAAGACTAACTCTTAGCTAGGGCTAGTATTAGTACTCTTACTATTAGATAGGACCTTTTACCCTAAGTTTTTTATAGAAGTAATCTTAGCTACTAAGAATATACTTAGGTAAGGGAAGAGTTACTAAGTACTAGTTAAATAGACTAATTATAATATTTTGATATAGTAGCCCCTAGAGCTATATAAGGATATAGAGGCCCTTAATAAGTTCAAAGTAGAGTATAGGAGTATCCTTACCTTTAATAGACTAATATAGGTTAGATATACTATAGGTTTATAATAGGGTTATTATATTAGTATTAATAATACTCTTATTGATCTACTTAGCCCTAAGGGGTATATTATACTATAAATAAAACTACCCTAGGTCGAGGAAGCTAAACTCCCTATTATAACTATAAGTTATTATAGTCGAGGATAACTAGCTAGTATAAAGTATAAGATAAAGGAAATATAGTATAAGGATACTAAAAACTATATACTCCTATAATACTACTAGGGTTAACCTACGAAGGGACCTTAGACTACCTATAATATTACTACTCTAAAGGGAAGAGCTAACTAGATATATAGTACTATAATAGAAAATATAAGTATAAAACTAATACTAATAGACTAGACTGAAAATAACGTATAACTATAGTACTACTATACTTAACCTATAAGATAGGTATAAACTACTTATAATATTATTACTCTTATAAGTATAAATAACTAAGTATATAGTACTATAGTAGGAAGTATAAGTATAAAACTATAGTATAAGGCTAGATATATAACTATATATGAAAACCCTAATACTATAACTATAGGGATACTATAGGTATACTATAGGTATACTATAGGTCTACTACTAACTTATACTAGCCTCTTTATTCTACTTCCTCCTTATTATTAGTAAGTCTATTAGATAGACTATTATTATAGGTAGACTAATTATAGTAGGGATAAGGCGGATATAAAGGGGTATTATTATTATAATAATAGGTACTCCGAATAATACTAGTATAACTACTAAATAGATATTCCTCGTTCAGGAGAAATACTAAGCGATAGAGATAAGATATAAGTAATATAAATATAGTACCTAGGGCCTCTAGATACTCTAGTATCGCTTACTATACCTAGAGTATATTATTATACTACTTATCCTAGTGATAGTTCTCTTCTTTGATATTACCTAAATAAGTACCTAAGGTAATTACTTAGTCCTCGAAATAAGTATATAGCTACTAAAAACTATAGTTAAGGTACTAGACTATATTAACTACCTTAATAGTAGCCTACTATAGGTACTCTTACTACTAGATAGTAGTAAGACTACTTAGATAAGATATAGGGGATAAGATAGGGGGGTAGTAAGATAGACCCTAGCTAAAGCACTATAAAGTATAATAATTAGTAGTAGGAGATAAGGTCGATATCTCCTTATTAATAAGGTATTCCTAGTTATCCTCTTTCTAAGTATATTATTAAGCTATATCGAAGGTAGTATACTAGTAGTATAGGGTTGAGTTATTAGTAGGCTAGACTAAGAGTATAGCCTTAGTAATTTATACTAAAGTATTAGTATAATATTAGCCTATAGCTAAGAACTTAGGGGTAAAAATAAGCTTTAAGCCCTTAGAGTAGGTAGGAGTCTACTTATACTAGTCCTTAATATAGCTATTATTCTCTATTAACTTTAGAAGGTTATAGGTAGTATAGTAGAAGGTATTAGATAGGGTAAATAAGTATACTCCCTAGTTATAAGGGCAATAGACCTACTAATACTTTATATAGGTCTTTCTATAACTTTATTAGTAGTCGATATAGCTATAATTTAGTAAATAGTTTAGGTACTATAGGTAGAGAAGCTATAGCTTAGTAAGAAGTACTATATCCTTACTATTAGAATCATCGATAATAATAATACTATCGATAATATACTATCCTTTCTATATAGTATTAGTATTATAGGCTTAATATAGAGCTAGGTTATCTATATTAAGAATACTTACCTAGTTTACTACCTCTTTATAGTAAGAATAGCTAGATTATCCTCCTCTACTATAATAAGGGGGGTTAGTACTACCTTTACTAATAGTCGCTATACTACTACTCTTAATAGTTACTATAGCTTTCTACTTCTTATAGGTATAGGAGATAGTAGGAGAGATATAATAATAAAGTTATTATAGGTTCATTATAGGCGTAATATACTTAATAATTAAAGTATATATAATACCTAGGATAAGTTACTATATTATTATTATAGATATAAATTGATAGATATTAGGGTAGGTATATTTATATTTATAAAGAAAGATTAAGATATCTATAGTTATACTATAATAAAAATAATAGCTTATATTCACTATAATCTATAATTTATATATTCAAACTATAATATAAGCGATATAGGCTTTTATATATCCCTAGGCTTGATATCTATATCTAGAATAGGACTAGGATAAGCTTATATATCTATTTTAATAAATAGGACCTACTATTATCCTAGGATAAGTAGCTTTATTACTATATAATAAAGCGCTATTATTGTAGTATACCTATTGAACTATTGAGGTAGAATAGGATTATCTATAGGAGGGCATACTATTAGTATCTATCGTATAACTCCTTTTACCCTATAGCTCAATAGGGCCCCTATTAAGCGTATAAGGTAGCTTTGATCAGTACCTAGGATAGGGACTTATCTACCCTGAACTAAGTATAGTATTATTAATGCTATAGGTATATTCTAGCTAGGCTTAGCTTCTTCCTAGCCTAGTAGAATAGAGCTAGGCTAGAAGGGGGGGGCTATATTATAGGCCTAAGCTTAGGGGCTTATATATTAGGTAAGTAATAGACCTAGTATAAGTCTATACTAGGCTTAGTTAGATCTATATAAACTACTAGAAAGAGGTCTATTAAGGACTTTTCCTCTTCCTTCTTTATACTTTAGAATATATCTTTATTAGTATCTACCTATAGTTGTATTATAGGCTAGCCCCTTATAAATACTCCTATTTATAATAATAGGGTAATATAGGATTTCATCGATTTCTATAGTATCTTAAAGATCGAATAGCTTTTATATTTACTTAATTTAAACCTTATTAAGAATATTTAGTACCTCCTAAAATTAACTATCTAGAGAGATTACCCTAATCTATTAGACCTACTAAAAAATTAGGTTAATATAGCGAAATTCAAGGAGGTAGTAACGAAGGTATAAGATAGCCTTGATTAGGCTTAGATTAATAGGCTAATCAATATAATACTGAATCAGCTATAAGCTTTATATAAGGCTAAGGGTAGTTATATGAAGTATTAAACTCTGATCATTTATTATCATTTTAGAGGTATTTCGAAGTCATTTCGATCAAAATTAGGTGAGGAATAGGTAGTTGAAAGTTAGGGGGTATAATGCTTGGGATCTCGAGAAACCTCGGCTATTTGGAGACTTTTGGCTACTGACTGTAGGCCGTTCAACAGCATTTCCCTTCCCTTCGCCGTGGGCCTGATCGCCCTTTTCACTACGTTCATTCCACACGCATGATAACCCAACTAAAGTCAGCATATATGTAGTAGCCATCAATGTTACGGGCTAGTTAGGCGTTGTGTAAGGAAGAAGGCACGGGAAGGGAAGTGGTTCTTATCCTGCCTTTTTACCGTATCTTCAAGCCCTAGCTCTCGAAATCGTGCTCCTAGTCATGAATCTACTCTGTCAACTGGTAAAGCAAGGTAAAAGGTTGGGGGCGGGCTTCGCTCTGCATGCCGCCGTCCAGTCGGTATAGTCACCGTCGGGGAATAAGTCATGGCCGATCTGGTGGGATATTAGGTTATGGTAATGGAATAGAGTCAACTGAGTAATAGCTCCAACGTTTACTCAGGGAAGGGAACGATGTAAGATTACAGTGCAAATGGTTCTGGAGGAGATAAGTTGAAGTGTTTACATATAGGGATGATTGCATCCATTTTTGCGAGACTTAAAAGTCCGACGCCTAAACTTTCCCCCTCCCCAACCCCCTTCCCACTTCCCGAGGACCAACTCCAAAAACATCCTACAAACCTGGTCAATGCCACATTTTCTAGTCTCTAGCATATAGTATTTTGGGTGGTATGGTTGTCTTTCTCCTTGCTTTGCCCGACGCAGCCAGAATCTGGTCATAAGGTCTCGCATCCTCCCCCCACCGACAGTCACTAGATCTGTGCCCTCTTTATCGTATGATTGTTCACTATGTTTAGGTACCCATCGGCTCAGTCCAATGCCCAGTCCTTCCCTGAGCTCGGGCGACGAGCTTATAATCAGACCCACACGCACCGTAGACTCCGAGACCATGACGGCCCTCTGTCTTTCTCTCCGTCTTCCTCCTTGCACTCTCTCAGCTCGTCTCCACTGGATTCTCCCTCCCCGCCACTTCCTTCTTTCCTAGCCAACGGTTCAAGTACACACAACCCCCCCCCCCTCCACCCCAGACCGAAAGCCATTCAAACGTTCTGCGTCCTACCCAGGGTCTGCGTGGTAGGGCCCTTCCGCACCGCAAGCTGCGTATCATGCACCCTCCGGTCCAGCACCTTGAAGTCGATGCCCGTGCCCCTCAGCTCATCCCTCACCCTGGCCAGGGTATCCCGAGCCGCCTTGATCCTCTCGGGCGAGACCTCGTCGCTGCTCACGTGAACCCTAGCCCAGAGGATCCACTTACCCGCCGGGTCGGTCCTCTCCAGGTCGTCGAGGGACGCTGGGAGCGACGTGGTGGGGGCTGGCGCTGGCGGTGGCGCCGGTGCGGGCGCGGCTGCATCGCTGCCGGATGACGTGCCGGACGTGCCGGTGGCGGGGAGGATGTAGTGGCGCACCAGGTTGAACTCGAGCATAGGGTCGTCGCGGTGGTAGACGTCGTGCGTCTCCTCGACGGACTCGGCCTTGAGGCGGAAGCCGTTGTCGGCCAGCACGGCGGGGAGGTTCAGCTGGTCCCAGATCTCGATCTTGTTGCGCTGGAGGACGAGGGACTGGCCGCCGGCGGTGCTGGCCGGGTCGGGGATCTCGGCCCAGAAGAGGGCGCCCGGCCGGGCGTTGAGGGGGTGGGCGTGCTGGGCTGACGAAGGGGAGGAGGCCGAGGTCTGAGAGTGCGCCTTGGCGGTGGAGGCCTGAGGATTGGGGGAACCGTCCCCGCCGAGATTGGCCTTGCTGGGTAGCTCCCACCGCGCCGTGACGATGTAGGACTGCTTCTTGAGGATGTCGCTTAGCGTCTTCCACTCCGGGTCTATGTAGGGTCCAGGTCCGGTCTGAGGCTGTAACGGCACAGCACCCGGCAGGCCGTACATGAACGGGTCGGGCTGAGGCGGGATTCCACGGATGTTTGTCGTTTTGACGAAGGGCTTGGGTGGGTTGGGACCGTCATAGTGGATGACCCGGTAGATGCGGCTGTTGGGCTCGCTCCAGCAGTATCCGCTCAGCAGGGACCTTGCCCGGTCGAAGTCGACATCATTGATGAAGGCAGTCATGAATAGCTCGTACATCTTGGCTGGTGCCGTGTTGGAAACTGCAGCAGTGTGTTAGCAATATGTTCGGTTCCACCCGTAAATATTGGGACCGCCAACTTGCCTGTCTATCCACAACCAATTGCCAAGCTACTAGCTGTCAGGTCTTTATTATACGGGACAATGCCCGTACCTGCCTATTATGTGATGGCTCAATCGTGTATTAAGGGTAATGACGAGGATTTGTGAGGGTGTTTGGGTTGCTCGGTATGTTGACCTGGGCCAGATGGTGTCCACCGGTGAGTGAGTGCTTCAATATTCAGTCGACGTTGTGAGACAGTGAGCCAAGTGGGGTTCATGGAATTTGAGGCCCGGCGAGCAAAGAACCAATTGCCCCAGGTGCCTGCAGGGCTTACGCTTACAGAACTACAGGGGCACCATGTGCCGTAGAACCCCCTCTAAGACATCAGGACCCACCATTGCAGTAGGCTAAAGCTTATTTCAACCTCATTTTTGACCTTTTTCAAATTCACAGGATATCACCACACCACACCACACCAAACCACACCAAACCACGGGTCGTTCTTATTCAGTCAAGGAAACTTCATTCGTTATGTGTGTCCATCTCTAAGATGCTGGGCCTAATGACCTAATGATACGTGGACCTGATTCTGTACTAATTCATGAACAATGGTGAGTCAACCAAGCTGTATCAAGGACCTTTGAAGATCCAACCCACAGGCGGGCATGTGATGGACCTGGGTTCCTCCCTGACATTCTCTCCCTTCTTCCATAGAACCAATTCCGCAAGTCCTCTCCGTCAAACATGATTCAATGCTGTATACCAAATAGGTAGCAGTGAATACTCAAACAATAACAATGAACCTGTGCTTACATCAAGCACAGGAAAGACTGCCCAAGCACTTGCTCGGGACCTCAAACCAAACCCCTGACATAACTCCTCAACTTTGTTGTGGTCATACCTCTTCCTCAACATACAAAAGCTTCAGGCCTCCATGACAAGTGATACTGTCCGGGCCCTAGTCCTCGATGTGCCATCGAGGCATGATCCTCACTCCACCAATTCATCAGTGGCTTCGAAATACCACAATGGTTCTCCCCAGTCGTGTAGAATCGACCGCTTTTGTCTGCTGTATTCATCCAGGATACAAACCAACCCTCTGCGATGGCCGACGATGCACATCTAAATGAGTGCTGCCACTTGGTCCGTGTCGATCGACCCACTCATCTCGTCCAGGATGTACTTCAGTCTGTCGTATCCCGAGACACCCGTCTTCTGCAGGCTCAGGATGATTGCGTGCAGCTTGACACCAATGGACACATCGTTGGTGGGATCGTAATCGTTGAACTGCATAAAAGTATAACATCAGCCTTTGCCCAGATGAACCCACAGCGCAGGAAGACAAATCCCAAGGGATTAATTAACGCCAACAATACAGGAGTATCACCCACCAGTCGGTTCATAAACTCAGGATTTCCATTCACAGGCTTCACACAGCCCCAAACAGCCATGGTCAGAGCCTCACGACGAAGCTGCTTGCAGACCTCGGCTGACAGGGGGGTTCCCAGGGTGTCGATGGCGCAGGTGTGGAGGATCCACAGCAGAGCCCGCATCGCGTTGTACTGGGTAATGTAGAGGAACTCGTCACCGCCCTTGTGGGCATCGGCAATAGTTCTGGTGGTGTTCATGATCATGAGGCACGAGCCCTCAATGGACCTGCAGACGAACGGCGCCTCGGCCACCTGCCTCGCGGCCGATTGGTTGGCGTGCTGGTAGATCATCAGGTGGTGGATCATGCTAGTCTCCTCGCTGAAATTGGGTGCCTTTCTGTAATGATCCAGTAGCTCAAGATCGTCGTTCTGATCCTGCTGGGAGAGCCCGATCATATCTGCGACGGGAGCAATCTGCTCGGGTGCCTGGTGCTGCTCGTCGGCTGTCTGGAGCTGCTGAGCGGGTGCGGTCTCCTCTTCGACGGGAATGGCCTGCTGGGCTTCCTGCTGCAACTGCTGCGCGCATTCGGCCTCCTCTTGCTGCATTGAATACTGGAGATCCAGGAGCTGCCGAGCAACCTTCACATCCTCTTCGTCGTAGAGGCCAAGGTCATCCTGCTCTCGAGCCTGGTATTTCTCGACATCCTGAGGCGTCACCACATACTTTGCGACGGGTCCCTTGCGCTTACGGACCGGAGTCCGAGCAGCCTGGCTTGCCTCTCTATGTCCAGTCTCCTGCTGGGTGATACCACGACCACCATCAACGGGAGATCCTGAGGTGTTGGCAGTACCAGTGGGTGCGACGGGGAAGATACCCGTAGCGGTGAAGGGTGGCGCAAAGGGGTTGTCGATGTCGTCGGGCTGAGTATAGAAGCCTCCCTGTTTGACCACACCTTGCTGCTCACTAGACGAAGCCTCCAGAGCTTCGGACGACGTGGTAGAGCCGTCAAAGAGTTGGGGATCGATCAGATGATCGATGTTGGTTGAGTCTTTGTGCTGGGGCTGAGTATTCTTCTTGGTTCTCTTGGTTGACTTCTTACCCTCTCCCCCTCGTGCCTTCCTCTTGGGAGCTGGCTGCTGCACTGGTACTGGCACTGGCAGTGACAGCGGCAGTGGCTGCTCAGATGTGGTGTCGGGAAGGTCGTAAGGGCATGGATCGAGTTCAGCGTTGATAGCCTTCCCCAAGTTTGTGAAGATTCCAGCCTCCTCGCCACGCTCCTGGAGATGCTCGAGGGCCTGCTGGATGCCGTGATCGAGTATCTGGTGGTGCACTTGGAGGTTGGCGGCTGAGTGGAGGATGTTGGCCACAGCGCGGCTGAGGCCATCATAGCACGCAAAGATATCCCGTCCCTTAGGGTCCTTGGTGAAGATTCCCATGCTGAGGACGAGCTCTCCGATGTTGATCAGGCTGGTCAGTCCATTGCGCTTGGTTTGGATGTAGTCAGAGTAGGTACAGACTACACCGATGTGGTTGATGCTTGGCCAGAGCTTCATTCTGACATGGCTTTCAAATTCCTGATAGACATCTGTGCCCAGGTCGCCGTGTTGCTTGCTGAGGGAGTGCTGGTCCCATGACTTGAATTGGCTCTTGATCAGATCCTCAATGTAATCGAATCTAGCGACGTCCTTGTTGATTGTCTTGACCTGGTTAACAAAGGCCTCCTTAATGCTGTTGGCCCACTTGTCGTTTCCGGAGCTATGGGCATGGTGTTTGATCAGATTTCTGATATGCATGTCGTCAAGGTTCATGATGAGCTGGTGACACTCGCTCTTGGTCAGATTGTTGATGCAAGTAACCATGTCAACATGCTTCTCAGGCGTCCAGACATCGGTTGTAGACGCGATACCCTGCTCAGATCCCAAGTTGGGATCGTCGGCCACAGCGGCGGTGGAAGTAGCTGACGTATCCATTGCTGCAAATCTGACGGCGGAGAGCAACATTAGAGATAGGTACAGAAATCAGGCATTGAAGGTAGAAGCGACCGAAGATGAACGCCGATGGAAGCAGACACCACAGCCGAAACTAGTAGCGCTGGAATTTGTGGATATTTGAAGGTGCTGTGGAAAAGGTGGTGGTGGGAATGGTGGTAGTGGGAAAGGTAAAGAGGTCGTGAGGCCTGTCAATTATCGGACAAACGCGCGACAATAACTTACTTCGTTCAGAGATCGTTCAAGGCAGATTTGTTCAACATGTGTTAGCTTGAATGATTCGTAACTCTTGGTCGCAGATCGTCGAGGAAAGGTGAGGCGAGGTAAGGCGAGAAGAGTAAAGACGAGTGAAAGTGGGCGGTCAACTGGTGGGTAAACAGAAGAAGAGCTCGTCTGGCGAGGTGCAAAAGCGGGCTTCGATACAGCTCGAGGTCAACTATGTGGGCTTCAGTTACAAAACAAAACGGTCCAAAACGGTGAGGCGGGATGAAAACTATTGGGTCGTTGTGGCAGATCGAAGGCACTTGGGAAAAGCATGAACAATACATCCATACTGTAGAGTATCTACTTTTATCTTCTCTTGGCTATATTTCTTCCTCTCAGTATCATGGTAAGTTAGTATCGTCACATCACAAGAGTCATATGAACTATGATCCAAGTTGTATATCTATCCTACGAGGTGGAGGTAAGTCTTCATACTTGGTATGGTAATCAAACCACCATCCAGTCTCTCGCCCTACCCCCTTCTGTCTTCCAATGTGCCTGCAGTCCAATGATCTGTAAAGTTTTGATAATGCTTAATTTGTTAACTTCTAGAAGGATTTCTTATGTGTACAGGACTTTCTTAGTCCTGCTTCACCCGACCCTCCTAATTATTGGACTTTTCCAAGGTTGTGGCTTTGGAGACACATCAAGGTGTACTCCACATATCGGTAAGGTTAGCAGTTATTGAAGCTATATCATTGGAAATTGAGCACTCATATCACCTTAAAAATGTTATTCACATGTACGGTCAACTAGGTTGGCAAGTATTAACAAGACAATTGCATACCCTGCACATGTGGTTGCTCCCGAGGTCTGTTCCAACTGTTCCAACCAAAGGAAGTGGTGGCTCTTCTCAGCTTTCCCGTTTCTCCATCCAACTAGATCAAGGGGCCCAGATTATCACCATTACCAATCTGCTGGGTCGTAACTTGATATTCGGTCAAACTGTTCCATATTATTCTATCCCAATCGTTCTACTTGTGTATGGCCGATATTCGGTGAAGATGCCATCAACTTGTCTGCCAAGGTCATTACACAAGGCTGTCGGTGTCGGGTATGCATGAACTCACCTCACCGACGCTAACCTCAGAAGTCCAATTGAAGCCGAAATTGGACAACGAAAAGAGCCGTCTCTTGTCCGTTCTAAGAAAGGATGAGATACTCGTCATATATCGCTATGGAGAGAAATACGGCGCGCCCGACATGGCAACGCCCCCCTGCCGCTATTTTCAAGAAGTTATGTAGGACTCTCTGGGAACATTTGAACTTTCACCCTCCGAGGCTCCAATACTGGAACGTAACAAGTGGCCAAACACAAGGGTATATTCACGATAAAGGGCTAGTCGGTTGGAAATAAACCCACCCAGCGGCGGGTTGGAGATTCAGTTGCCGCGGCAGACAAGGAAAAGCCACAACCTTGCGCCCCAGACTTTGAGAGTAAGATATGCATCAGGCTCGTTGTTAGTGGTCTAGTAGTATCGGAGGGAGCGCCAGTCAAAGTCTGAAGATGGTGACAATGGCGCAATCAGATCGTGTTCTTAGCCTGTGCCCGGTTCCCTATGTACTAATCGAAAGAATGCGCAGACTTCTGATGATACACCAAGAAGTCGTCCCTTACCTCTTTGCTTGCATCTCGTAAATTCTCCCCGTATTCTCGATATCTGCGCGTCCTTCTATTCCAAATTTCTAGCCTCCGTCGCCCTTACCCGCAGGCCAACGTCCTTGAATACGGCGTAGCTCTCGGAGATGATTGGCCGTTCGGGGTCCAAGAGCTGGAAATCAAAGTAACGGAGTAGCTGGGTCGGCCCTCGTCAGTCAAACCTGCAGCCCAATACAGATAGCAAACATACCTCGAAGTAAACCTTGTTCAACTCCATGAACGCGATCGGCTTCCCGGCACACATCCAGCGGCCATACCCAAAGGTCAGCTCCACATTCCTGCGCATCTCCGCCAGCCTCCCCCCCTCGAGCCCCAAGAAACGCTCCGGCCGGAAGGTATCAGCGTCGTCCCCGAACATCTTCTTGGACCGCAGGAGCGCCGAGAGGTTAGCACCGATGACCGTCCCGCCGGGTATGAACTTCCCGTGGACGGTGTCGCCCTCGGGAGGGACCTTCTTCGACAGGGAGCTCGCGGTCACCGGTCTGATGCGCAGCCCCTCGTAGATCACGGCCTGGAGGTACGGCAGGGCCCTCGCCTCCGACTGGGCGATGGGGCTGGAGGCCTTGCCCTCCCGCAGGGCGGTGGCGATCTCGGCTTTGAGCCGTTGGTATACCCGTGGCGTGGAGAGGATGTACAGCATCGTGATCTTCATTGCGGCGGCGGTCGTGTCAGAGCCTGCTACGAACATGAACAGTGTTTCGACTTCGCATTGTGCCTGCGTGAGTCCGTGGGCCATGAAGGAGGCCTGGAGAGGTCAGCCGGGGGATCAGGCCTCCACGGTCTCCCGATCCACGGAGTGGATCCAATTGTCTACTCTGGGCGAGACTCACTACCATATCTTGCTGCTTCTTTTCGATCCCAGATTCTCGCTCTGCGAAGCGTTGTCGTATGATGGGGTTCGTAAATCTGCGATGCGATTAGCGGAGGCTCTACAGAATTTGAGTGCTACGAAGAAGAGATGGTACTCGCTTCATCAACGCCCCCATCCCCTTGGCGTCCGTCTCCTTGGGTCCAAACCATCTGAGGAAAGTCGACGAGTAAATTATATCTCTGATCCAATGTACCTCGCTCGTCATAGACATCCAGGGCATGTAGGCCTCGAGTGTAGAGTAGAAGCCATACGGGTCGTCATCCAACTCAGAGCACCCGGGCTCCCCGCCGGTATGTTTGCCGACCGACAGGTTGAAGATGACATCGAGCGTAAAGTACATGAGAGGCTTGATCAAAGTAAAATGGCGGAAGGTCCCAGTCTCTGGCACCGATATATATTTGCGGCGGATAAGGCTTATCATGTTGCTTACTTGCTCATCGACAGCGAGCTCATAGTCAGGGACATCGCGGCCGCTGTATCCGGGGGTAAGATGTGCCTTCAGCTCATCGTGCTTCCCCGTGTCTAGGATGGTAAACATTGTGGGATGATACGGGTTTAAGCGGTTGCCCTCGTACCAGGCGCCCCTGGAATATGTGCTTTTGGTGGACCCCATCTTTCGAATAAGTTCGGGATCACTGGTCAGCAGCTCGTTAGGTCCCACCCGTACAAGCTGGCCATACTTCTCCTCAAAGTCTTTGTAGGTCTTGTTGAATGCACCACGAGAGGCGATGCGGCCGACCCATACGTAGGAAAAGGAAGCTAGCAAGGGACCGGGGATGTGGTGAAGGCGACGCCAGGCGAAGATGGAGGAGATCATATACCACCCAACGAGCAGGACCGAGACAGCGATCAAGACCCTCCAAGGGTACTGTTCGGTCGGTAAGAGCAGGGTAGCCATATTAGTGAAATGCCACAGATCTTGGATATGCTTGGTGCCTGTTCACGAATTCTTTTAGTGGTGTTGAGGAAAGTAGGCAGAACCAGCTCTTTAGAGTCCAGGCATTTACATATCGAAATTATAGGATCACTTATATATATCCCACACAATGCTTTGATCAGCATCCCAATCACGCACAATGTTACCCTCTGCACGACATGTCACATGTAGTGCAACCCAGTCGAGCATAGATGTCAAGACTTTGCGTCCATGCCATATCCCCGTCTCCAATGATGTTCTTGCCCACATAAGATAATGGTATGGCCTGGCTGGGACATGACACCACACTCCCACTAGATAATCTTAGCCATACAGTAAGGGTGGTATCGGTCATGAAGGAGGAGGATATCATGCTGATCTGCTGCACTCATGTTGATCGGACCTTTGCAACACCTTATCAATCTATGGCGAGTCGGGAGCTGGAGTTCTGCAGGTGGAATAAAGCGTCGACACTTCCTCGTCATCCTCCACTATTTCACAGTCCGGTGAATCCTCACATCGCTCGAAGGTTGTGACCACTTCGACGGTGTCACTGCAGCTGTCACACACATACATGATAACACGTATAATGCACATTATTGCGGTCGTAGGATAATCGAATACACACGAAGAGGTCCCAAAGGCGTAAACTAGTCTAAACAGACATACAAGCCTAGGCTTGCTACTTCATAAACGATAAAGGGCGAGTTAGGAGCAACCTATAAGCATATCCGGTCTTGATTCAACGATTACAGAGGTTCGAAGTTATGGCAGTAGCAAAGTATCATGGGCGAGGATGTAGCTTTTTGTCCAGTTCGGTGGCCGGTCGAGTAAGCACTACCTAGGGGGGGGCGGCCCCCCCTAGGGCCCAGAGCAACCTGTGGGCGTCACAACACCCAGTAGGTGGACAGAAAGTCCTCATGCAGGCCTATATCTGGAAGTGAAAGACCACAAAGGTCTCGATGTTAAAGTACTTGCCTTTTTTTCTTCTTTTTTCCCTTCACTTGGACGTGTGAATGTTTGAACGTGTGCAATGCGTCATTGCCAAATAGCAAAACTCCAAAAGTCCGACCACTAAGTATATCAAACCTTTGCCCGATAACTTCCAGAAATATGTTGGCCTTTAAATGGATAAAATATCCCGCTATGCAGAAGAATGATCATGATCAGACCTTGAAACGCTTAGCCGACGGAGATTTGCCATCGCCATACCCAGAGTTCGATCCGGCACTAGGGCACTTGGCCGAAGACGCTTTGCGTTTACCATTCTCACACTTCGATCCGGGACCCCCCAAGGCATTAATCATGCCATTCCGGCCCTCCTCAACCTTCCAGAAACGGTCTTTGATAAGGTCAATATCAAGCTCGACGAGATTGTTCGAGCCATTTGACGCCAACGGGACTTCAAGAAGCAAGTTCTTCCCATCTTCCAAGGGCGTTCGGCTGCCGTTGGTGGCCCTCCCCGAGCGGCGATTAGATTCCGAGCGGCGAGTGACCGATGGCCGCAATCGTAGGATAAGCATAGCATCAGTGCCGGCATAGACCATCTCGGCCACCTCAAAGGCATACCTTCCATCAGGGATGCGCGTGTGTTGTGCCCCTTCGGTTGGCTTGTAATCGAGGCATATATCCCAGATATCATAACAGTTTCTGATGAAGACTTTGTCGCCTTCTGCTTGATGCTGACGGTAGAAGGGATCTGCTATGATTGTAAACTTCTTATCTCCAGAAATGGTGATAACTACCCCCTTGGATATCTCGGCTCCTTCTTCCTGTACAATCGTTAGTGTCCTTTCCCCCCCATTTTCCCCCCTCCAGGAGGAGTCGGGAGCAAAGATCACATACCTTGCAGAACAGGAGCTTTGCATGGTCGCCCATCCACTTTCCGTTCTTCATACTCATTCGTAAAGCAAACGCACCGCCATGGTCGAAGAACGCTTCCGCGTCCATCGTAGCGGCAAGGCATAAGGCCCCTCCTTCTGCAACCTTCCACTTGCAGAAACTGGGTCCTATTTCATGCAATATATGCTTGCAATCGATATTCGCACTGGTACCCCGGAGCCGTTGCTTCAAGCAGAAGTTCGTGAGCTCCTCTCGGGCTCTGGTGTTCTTTATACTTCCGCCGGAAAGAAGGACCAAAATGTCCTTTGTGGTCTTGACGATACGAGAGATGTTGTCCTTAGCCAAATCAATGGCATCACGGAACGCTAGCTCCCACGCGCTCTTGACTTGCTCGCCAGTAATTTTGATAGTGTATGTCGGTGATTCGTAGTTGTTGAGATCGGAGGGATCCAAAACTTCGTGTAACACGACTGTCAGGCGGCGCGCGTTCTCCCGTTCTTCTGCTTTACCCTCAAAGAACTTTCCCAGTAGGGCAGCTTTGACGATATGCCAGTGTCCCTCTTGTATCTGCACACGATTCCGTTCCCTCTCCTGATCAAGAAACTGGCCGATTTGAAGCTCCCATATCTCATATCCACCCCTGACACCAAAGTCGCTCTCGGGCGGGGAGAAGAACCTGGGACGATTGCCGTCGCCCCACACCAGCTCGCCGTGGGAGCCTCCCATCGAGTGGCCACCGAAGTCAAGGACCATCAGATAATCGTAGATTCTGAGTTTGCCGGGATGTCGATGGATCATGAATTGGACCTGATCTTGGGCTTCGAACTGGAAGATGAACTCGATTCCTCGACCAGTGACCGTCTTGTCGAGTATGGGGCTGAGGTATTCCTGGATTTTATTCTCTCGAGCCGACCATGTGTTCGGGATACAAAGTGCGATTGTTTGGAGTTGGAAACCTTCGAAATCTGACTCGGAACTTTCGATGATGCGGTCGACGACCGTGGTGCTTACCGTTTCTAGGCATTAGCAGATGCTTCGTCATTGGGCTTTGAACTAGTTAACGATTGCGATGGCTTGGGGGGTGGAGGGCCAAGGGAGGGGCTTGGAGGAAATCATGGAAGCCCTGGAGGTACATACAAGAACTCCAGGAGCATATCGTCAAGGATTTCCCCAAATCTAAGTTGGGCCGCTGTCGAAGGTAGAGATTTGAAATGGTCGTGAAGGGCTTTCGTGAAAGGGTGTCGGTCATTGACATTCGTTCGAAAATAAGGAATGCTTTTCAGCGAGATCAGTCTCTTGATTGCCTGGCTAGCTGCGTCGAACCCGACGTGAAAAGGTGGCCCATCGAACGGGCATCCCACAGAGGGGTACTCGCCAGGCTCAAAACGTGTTCTCGCAGTAACATTGTCCGCCCTGAGTTCCTGTATATGGCTGACTGTTCGCTCGCCGTTCTTGTCGCCCTGCTTGGGGTTGACGACGATGCATGCGCGCGTCGCAGTACTTCCGAAATCGATAACGGCAAAGCTATTTGATAGTCAGTGTATCAATAAGAAGGGACATCAACTAAACATTGGTAATCGTACCCTCTTGGTTGATCATTTGCCTCCATTCTTCGAGCTATTCGGGATCGATCGTGGTAGTAGATGGAGTGCTCGAATCTTAGGTACCTAGGTATGATGGATGGGGACTGTTTGTCTAAGTCTCCCAGATGTCGTTTCGCCCGGTCAAGGCTGGTCGCAGGATGGAAACGGTCAAGGAAAAAGAGCGCTTTGAAAAATCATTGAAGAATTCCTTCTAAAGTCAAGATTTCAACGGCTGCTGAGAACTGCAATTCCAGCCGTTGAAAGGGGTTACTGATGCGAATTTGTGTTTTTCTTTGGAAGACAACAAGGAAAGGTGTTTGTGAAGCAGGTGCCTTGTCCGTTCTTGGTTGGAGTTTGCTTGCATATGGTGGGTGAGACAATAAGAACAAGGAAGTTTTGGAGAGTGTTTGTAACAACCTTGGAATTGTTCCGGAAAGCCGATGAGGGAAAGGCACACAGGGGCTGCGTAAGGGGAAGGTATAGACATGGCAATGGCGGAAGCCTTGACTGGGACCTGTTCCTTCCTAGACTGCCATTGGCCTGTTATGTCCCACGATGAATCGTTTTTCTTATTATTAGAGTTAAACAAAAGACAAAAACAAAAAAAGCGCGGCGATGATAAGGTGCCAATGCTTACCTAGGTAATTAGTATTTCAGCCCTGCATTTTGTGCCGTCTGCTGGCTCAATCCAGATAGCAACCGATCCGGAGCCTCCATAACTTCTACCCACTTCTTCGAGCTTAGGCTTCGAGCATGAATATGATTTCGAGGTCGAGACCAACCATGGTCCTGTCGAGTATGGAGCCCACGGGATAAGATAGTGCTGCATAACTAATTATGCGAGCCCTCAGCACCTGGGTACTTGGGACTATCGCAGTTAGCTTCCGTTATAGTTGCTATAGGTAGTTATTGTATTTACAGTACTTACTACTTCCTGATAAACAACAGGAGACCGCTTTACGAAAAGAAAATATAAACTCGGGATAGTTAATTATAGTATGAGTTTATTCGAAGTTAGTTTGCTTGATCAACAATTCAATATATATATATATATATATATATTAGGGTTATTTATTCTTCTTCTCTACTTTCTCTTTATTATGATATTCATTAGCACTAGGTATCAGCAAGCAAGAGTTGAGCTTACCTTAGTCTATAATAGCGTTTTCAGGACGATAGAAGATTATTTATAAGGCATCCTGGGCGATATTGATATCTCTCTGCCAACTATGCCGGACTTGAATATAGAAGCTAAGTCCTTACAATACCGCTGCCTGCAACCCTGTCAAAATGAGGACTATATCTCCGAAACGCTGCTTCATACAAACGCCAGCCCCGACTACGCCGCTGCCTCCGACCCTGTCGGATTGACGGCCATGTCTGTTTTCAAAGAAAGAATGAGGGAGTTGGTAGAAGTGAACACGGCAAACCCCAAACAAAAGTACCTAGGCAAGCAAACACCGTCTGAAATACGCCACAACAGCTTGACGCCAACCCTGAGATGGATCAAGCCGGGGCCATATAACTGCTTAACGCTCCGACACTGGTCATAACGTCCTCTTGCCCCGTCGGCTACTCTTCGTGACCCGAGAGCCCCGCTTGGTGCTGCTCGACCTGGTTCCAGGTTCCTTCCTCGTCCTACCCTAGTTGTGGCAGGCATGCCGCTCTGACTTGCTACCATCCTGCTCTTGGTCCCGGACATCTGGACAATTTCTGCATCAATAGGAATCTTCTTGTTGCTGTCTGTTGTCACGGTTGCCGGTAGGGGTCCCGTGCTTGTGTCCGTCTTCCGCCTCCTCTTCGAAGCTGACTGATATCGACTTCAAAAGAACCACGGAACGCGAGTTGTCAGTTTATAGATGTAGATACTCAATAGCAAGCCTAGGTAGTTAGGGCCCTCACCAGAGTCAACTATGGTGAAATACTCATCAACTATCACCAAGTTCAGATAGTCAATAACTGTTGACCAAGATTTGAATTTTGCAATCCGGACAGAAGATTAGGGCGCCTTCCTGACCCAAGAAGAGACGTTCAGAGGATTCTGGGCGGA
Organism: Cytospora paraplurivora; assembly: GCA_021272945.2. Classification (NCBI taxonomy): domain Eukaryota; kingdom Fungi; phylum Ascomycota; class Sordariomycetes; order Diaporthales; family Cytosporaceae; genus Cytospora; species Cytospora paraplurivora. The sequence continues at coordinate 332,970 of JAJSPL020000040.1, read as the reverse complement.
TAGGAGGTCTGGACGCGCTACTTTCAAGAGCCTTGGCCGAGCCGCTGAGGTCATGTTCTTTCCAAAACTTGTCTTTGACCTTTTCTGTTCCATGATGAAACATGTCGGCCCTCTAAGACAGCCGGACTTTACAAACGCCCGCTTGATAGTTGTGTTGGAGCTCTGGGAGTCACATAACTGTGGAAATTTCAACGATGAATGGGGGATAGCCTGTTGGTGTATCTTTAGGGATATTTGAGCGTATCAAAAGGTATCTTTAATTGTGTCCGAATTTACTTCACCGAAACAAAGTCTCCAAGCCATCCAATTTCTTGCCCATCCATGTCTTCAGGGCTCTTTAACCAAGCATTACCCGTTTTCGAAACGATAGAGCAAACATTGAACCCCACCTAATGGTCACCTTCGTCAAAGCCTCTGTCGAATGAGGCTTCCCCGGAAATGATGTAACCAAACAAAGCTAAGCCGGTGTAGCTGGTCGTATCTAGGTATGCCTTCAAGGTCCGAGTTCTCGCCATCTCGCTTAAGCCATACATGTTCTGCCAGGTGGTGCTCCCCATCACTACAGTCCACGGTTAGCGTACGTTCAACGAGAGGTATCGATACCACTGCCAAGAAATGGGTACCAGTGTAAAAAAAACAGACCTTTGCCAGATAAAAGAGTCTCTTGGCTGCTCCATGATGAGGGATCTCATTCAAATAATCTTTTCCTTCATATCCCCCTCAATGTTCGCACCTGTCCTCCACGCCAGCCCCCTTGCCTTTGCCTTTGCAACATTTACAGTACGCTTCTCCTGGTCCTGTCAAGGATTATTGCCGTGGCGTTTATCATCATACTGAGGCTCTTGACCATCTTGCGGCTTTTGGTAGTTTGGAAGTTTCGCGTCGCCTGGAAACTTATCGGTGCTCCCCAGTTGCGCTTGTGTAGACCTTACGGTAGCCTCCCTATCGATCTTTCGCACCGGCGTTTCGCCACGGATAAACGGGCAGGACGGTGACCTCTTCTCGTGCTCGCTCATCGGGTCGTCGTGTGGCTCCCACTCGTCGAGGTAGATGCGGCAGAAAAGGCAGACGACGTTGTCGGGCAGGTATGGCGGTTCGGCGTGGGAGAAGAAGCCCGCACGTGCGAAGACTTCTGGTGTCGGCTTCTCCTTTTCCATTTCCCAATTGAGCGGCCAGTCGAGAAATGATGCGAGGCGGTTGTGGTATTGATAGAAAAGCTCGTAGTCGAGCACCGGTGAAAGAGGTGGCATGGTTGTATACTCTCTGGGTAGCGGAATAGCAGTGTCTCGAGGTGAGTGGTAAATGTTTTGGCCAAGACACAGACTGTATAAGTAAATAGGCTAAAGGTGAGATGCTTTGGTTGGATCTTGGGCATGCGACTACCTGTTTCGGTTGTCAAAAATATTGGCTTTCCTCCCATCACTTGTATCGTCTACCCAGATCTTCTAGCCCTTCCCCGTAACCACAGCCCAATGCCCCCCCCCCCTCACCCGGGAGATTGGAGACATATCATATGGACTCTCCATGTAGCACGGCTTATCATTTTGTCCCTTCCTCCATCCCGGGTCCTCAAAAGCAATCCTTCCCACCCTTCAGCTCTATCAGAATATTCGGTGATCTTACGCCCTGTGATAGACAGCATGCTAGATATGGCTTCGAGGACCGAACATCGTCCATCAGATGGTCGACGTGAAAAGTGACCCCAATAGGCTTCTGATGCGAGCGACAAGCACTGTAAGAAACACCTTCCCCGTCTCGAAAGAGACTTCCACGACTGTGATAGGAGCATCTCTGAAAAGCTCAACCGCGAGTCTACAGCTGGTGTTGTTGACAGCGCGCAGCACACGGCTGTAATCGTTCCGAAGCAAGAAGTTTCTGGAGGAAACGGTCCTTAAGATCCGGCGACATGAAGATAGGGTTCACTCCTGCAGACAGGCTGCCAGGCGAGCACTACAAGATCTCCGCCGACAAATATGCAAGATCCAAAAAGAAACGCCATTAGGTTAGCGAAACGCCGTAGACGAAATTGGCGAACACATTGGGGCGTCCCATCCCGGCACCGCATCTCTTATTGTGTTGAGCAGCTTGGTATTCTTGCAGTGAATTGAAGAATGTGAAACGACTCAACGTGTTGTTGATCAGTACGACCTGCGGCTGGATAGCCCCGAGGTCCTATTCTACGGCCTTCAAAGCAGTGGTCGTATTGAGCAGTCGCTGGCGAGAAGGAGCCTCAGTACCGACACCGCACTCGATAATTATGCAGATGCCAAAAACAGGCTTCGACTTACAGCGCGACATAGTCATGTTATCCGTCCCTGTTGCTACCTCCGGGCCTGATAGCGTTGGGCAATGAAACCTTATGGTTCCTGTGCTCCGGATTCTTATCCCGTTGATCAACCAGGTATGCCCGGGTCAGGTTGAGAGTGACAATCATGGTGATGATGTTGGGAAGTCAAGGATAGCCAGGCCTGGGCGCATGCAGGGTCAGATATGACGGACTGCTTACAGGTACCGGAGAGTGATGGTAGAATGAGGTTGGCTGGTTCTGGGTTTCATGACTGCCGAAGGATGCATGCGCTTGCTTACAGAGGACCATGTCTACCTAGGTACCTACTGTACTGTGACCACCTGGGCAGGTATGGTTGACGGGAAAGACTCCATGGCTACCGGCTAGCCTTCCAAGGCTGGGCCAAAGTAAGTACCTGCTTAGGTAGGCAGTGGTAGGTACCCAGGCTATCTGCTGTACTAGTGGCCCCGGGGGTACCTGGGCACGCTAGGCTGCTGGGTAACCCCGGGCGGTGTTGTATTTGTGGGTACGGAAATAGCAGAAAACCCCGGCCCGGCCCCCAACTCAATCTAAAGTTGGCGGGATCGTCAACGGCTCACCTGGGCAAGTCCCACTACTGGCGGGTACGTACCCGCCACTGTGGTACCGTCTTGGTCCTCTCGACGAACAATCAGCTGCATTTCCACACTGCCACTCTCTTCTCTCTTCTCCCGTCATCCGTCATCTGTCACCTGTTTTCCGGCTCGAAACGAAACAAAACAACGTCCAAACGTTGAATGCCTCATCCTATTCATCTCGCTCTCTGCGGCCTGCTTTAATGGTACTGTCCTTTCCATGTCCGTGTGTTTCGTGCTACAGCCACCTGCTCATTGTTGCGCATTTTCCCCCTGTTCAATGACTTCTTCCCCGCCCACCAGTTCGTTTCCACCATGCTGGGAATGGGCATGTCGCCATGTCTTGACCACGCCGCGAGTCTCATAGAGCGGCCGTTCCGGACAGCCTCTTCAATCCTGTCTCGCTCTTGTCTGTGTCTTCTTGCCATCCTCATCTTGATTACTCACCCCTTCGCCGCGGCAAGCGATAGCGGTGCTGCCTTTAATTACCCAACCGGCGGCGAATCTTTCTATGATCTCGACTACGTCAATGTTACATACCAATCCACCTTTACCTCTCCTTTGCTGTATACCTATTGTAGCATCCACGGCGTGACTCGGCAGAGTACGTGCCAGCCGTCATGTCCCCCTTACTATCTAGGTCTACTAACCACCGTTACCCCTGCCTCTAGTGCAAGTTCAGGACGCCGAACCCGACAACGGATCAGCCATCATCCATCTCAATATCACAACCAATGTTCCCTGCTGGTTTGAATTGAGTCCAGGACAGGTCGGTGGCGTGGCGGTCGACAGCGCGAAGTGGACCGTCTTGGCAAGATCTGCGGAGCAAAGTACATGGAGTGCCACAGCAGCTGCCACATCCACGCCGACATCGACAGTTGTCGCCATGGCCTCTACCACTTCCGCCGAGGTAACAGACCAGACACCACAAACGGAGAGAAAGCCCGGCCTCGGCTCAGGCGCAAAGATTGGAATCGCCATGGCCTTGTCCCTTGGAATTTTTGCGATATTTGCGATTGGATTTTGGTTGTGGTGGCGTCGACGGCAAAAGCGGGAGGTCGCAAAGGATATGGTCAATTTCGTGGACGGGGACATTGTGAATCTGATGGACAGAGGCCGATTCGAAAAACGAACGAAGCCACCGGAGGCTTATTACGACCCTTATCTCGGTGTCTCCAGCCAGTCTACCATTTCTCCGTCCACCTACGTCCCGGCATCGGCTGGCCATCCAACCCCACCGGCTGAGCAACAGCCGTATTATGCACCTGTGCCTATTCAACACTCGACTGCCCTGCTGGTACAGCCAGAAGCAATCCCTCCACCACCTGCGGTTACGAACGATATTGCGGCCTGGTCTGGTCATGCAAGGCATCCGTGGTCTCCGCCCGATTATGAGGGCCACACGCAAGCCACGGATTGGAGCATCCAAAACGAGGGAGATTTCCACGCAGAATCGCGCGACACCCGTTCGATAAGTCGAAGGATGCCAGCTGTCCACCCGGTCGAGGCACTGCCCGCAATTTTACCGGATATGAAGCCGCAGGCTGAACTACCAGCCAGAGAAGGACAATATGGGCATGGTTATGAACAGGAGCTGCCTGCGCCGCAGCAAGCACCTCTTGCGAGACACGTACAGCCTAATGGGCTGGAGTTCGAAGAGCAGAAGTTCCTGCTGGCAGATATTCTACCTTTAAGGAGGGGAAAACCGCGGCCTGGTGGGCCAGGGCCAGCAGGATGAAAATCCCAGGCAACGAAACGTTAATCGACACTTCTTAGCTCTGGCCTTATATTGGCCGTATTGGCCTGTTGTGTCACGGAAGTTCTGAGCCACGGTCTACCATCAGTTCTCGAAATGGCAACTTGTTCTGCGATATTCATTCGGGACTATTGTCGTGTTTCGAGAAGCTGCAAGTGAGACAACATAGTCTCAGTTGATTGGCCTTGGAACCCCCGCAGGGACATCGAGCACCTCGGCCACAGCGCCCGTTGTTTGGCAAGGAGGATGGAAAACCGCATCGGAGCCAGATGATAAGGCACTGCCCTATGTCCAAGGTGGGCATGATGTAGGGATGGGATATGGCGGACCGAATCAATCCCGTCAGAGATTGAAATGTCTTCATATGACGAGGCCACGAGGTCACGAGAAATCAACAGGAATGATGTATATATCCCGAAGGTCCGGGGCAAGCATAAGAGCTAAATTCTAATCACACCAAATTACTATTACACCACCGGTATAATCAACACCCGCGCAAGGCCGTTCGGCGTAAGGAGGCAACTGGTCAGGACAAAACGCCATGCTACAAGACTCCCGTTCCAGGCAGCCGATATTAGCCTGCTGGCCGCTCATAAATCATCATCACCTAAGATCCTCCCCTGTCGTCTCTTCACTATCTTCGATAACCATAAGCTCAAATGCCACCACTTCTTAGGCGTGGACGCCAGCTCCACTAATGGCTTCTCTAGATCCGGGAACCGCTTGCTCATATTCGCTTGGATCTTCGGGACCAGCGCATCGTAATGGTCCACGCTCGTCCCATACAGCTTGCTGTGCCTCCTGTCAAGGCACAACACCAGACTTGCGAACCCCTCTATATCCTCAAAGTCGGTGTCACTGATACGGTCGAGCCAATTGTAGTCCATGAGCGACGTGGGCACCGTTCTCTTCAAAGTGCCGATGGTTTGGAACAGGAAGTAAGGGGATTCAAGCTTGGAGACCTGGGTTGCGTGCGGGTGGCGGGGGTACCACTAGCCGTGGTGGTTATGGTAGTGGTGGAGGCATTGGTGTTTGGTTTTGGAGTATGCAGGTATATCATATCGTCCAGGATGTCGTCCTCGATGGCCCGCTTGAGCAGCACAGCGGCCCGCAGCCGCCTGGCCTCACGCGCCGGATCTACCGGCGAGGTGACGACGTCTGGCTGCGAGATGAACTCGTACAGGTCCCAGTACTTGAACGAGCTCGTGACCCTGTCGAACCACACAGACGCGGGGTTGGCGTATGTGAGCACAGGGAGCTCCGGGATCGGGGCCAGCGAGGGCGGGACGGGCGACGCCTGCAGGGGCGACGACTGCGATGCCAGCTTGGACTCGAGCTCGCGGTTCCGGCTGGCGATGAGAACCTGCTGCTCTCGTGCCGCGGTCAGGTCCTTCTCCAACTGTGCCTTTTCTTCCGACAGCACGGCCAACTGTGCCGTCATGGCGGCGTATTCCCTGCTATACCTCTCGTAGTGCACGGCAAGCTGGTCAGACAGCGCGGCCAGCTCGTCCTCCACGAGCGAGTCGGTGGTCATCTGCGACTCGGCGACGCTCTGCCGCCGGTGTCTCCACTGGACCCGGAGGCTGGGGCTCGGATCCCCGGTGTACAAGCGAGTCACGGTGGAGTCGCAATCAGCCCGCGACGAGACGGGCGTATAAGGAGAGACAGCATGGCTGTTGCTGCTAGCCCTGACCAGCGGTGAAGAAGCCACGCCGGGCCCGACCGACTCGCTGGCTGAATCACTGCCGCGGGAGGACCGCGAACACGACCGGGAACAGTCGACGAGAACAGGTACCTGTCTCCCCTGGGCCCCGGCCTGCTGCTCCTTCTGCTGCTGCTCCAGCTTCGTGATGCGCCCCACCAGCCTCCTCCTCTCCTCCTTCAGCACGGCCATGCTCTCCCGCACGCGTTTGACCTCCGCGTCCCGCTGCGACGTCTCGACGCAGAACTGCTCGACGAGCCTAGCATGCTCGGCCTCCCTGGCCCTGAGCTGGGCGCGGAGGTCCTCGGCCGCGGCATCCGCGGCCCCCTTCGCCGCCAGGAGCCGGCCGTTCTCGGCCGTCAGGCTCGTGTTCCTGGCCTTGAGCGACTGGATCTGCCGCTGCAGCTCCTGGAACTGCCCCAGGAGGGCGGGCGAGGCAGGCTGCGAGTCGAAGGAGCCGTGCTTGCTGGAGAGCGAGAGCGCCGGGGACGGGTAGCCGTGCTGGATCAGCTGCTGCGTGTGCGCGCGCATCACCTCCAGCTTGGCCTGGTAGATGGGGCTCAGGGTGCTGGCGGTGCTGTTGCGCATGCTCCTCCTGCGGGGCTGGCCCTCCTTGTCGGCGGCGCTGTTGCGGTTGCTGCTGCCGCTCCCCGGGGCTGCGGCGGCGGGGACGGGCACACTGCTCCTGCCCGACGTGCCGCCGCTTCCTACGGCCCTGTTGGTGCTGTGCGCCCTGGACATGTTGATGATGGTGTCGGCGCCGGATGTAGACGAGACGAGTGACTTGTCCGTCGCGTCAGAGGCGCCGCTCGTCCGGTGGTCTGGCCCGCCGTCGGTATGGTGGCTCTCCTGGTCCTGCGCCCGTCGGGCCTTGCCATGGTTGCTGCTGGCCTTGGAGCTCCTGACGCTGCCGTTGGCGGGGGTGATGATCTTGGAGTTGTGCGAGATCTCCTGGAGGGGGCCGCGCGGCGTCGAGGCTGTGGCGTGTTGGCGGGGCTGGGAGGCCCTCTGCTGCTTGGGTGGTGGGCCCGGCAGGGGCTTGTCCATGAGTGAGGCGGGGGTTTCTGGCATTTCGACTGCGCTTCGTGATGGTGTTGGTGTTGATAGGGATGATGGTGATGATGCTGGTGATGGTGTTGCTGAGACGGAGGACTTGTGTTCCGTGGGTAGGAAGTCTGCAGGTCCGCTGCTCGCTTGGAGGGGGGAGTGGTGGTGTGTCGCCCAGGTCATAGCTGGCACTTCATGAGTTTGTTGACGGTGGTATATGTCATCGGCAGATACTCCGGTGTCATTGTGATCATCAGCTTCTGGCACCATACATGACCGGGTGGATGACGAAGGAGCCTTTTTTGTTTTTCTGTCCCGAATTTGTATGTACTTTGGCAAAATGCATGACTGCGGTTGGCATTCCAGTTGTTTATTTGCAAAGAACCTCTCGGGCCGGCCTGTGGCTTATTATCTAGAATCGGCACTGGTATGTGAACTGACGCATTTTGGTCGAGATGAGCCAGAGAGATGCCGCTTGTCCTCCACATGCCGTAACCATATTGGCCACCTGCCAAGTGATTCTGAGACAGTAAACATTTGGGTCTAGAAGATAAGGATTATTCTTTTGGGGACCTGGTATGTATGTTTACTTGGTGTTTGCTTCTACGGGTTACGATGTTTCCCACCAATATACCCAAAAGAATATATCTCCAATACGGACCGAATCTCAGCCACCATTGATCCTATGATCTGGGGAACCAAATTCACTCAGGGCATAAACCTGCCCGAGCTTGAATTTTATGCCTTGATATCACCCAATATCCTCATCACTAGCTTACATAATACAGCCCCTGGAGATTGCATGTCCCAGCCGCTCATTAAACTTCCATCGCTCATGGCCATCTTACCGGATGTTGTGACATTTCTCCCGCATTCTCTAAATATTTGTTTACATCACAGGTCTAGACTGATAACGAAATTGTCGTTGGGTGAACAGCACAGTCCCTCTTGCTCTGTGATCAATTATAGCCTACTAGTAGGTAGATTCGTAGCTTCATAACTTGAGGACACACACACACACACACACACACAATGCCTTGAAATATCATTCATCTCAGATCTAAAAGCCTTCAAGGTACCTATATGTGGCATATCTTTCCTGGAAATTACCTATTCCATCCTTTACGATAAAACAGCCACGCAATCGGCTGGCCTGAGTGCCCGCGTGCATGATGTGACCCAGCCCCAGGTCTGGACAGAGCCATAACCCGGCTCCCAGGTCAAGGGCTCCGTTAGTTCTCGTTCATAACCTACGAGCATATATTTGCGACTGTCATGGCTCACTTGGCGCTCATGGGGCTAGCTACGTGTAGATACCAGAGGACGACGAAGAAGCGGCTGCTCCGTTTTCCATAGGATTTGGCTCCTATTTGGGGACCACTAGCTAGACGCTTTTGTATCGGATAAATAATTTGCGCCTTTTAACAGGAGATATCCTCTGTTACCCCTTTCCTGCTTGACGAATATTCGCTACCAGGGACAAATTGCAAAGCAAATCTGCACATGTGGCCTTCTTCTGCTTGCTCAACGTCGAATCTATGTCCACCAGCCTGTATTGATCTCTCAGACATCAGTGGCGTCTCCTTTCTAGAATTATGCATCTCGAAATCAGGGAAACATACATTGCGATCAACAAGCGCATAGGCACAAAACTCAGGGTTCTTATCTCGTGGTCACCGTGACCGTGGCAGTTGGTGAGGTCAAAGTCACCAGATTCATGACGGTCATGGTTGTCAATGAAATCGGCTGGGAAGACGAGCCAGTCGTAAGAGTGCCTTTAAACGTAGAATTAGCAATCGTCTGTGTTGTAGAGTCGCCGCACTGGTCTGAAATGTGTACGACCTCAGTCGTGGTGACCGTAGTGGTGGCCACGACGTGGGTGGTCAATGTCGCTGTGAGCCCCGACAAGGTAGTCGTGATGGAGGCTTCTCATTTTGTTAGCATTGCGGACACTGATCTTGGTGGTTGTCACGTGTTGGTTGGTATCAGCATACATACCTTTGCTGGCCGCAGAAGCGACACCGACACAGAGAGCCTGGAGGGCTGAGAGCCAAAGGATAATGGGGTACATGGCCGCTGTGGTACGCAAGATCTGGCTAGAGTTGAGCTCCGTCTTCTTCTGGTCGATAAACTTTTCAAGTTGGGTTGTGGAGCGAAGTTCCAAGGCTTTGAGTAGACAGATGAGACTGCCCAGGTGGTAGGTGAGGTTGCAGATTGGTGTTTTGGTCAATATTTTGAGGGTGAAGTGAAATCGAGTCTATTTTGTGGTAGCAAACTTACTTTTATAAAGAGTTTCGACTTCCTTCATTCAGAAGACGAGGTGAATCACTCTGTATTCACTCAGGCGTAGCTACGTCCAAAGGAGAGTCACTCACTCACATCCACTGAAGAGGATCATCAAGATCAAGTCCACTGACAGCCAAACAGCATCAACAGCAATATTGACTCGGTCATATCTGTTAGCAACTAGACCGGTGTGTATATTTGTATGTACATATATGTGCAAATATCTGCAGAAAGAGAGAAAGACCATTATGCTACCGCCTATTAATCAACCTCAACCAGTTCTCCCAGCAAGACAACCCCTTCCCACTACAAACACTGAGAATAGTAAGCGTTTCCGTATGTGCACGTACTCCCCGAAGCACACACAGAGCATCCAGTCCAGCCAGTCCCACCACACTGTGCGTATTTGGCCGCAGCGCACGTAGAGGTCGCCGTTGCGGACGACACGGTGCTGCTGCTGCTTGTCGATCCCAGAGAGGATGTGGTCGTAGCTGCGGAAGCCGTGGACACGGTTGAAGTAGAGAGTGTGGTGCTCTGACTAGAAGTCGCAGTGCTCGTTGCGGCCGAAGACGATGAGGAAGAAGAGCTACCCGAGCCTGAACCAATAACCGTCAGTGTTGTCTGCGATAGCTACGCTGGGCAGGGGAGACAGACAGGCCGACAGGCAATCGGAAGACAATATATCAAGACTCACCAGCAGGTCCAGAGACACTAGTAGTCAGGTTCCCGCTCTCGACATACACCCCCGAGAAGTACAAGTCCTCATCCGCATCATCATACCCGTCCCTCTGGAGCTCCAGGACACCCAGGTGCCAGTCCGCGCCGTCGGAGCTCGTGCTCGCCATGACGGGCTCGACGGTCAGCACCAGGTCGTCACCCCCCGTCGAGTGCCAGAAGCCGACCGTGCCCGCGTCGAAGTCGATCTCGTATGCGACGTTGTGCCAGACGCCGGCGGTGAAGTTGGTCTCCCACTGGCTGGTACCCCCGGCGAACCACTGCAGGTTGGTATCGTTGGTGGCCGACTCGCCCGAGATCCAGCCCGCCTTGAGCTCGGTGAAGTGCGACTCGAAGAAGGCGATCTGGTGCTCGCGGTAGATAGACGGGAAGTTGGTGGCGTTCGCCATGATCGACAGGTGGTACCAGACCTTGCCGGAGTTGATGGCCGCGGAGGTCTGCGGGATGAGCTCCGTGCGCCGCATGGTCTGGCCATTCCAGTAGGACGTGGAGTCGAGGGTGATCTTGACGCCCTGCTTGGACGAGCTATCGGCCGGGTTCTTGTATGATGGTGATAGGTTCACGTACTCGGTTACGTTCCCCGAGCCGTGGATGTAGTACTGGTATGGTCCGACCTCGTTGGACCATGACCAGTTGTCTAGGTCAGTTGAGGAGGATAGATCGTTGAATCGACCATCCCACAGGACGGTGCCCGCGTTGACGGTGGCGAGGATGGCTGCTAATGCAGCAAGACTGAGTGCCTTCATCGTGGAGACTGGCAGGAAATTCAAGGCGGATTTGGATGCAAGAAAGGACTTCGGCGGGGCTCGGTGAGGACCGTCTCTAGTAGCTTGCCTGAATCTTGGGCGACGAGTCCATTTATATCATGTATATCTAGTAACCTTCCAATATGGCTACCGGAGTGGTACTTGGATTCCGCCCTGGGAATAGCCCGTTCTGGATTGCCAGACATACTCGATACCCCCAGTTGGTGTCTGATCCGGCGTCTCCTCTCAAGGCAAAGGAACAATGTCTCCCGGCCTGGCACTATTTCAGCACGAATAAGGAAGCGTAGAGGTTTGATGAAAGGCTTGTGCGTATACGGGCTTGGGTAGTAGTCCCGTTGAAGTGTAATATCGCACGTTCCGGGAGTGGCGCCAACACGGAGGAAGTGCCGAGATTGCCTATTCGGGTCAGTGTACGTGCTTCGGTGGTAAGGGGTGCACTGCCGGTCCGTGTCTATAGTTGCCTACTAAGTGGGTACTTGCACGGCAGGGACGTTGTGAATAGTCTAATAGAACGTAAAGTCTTGGACCTCTTATCTAGGTAATTCGTCGAATAGAGCTGGAAGAGGACGCTCCCTGTCTTGGGGCGGAGGGAGATATGGTAAGGAGAGGCAAACGCTGCAGCCGCTGAGGGATACTAAGCCGAACCGAACTTTCGTCCTGACAACAGCCCACCCTGTCCTTACTGTGCGCAACAGCCAATCGCAAACACGATAATCTTCCACAAACCGCTATAGTTCTCTCCAGCTCCCAAAAAGGAAATCTTCATGTCTCCTGCAAGGACCGCGTCCCGCTTCCAAGGTCCCGACTCTATTTGGGCAACAGCATACCCCGTGGACTTCCGAATCAACACAGAACCGCGTTCCTGTCTAGTTTGACCCTTTATGAAGAAGTCTCGATGCGTATGCCACTCGAACTCCTCTTGCGTGTTCGCATTTGTGTTGCGCGCGTCCGGAACGCCAATGGCGAAGCGCCACGCCGTCTTATCATCCATTACCCTCGTTGCCAGGAAGATCGAGTGGCCTGAGGACTGTGATGCATCTCCATATTCGACCTGGAGTCCTATGTCGTCTCCTCCGCCCCAAGCTCTCAGAAAAGGCCTGGCGTAGGTACCATACCACTCATCTCCCTAACAGAGCTTCAATATATTGATCTTGTTACCCCATCGAGAACCCTCGCGGTAGCCCACCAGGAGTGCAGGCTTGCTCAAATCCTCGGCAATCTGGAATCCCCCCCTGTCGTGTTTGACAAGCTTCTGTGATCTGAGACAGAGTTTGTGTGGAAGGCTGCAGAAGTGTCAACTATTTACAGTACTGGTGTTGACTCTCACCCGAAGTGATTGCATACCTGGGCGTGGTCTGGGCGGAGTTGGCGAGCATGCTTGCCCTCGAAATCTCGAACTCGGCTCTTTCCTGTCGGTGCCTTGCTCGCCTTGATAGGTTGCTCGAAGAAGAGGTCGAAGAGGAGACAGAAGAGGTCGAAGAAGCAGCTTCCCTCTTCAGTGCGGCAAGGGGCGCCAGTCGTTTGTTGCATTCTGGTGGCGAAGGATCTTGTGCTAGCGGTGATGTGTTGTTGCTGGCAGACGAGGGATATAATGAAGTAGAGGAGTCGGGGGATGAAGCCTCTTCGATTACAGCCTTCGAGGCTGCTCGTTGTGCATCGGTACGTGATGCTTGCGTATCTTGGACCGCTATAGCGATAGTCTTACTTGTCGATGCATCTTTTGACGCGATATTTGAAGATGAAAGCCTTTGTTCTGGTATAGAAGTGCGTCGGGGTATCTTAAGGGAATGGATTATGCCGTTATCGTCGGCGCCAAAACTCGGTTTATATGAACTGCCATAACTGATGCCTCCATTCCTCAAGGGTGCAGTAATCGCTGCCGGTCCGGTTCCGCTTGCTGCAGTCGAACGCGACATGTTGCCCTGTGGCTTGACGATACTTCAGCTTGGCTGAGTCCTGCGTTTGGATCGTATGAGCGAGACGTAGTATTGTTCGGTAGGACGAATGTTCAGAGGAGTAAGTATCGGAAGCGCGGCCAAGAATAAATAGGATAGGGAGGCGGAATGTGTAGGTCGCGCGCGATGATGGCGGTGGTGAAGGCGATGTTCCGCCAGTGCAGCAGGTCGGTCATGAAATATGTCCGTGTCAAGAGAATGTTTGAGCGGAAGAAGGAACGTGTTTCTTGGCACCTTCCACAACAAAACCAGCCCAAAGAAAGGAAGAGAAGGAGCCGTCGATGCTGGTATCGCCCTGCTGCGCGAATCAACCGTGAAGGGAGCGGTCCGTCGCCCTCTCGTTGGATTCAGGACGGTCTGGAATATGTACTATCGGGCACAGTCCTCCTATAGCAGTGGAGGCACAGACCGCAGTGTCATGAACTTGAACCGATAGAAGGATTAGTTGAAACACAAAAGCGTCGAGTTCGAAGCTTTAGACTTCAGCTTTACCGACGATTTGTCTCCCTCGTCCAGCTTCCTGAGAGCCATGGCCAACCTCTTCAGTCCAAGCTTGAACTTGGCCTCCTCGGCGCCATAGTTCAAGCGGAAGTAGCCGGGATATTTCGAGGAAAACGCCTGCCCAGGTTCTAGGAATACCCCAAAGTCCATCAGGTACTCGGAGAGGGCGATCTCCCGCTGCTTGTCGTCGTTGCCTTCGACGTCGCCTAGCCAGCTAGACAGGTCGATGAAGACGAAGAAGGCCGCATCGGGAGTAGTGTACGCGATGAGGTTCGCCGACAAGAAGCCGTCGACCTGCCCTCTTCGTTTGGCCAAGGTCTTGTGGAGCAAGGGCAGATATTTCCTCTTGATGAATTTGTGGTCTGACAACAGCTTCGTGGCGAGGATACCGCTGTAGGCTGTGACCCAGGTGAACATGCTAGATATGATATATATCAGTCCATCGAGTCCTTTAGGGGAGAGGATGGTCAAGGGAAAGCAGAAGACCTCCCCTCTCTCAGCCCCGACATCTGCAAGTGAGGACGAAGTGACTTACCTGAGCGTGCGCATAGTCTGATATAGGCGCTCGTTATACGTCGCCAAGAAACCCACTCGACAACCCCCAAGGCCAAAGTCCTTGCTCATGCCCCACAGGACATGGACATTACTCAGGCTGTCCCTCATGTTGAGTGGGAGACTCAAAACACTGTTGAAATTATCCCCCCCACTCAGGGCATAGACCTCATCCACAACGAGATGCAGACCCTGCTCCTGGCAGAACCCGACCAGGTACCACAGGATCTCGGCGGTATAGCACCTGCCCAGCGGGTTCTCCGGGTTCGCGATCAGCAGGGCGGCGACGCGCCTCCCCAGCCTCCTCTGCTCGGCGACGACGAACTCGAGGCGGCTGATGAGCTCGGGCTGCGGCCTGCCGGGGCGGATGTGCTGCCGGAAGCGCGCCTCGGTGATGTCGTCGCAGGGGACGCCGACGAGGTGCAGGCCGTTGCGGGCGGTGACGTCGTGCATGAACATGCCGTAGCTCGGCGTCGGGACCAGGACGACGTCGCCCTCGTCGGCGATGTTGAAGAAGAGCGTGTCCAGCAGGGCGGTGACGCCGTTGCCGGCGAGGATGTTGGAGGCCGTCAGGAGGACGCGCGGGTGGAAGTGCTCGTTCATGAACTCGGCTGCCACTGCCGGCAGCGCGGGGGCGCATTGCGTGTCGTTGTACTTGAGATCTATAGGCGGGGCACTTTGTAAGGATAGGTTCTCAGATGCTGATCGTTGGGGGGGATCCCGGACGGACGCGGGCTCCTCCGTCCTTTGTCCACCGCTGTCGCTGGAGTTGGGCATGAGGGCTTACACTTCGCCTTGTCATCGCTCCTCTTGTTCTTGCCTAGCCACTTCTGCAGCTCACCGAGCATCAGCTCGTTCGTCGCAGAGCCTAGGTCGACGATCCCGGTGGGGTTCGACTTCTTGTTGTAGGCATTGTGAGCCAGCCGCCGGCTGAGGTCGATCATCAGATCCGGACGGACGTTGTCCTGTCCCCTGCGCGAAGGTGGTAAGGGAGGCATGTCGTCCTTCTATTCGGGGCGGGATGGGGGGCAAAAGACGGAGGTTGTGTGATGTGTAAAGTTATCACAGCATTTTCACTGTGTGAGAGAGAGAGAGAGAGTTCTTGATTCCTACAAAGCTCATGCGTTTTCGCAAGGACGGCGACTTTGCCTCCGTCCGTCCCCCATGGATGATCTTGACTGCCGTGGCCCGGCCGCGTCGTCCTGGTACATGACTAAGCCACTTTATTGGTCCGCTCACTCACTGCGGATGCGAAGGATGCGTAGGATGTGCAGGCTGGCAGGATACGTAGCGGGTGCTGATGCGTCGTCACGCAAACTGGCGCAGGGGCTCATCTGAGGTCATAGCAGCCATTGGTCCCCTATTATCCTGCACCTCTGACTGGTCATTGACAGCTGCTATTCTGGTTACAGGGCCAGACAATGCTACTCCGTATTCGCGTATGGAAAAATAGGTCTCGGTAGAGCGATTGACAATGCCCAGGTCGTCAGTGTCGTTATCAGCTTGGGGCCAGGTATCAAGCATTGGGTAGGCAGGGGCAGGGGTTGGCCTCGACTAGGCGTCATTCGCCCAAACGGCCAGACCTGTCGGACCCGTCGGAGCCGAACCTCATCGGTCAGGTGATGTTGTAACTCGCCATCAGCAACGCTCTGTTCAGTCTCTTCGTGCACGTGAGCAATCCAGTGAGTGGGTTATGCTTGACACTTCAAGTGAAACCGACAGTGACACGCAACAATAGCAACAAAGCGTCGGGATATCGGCCGGCACGTGTAAAGCGGCCGGTCCAGCCCGTATATACTATAGTAGTGTAAACCTGGGTAATAGCGTATGCGTATAGTAGCGTAAACCTTTTTGGAACGGTTTACCATGCTCCCGAACAATGCTACAGGGATCCGTGACTCCAAACTTCCGGGCCAGGCGAATCCGGCATTTCGGCGACAGCCAACTGGCGAAAGACGGGCAACAACGGCGTGATGACTGTGTTGTTGCCGATATCCACAGGCACTACTCACATACACACATGCATACAGGACAGAAAGTACCCAACATACAATACAATGAAATCATACCTGCAGTTGAGACCAGTCATCAACACCTGGATATTGCAGATCAAGACATCCGTCTGTCTATCTTCCAAGGAAACGACCCAGTCCTGTGACCGTGACTCCGTGGTGAGTCAGCTCGGCCAAGAAGAACGCAGCCCCCATCATTGGCAGCCTTGCGAACATCCCCAGTCTTGGCAGCTTACCGAGTCCTTCCGTGGGGGCCGGGAACAACCGAATGGGGACCCTGGATGGGAGTCACTTGACCTTTGGCCTCGCTGGAAATAGGAAGCCATAGCGACGATCACGGCTCGGCTTGTCGTAGGACTGTGCGATCACCTTGCCGACTCGGCAGGGTAGGACCGTGTAGGATGGTATGCCTGTTGACATAAAGGACGAGGCTGTCCCCGGGCTTGAACAGATTGGGCCATCCTCCTTCTTCAA
This sequence comes from Cytospora paraplurivora, assembly GCA_021272945.2. Lineage (NCBI taxonomy): Eukaryota > Fungi > Ascomycota > Sordariomycetes > Diaporthales > Cytosporaceae > Cytospora > Cytospora paraplurivora. Next base: position 316,282 of record JAJSPL020000040.1, on the reverse strand, counting down.
CATTTACAACTACTTGGATAGCAACGCCGTAGCTGAAGACTCAGTTTGAGTATATACAAATCGAGTATTTAATTCACACCATATAAGCCAGCAAAATAGCCCACAGATCACCCAGCCAAGTTCGCCATCTCGGAGACATACATACATACATACATACATACATACATACATATAAACAAACACTGAAACGTCCTCACCCAACCATCACCACCAACACACCTACAAAAACACCAACAAGGCTCCTCCAGACGTACGGAGAGAGCCTCACCACGACAGCACACGCCCGATGACTAGCTTCGAGTTCACCCGCATCGACTCGAGCTACTCGACCTCCGCATCGTCGGCATCCCACCGCGAGGAACAGGAAGCAAGCCACCTCAACACCAGGACTGGCCGGCCCCTCCGCAACACCACCCCCTACGGGAGACACAGCGGGGACTGGCTCTTCGGCTCCGTCGAGGTCAGGAAGTCCATCAAGAAGGGAGTCAAGAAGGTCATCCACGGGGTTCATCATCACGATCGGGATTAGAAGTCGTGACTTGTCGGTGAGGCTGCGGTTGACAAAGAGCCGAGTGGAAGCCGCGCACAGACTGGAAAATCTCGGGAGATAGAGACCGGATCCGACGATGTGTGGGTGTAAAGACATGGCCGCGGACGAGGAGGCCGAGCCTCCCCATAGCGGTCGTTGTTTCAGGGACAGCAGGGTATGTGACGGTCCACGGGAGATGTGGTGGCACGGAAAGGTCGGATATGGCGGCGTGGGAGTTGGCTGTCGGGACGATATGGTTGACCCTCATGAAGCGCCAACGAACAGAGTAGTTTTTGATTCAATACAGTCATTACCTCATAACCGCAAATATCCAATCCCCAGTGCCCTGCCCTGCTCTGCCCTGCGTACCCGGTGCCTCGACCGGGAGTGCGCCAATGCCATCGCGGAGATTTGACCTCCGGATGCTCAGCCCACTTACCCGGTCCCTTTTTGAAAGAATCTGTACTCCTCACAATGCAATTCGCTTACATGATGAATTTCAAGTTGACGTCTGAAATCAAAGGTTAGCCGCTGTTCCAACACCACATCGGGGGTGGGGGGCGGGGGACAAATGGGGATCGATCAGGCTTACCGAGAGGATGGCTGCAACTCAGCTGGGGCTTCTGGGTGTACTTGGTCTGGAGCACATCCCGGATGGAGTTGAGCAGCTCCAGGTACGTCTGGTTCGGGTTCCGCTGGAGGGCGGTGATGAAGGCCCACGACATGGCGCCCGTGGCCTGAGACGCGATATTCGCGTCCGCGCTGGTCTGGTCGTCCTTGCTTCCGCTCCAGAGGATGACGTCAGCGGGACTGGTCTTGGTGCGTATCGTCTTCTCGTACGCCTTGTCGCCGCCGGCCATGGCGGTCTTGGCAAAGTTCATGAAGGAGCTGGTGACGCCGCTCATGTCGCCCTTCGCGTACGAGGAGATGGCCGAGAGCAGGCCCTGGCCGGCCTCCTTGGCTAGGTTCGGCTCCTTCAGCACGCCCTTTGTCGAGTAGAGGTACGGCAGGTCCATGACCGAGCCCGAGTGGCAGCTGTCGAAGATGGCGGTGAGACGGACACCGGCCTGGAGGGGCTTGACTACTATGGCGTGGATCTCGTCGTCGACGATGTGGCCCTTTGTCTTGAAGTCGACTGGGTAGATGACCTCGTCGTATCCGTCATCCTCGTCGCCGTCGAGGTCTTTGGTCTGACCGCCATGTCCTGTGCGGATTCCACCCTGTCAGCATCGAATACCCTTCCCGCACCCCCACCGACAAACTGCCCGGCCCCTCGCAACAAGAATAGTACGTACCAGAGTAATGCAAGAAGAGCGAATCGTTGGGCTGCGCCCCGTTGACCAACCAGTTCATGGCACGCAGGATGTTCTGCTTGGTCGGCTGCAGCACCTGGTTTGACTGGTCGTCCGTCAGGACAACCATGTCCTCCCTCTTGTAGTTGTGGTTCTGGATCAGGAAGTTGGACACATTGTTGGCGTCGTTGATGCAGCCGTTGAGCGCAGCGCTCTGCCCGATGTAGTTGATACCGATGATCAGCGCCTTCCGCTTTCCGGTACAGTTACTGTACTGGAAAGTATATCCTTGTGGCGCGCCGTGGCCGAACTGTTGTGCTCCTCGTGGCGGAGGAACGGCGCTTGACCCGTGGGGAGGGCCGTTGGACGACTGCTGGAAGGGGTGGCTAGACTGGTATTGAACTTGGGGCGGGGGGCTGCCATATCCGTAGCCCTGCTGTTGGGAAGGATATTGTTGTTGATATTGCTGTTGTTGATGGTATTGATGCTGTTGCTGTTGTGGGGGGTATTGGCCCTGTCCTTGTTGGTATCCGTAGCCTTGCTGAGGAGGGGGAGAGCCGTAGCCTTGCTGCTGAGGATGGGGAGAGCCGCCCCAAGGTTGCGACTGTCCAGGAGGAGCCCCCCAGGGCGGTGGTGGTCCCGGGGGACCTCCCCAAGGCGGTGGTTGAGGCGGGCCTTGCTGGTGATTCCAGCCACCACCACCACCAGGACCGTAGCCTTGGCCTGGGTATGCCATTGTGTTTGCTGCGAGGAAGGTGTAGGTATCGATGCTCAGGCTGTATGCTCGTTTCGGCGATAGCGAATGTTGACCGAAAGACGGCGCACGAAGAAAGACAGTGATGGTGGTGTTCGTCGGCTGCTTGAGGGGTCGGGGCGAGCCGTTGGTTTATTGCAGGCTTTTGGAAGGAATTCGGGAACCAAAGGCCGTGACATAGTGGCGATGCTGGCGCCGCAGCTGAGCATCCCACCTGGTACGCTTACGCTAGTAGCTTCTAGGCTGCTAGGCTGCTAGGCTGGCCGAGGTTTAGTCAACATAAAGTCCGGATCCCAGGGTCTTCCTGGTCTCACAGGGCCTCCTGTCCGGGTTCTCGGCTCCTGGGCCGAATTTAGAACCAAACCTCATCCATCCACCAGCTTGATGTGTCAGTACATGATAGTATATTTATCAGCATTATGGGCCCACCACTTGGGTATTGACCGTGCGACTCGAAATCAAACGGTTTGAGCTTGTCTTGCTGGCTTGTCGATATCAATTGGTTTGCATCTAGCAATCTTGTCAACCCCGTCTGGCTCCTTGCTCTATCATGTATACATTACAGCCAACGACTTCGAGACCGTGGACACCAGCTTTATTGACTGCTGGATCTCCTGATCCTGTACTTTACTGCCTGCCCGGTGATGCTTTCAGGTTGGAGAATTCACGGTTCCGTCTGTATTCTCAGCTGACCTTTGTGAGCAAAGCTTGATGGTCATGTCAAGAACCAAGACTGCATAGAATTCGTAAATCTTGTTCAGCAGCTGTAATACTGGAACCGAGCGATGCCCCACAGTCTTTGGCTTTTGACAAGCATCCAGTGATGGTTGTCTTAGCAGCATTTCATGCAGTCTCCATTCCTGGCCATCTTCTGAGCCTGTTGAGGCGGTCGCCGTGGTGGAAGGCCTCCTGCCCCTAGCCTCAGACGATAGATGTCTGTGTGCGGCCCTACTAGTTGATACCTTCCCTGGCATCTTTCCAGATACCTCATCTCTGCCGCCTCCTAAGGATTTGGAGGATCGAAGGTCATCGGAGGGTTCGCGGCGTAGGGAAGAGGGTGGAGGCGTTCGGGCATGGCCGTATAGCGTGGTGGAGGGGATCGTGTCTTGTCATAGGCACTGTCTGGGTCTTAGTTTTACAGACGACTGGGGCATAGGACTGGGGACAGGACTGGGGACTATGCACTTTTGGGGCATTTGAGGTTCGAAATCATCCAGGGAGATCTGATCTTGCGTCATGGCGGGATGGTGAAGTCGGGGGTGTGCGTCTGGCCAACTTGATGCCTGACAAAAGTCCAATTATCTGGGAAAAGGTCTGGTATAGGTCTGTCTATATTGATGTTCTTATTGTTATCGCCTTGTAGTGCAGGGTTTCCGAGTGAAACAATTAGGAGCAGTGGCATGTGATGCGGAACCGTGTTGGTGAGCTTCAACCAACACCTGGAGCCATCAAGGGCAAACAAAAGCTCAGGTCAACTGGTGTCGGCCAGCTTGTGGCATCCACCAAGGACTTCGGGAGCTACCGGTTTCCAGGCACAATCTACCACAACTGTTTACCTACCTAGGTACCTCAGGCGATTTTGGAAGTGCCCGGGTAGGTATGGCCCTGGGGACGGGATACTATAAGGGTTCGTGGATGGCAGCAGCGATGGTAGTCAGGGTACCTAGGTAGTCAGTCAGTATACCCGGGTACAGTACCAGGCACGCTGCCATATGTAGGTAGGCTATCCGTCAGCTTCACCTGCCAAATATGTGGTAGATCTCTGTTGAATTCTTCTCCTTCTAGGATCTTCCAGGGTTTTTTCGTATTCTCTTGGACCTCCAGAGTTCCCGAAATTCCCGATCGACAGAAACAAGCTTGAAGGATGTTGGTTGATAAGCCACCCTTGGCACTGTGTTTGTCTGAGGTCTCAAGCGCTTCGGGATCCTGCAAGCTGCAAGCTGCAAGTTGCAAGGCGTTCCACCCTGCATGTCTAGATAGTCCCGTTTGTTTCCCTTCATCAGTACGCTACACGGTGAGACACGCATTAGTTTCAGGTCATAGGCAAGGCTCGTTAATTCTAACCGCCCACGTGGTCTCTTGGCAGCTGCACAAACAACAGCACAGCCCACTACACTGTTCCTCCTCCCCAGTGCATCACCGTAAGGGACCCCAGGAACCCCCATTAAACCCCGAGATTTGCTACCCCGTATAGAGCAATCAACACTGACACACAGGCCAAATAGCGACTTGAGACCTCCTCACATGCTATTCATTATTCATAGTACATCACTAGGTGCCGGGTTCATGCGGATGCCAGACTGTCACAATCAATCGACCCCTCCACGTCTGCCTCTATAAAGCAGCCCCTCCATCCTGTCGTCCTGGGATGTTCTATTGATTGATACTACTCTAATGTCCTGCCAAAACTAGTTTACTTGGAATCAGGACGTTGTCTCCTGGCTCCCGTTTCTCTCCACGTTTGACTACACCAAATCAATACTGAAGATGTCTTTCTTCAAGAAGCTCGCCTCCGAGTTCGAGGGTCTTTCGACCAAGGACAAGGATCGTGACACTGGAGCAAGCCAGCAGCAACAGTACCAGCAACCGCAGCAATACGGACAAAGTAAGTTTATGATCACGTCTAGGCGCACCCTGAATCAAGCTGACCGGATTCGCAGGCTACGGCTCGGCCCCTCCTCCACAGGGCCACTACGGGGCCTACCCCGGCCAGGACCCTTACAACAGGCCACCCCCCTCGCAGTCCCCTTACGGTCAACCTCAGCAACCTGCTTACGGCCAGCCATCACCGGCCCCTTACGCTTCCCACGATCCTTACGCACAGCAAAGCGCCTACCAGACGCCCCCACCACAGGCAGCCTACGGCAGCCCGGCCCCATACGGCGCCCCTCCGGCTCCACCTCCGAGCTCCCGCCCCTACCAATCCGCCGACCGACCTCCCGTCCCCAACCAATGGATCCCGGTCTGGTCCGAGCAGCTCCAGCGGTGGTACTTCGTCGAGACGACAGGTCGTTCCCTCTGGGAGTCCCCCATCTACATCGCTCCTCAGCCGCCCACGCCTGCATACGGCGACTACGTCGGGGCCTCACGGGGTGCCGCCGGCTCAGGATACATCGCCCCCAGTGGACCACCCCGGGCGGTGACTACCGCGGCGCTGCCGATCCGGGCTACAGCGTCCCCAGCGGCCCGCCCCCTCCAAGCCAGCAGAAGCCACAAGAGGATCACGACAAGAGGAACATGCTGGCGGCAGCAGCCGGCGGCCTCGCCGTCGGCGCCGTCGGCGGTGCGCTGCTCAACGAGGCGCTCGACGACAGCAGCGACGACGAGCACCGGCGGGCGCCTCCCCCGCCACCCCCAGCTGAGGGCGGGGGCGGTGGCTTTGGTGGTGGTGGCTACGGCGGCTACGGCGGCTACGAGGACCAGCCCCCTGCTGTTCTCCCGCCTACTGATGCTGATGGCTCCAGCGTCTCCTCGAGCGACCGCGAGTCCGTCCAGGAGGCTCGTGATGAGTATGAGGACAAGCTGGCGGAGGCGCAGGAGTCGGGTGACCACAGTGACTGGGAGGAGGCGGAGGAGGCGAGGGAGGAGTATGAGGAGGAGTACGAGGAGAACTACGAGGACTAGACGTTGAGCGCGGCATGGGACTGGATTGTCTACAGGCGTCGAAAGCTTAGCCTTGCGAGAATTGCGCCTGTATTGGCGAGATATCTTGCAATTGACGTAGCATATGGAGAACGACGGAATGGAAATTGAAGTCTTGGTCAAGGAAGTAGTGCTTCCCCGAGCTAACTGTGCGCCTACTATGCAGTACGTTGAGTTGCGAAGTGCTTTGGAATGTAACGGTCGCATTTCCCCGCCATCATGACCATGCAATGCCCAAGTACCTACCCTAGGGTAGTAAGGAAGGGTGGACCCCACGACCTGTGCTACCGGCTCATTCTATGTAACTTTTAAGAGGTTTGGATGTTTCCTCCCCATGCCTGAGGACTATACACGGCAACGCTGCTCTTCATCATCAGCTTCTGGCTTTGAAGGTGCCAAATTTCGAAGTTGATAACCCAAAAATGGGTCCCCTCGGCCGCCGTCAAGATGCATATCACAGCCACTCCCTGCGCCTCTCCCGCTCTGCATGGCACCATCTTGCTGCATGCAGGTTGTGACCGAAATTTCCCAGCCAAATTGGCCAGCTTCAAGATGAATTGACGCCCGCAGTATGTGACATCTACCCTTGTGATACCTACATTGCGATACAATAGGTGATATCTTGTCGCATGTTGCAAATCAGATGAGATCGGTTTATCCTGCTTATCATGAGACTCATCAATGTGCATGACTACTCCATGAAGGAGTTCTACGGCCACAACATCCCAGCCTACGCTATCCTGTCGCATCTGTGGGGGGACGATGAGGTCCTCCTCTCCGACATGAAGAGCATAAAGCAGAACGAGGCCTCCGCAAAGGGCGGGTTCGCTAAGATCGAGCTCTGCTGCAAGCAGGCGAAGCTGGACGGCTGGGACTGGGCCTGGGTTGACACCTGCTGCATCGACAAGACCTCGAGCGCGGAGCTTGCCGAGGCTATCTACTCCATGTTCCAGTGGTACTCACGCGCCATGATCTGCTACGCCTATCTTGCCGACGTCGCATGGGACGGGGACAGAGGCGGTGAGGATGAGAAGATGTTTCATGAGGTACAAAGATCTCGATGGTTCAAGAGGGGTTGGACGCTCCAGGAGCTCATCGCACCGAAGGAAGTCAGGTTTTTTGACAAGTCTTGGAGTTTCCTGGGATCTAAATCATCCTGGGCTCCTTTCCTTGAGGAAACAACACGCATCCCCCAAAGCGTCCTTGGCAATGCCGCAGCTATGCGCGATATTCCTGTGGGCCAGAGGATGATTTGGGCATTCGATCGCGAAACCACCCGTGAGGAAGATCTCGCCTATTGTCTTCTGGGAATCTTCGACATCAATATGCCGTTGCTATATGGAGAAGGCCCCAGGGCTTTCTGGCGTCTCCAGGAGGAGATCATGAAGCATGAAGACGACCACACGCTCTTCTTGTGGGACCTGCTTGCCGATTCTGAGTTCGACTACGGACAAGATTCCTTGCGAGGTGGACTGCTGGCCAGAAGTCCTCGAAACTTCAGATCATGCCCGAAAATGAGCATCCGGAAGATCCCGCCAGAATGCCCGTGGCCTCTTGTCAGTAACCGTGGTGTCCAAATTGGATTCCATCTCAAGACGCTTCCTCAAGACTCATGGTCGCTGGTTGGCCTTGATAACGGACGCCATAACTGGGTCGAAATCCGCAGCGTACAGCTAGCGGCCTTGTGTTGCCAGATCGATGATAGTAGCAACCTGCAACCATGGCCACTCGGGTCACCCCCAGGAGAGACTGTCGTTGCTTTGGTGCTGTGGCAACCAGCAGAGGCTGGACCAGGGGTCTTCCACCGGTACCCGGGTCGGTATGTCAAAGTCAGGGTCAGCGAGGTGATGCAATGCTGGAAACTCACCTCGTGCTTGATTTTGAACCCATCGCCCCCAAAGGGTGGGATTCACTGCTATGGTGGTCTACACATCGGCCAGGGAGAATATAAAACGAGGCTTGTGGACAAACATGAGACATCGTCTGGGGGGAAATACTTGCTATCGACGGCACATTTAAAAGGTGTTTTGCACACTGTTATACGGTACGAGTATGATAATTCCACCAACATACTCCACGCTGGACGCCTGCCATCTTGGCCACCTAACGAAACAACAGCGAAGAAGCGTTTTCGGGCCGGGGAGGTAACTATGGAGGCGCCGATGGCGGAGGCAGCAATCACCAGGCCCGGTCCTGGGCCTGTTATGCGCAATGTGTGGGTCTTTGAAGATGAGTCCTTGGAGCTGGTGTTGACTGTATCCAACGAGGCTCGTCGTGATGGAAGCAAGGAATTGTTGGGTGGTTTAACGGTTTCTGGAACGTTGACAAAGTTGATTGTAACATTTCGTCCGATAAGGCGATGACCCCTTGAATCTGACGGACTTCAATAATTACCATCGAGATCGCATAGCGCTGCGAGGGCGGAACACAGTCTTTGGAAGTGGCCTTGAGGCACACTGTATATGCTTTTTATGGGCTATCACGCATGCCAAACCTGTATATTGCCGTTCGACATATGACTCACATGTATATGTGGTCAACGACAAAGCTACCACCAGACACATCGCGCTGCCCCATAAGCAACACGGCGGATACGAGGCTTGAGCTTGTTACTGCAATGCAGCGGGCACCTTCTCACTGGCCTTCTTCAGAATATCACATTACTGAGGCCTTGACAAAAACTTATTATACTTCCCTTCGAAATCTTCAAGGCCCCGAGTCTTGCACCTCAAGGTGGATATGGAACTGTGTGATCATAGGCCTAGCCAATGCAACTGGATTGGTGATCACTTTTGCATCCATAGATACCGATAGAAGTTAATATGTGCGTTGTTCCCTATTGGCATATATGCGCCGTAGGGAGACAAGATATAGTCAACCTTTTATGCGTATAAAGGCATTCGGATGAGGCAATAACTATCTATAGATTATCGGGTTCAGTATACCTATATTCAGCTCTACTATAGTAATTAGCTGGGGCAAGTGTTGCAGTTGTCCATCAGCCTAGGAGCCTTATATGAGGGACACTTTCAGCCCGTAACAAGACAGCTGAACTAGCCGAGTTCTCTGCCAAGGTAGTATATTCCCTACTGCAATGTAAGACATTGCTTCAAGGTACTGTCTCAGCTCTCAGCATCGCTTTGACTCCATTGTTGCGGACACTAGAAGTACATAGCGGCTCTAGTGCTGAAGTGCGGGAGCCAACAAAAGCGAAGTTAGCAGGGGCCCTTGATGATATCGCATATTATTCGTCAAGCGGGTTAATCCTGCGGTTGGTGGTTGCCTGTCACCTCCGCTTGCCGCCATCAGTCACCAGCAAGCAGGTGGTTGGTCTGAAGGAGCCGTTGGCTCTTCATCATCTCGAAGATTAGCGCTGACACGTTCTCGCGCAGGATTCCATTTGAAGTCTGTTTCTATTGGTATGGCCATGTCTGTGTGCGGGGTTCTTATATTATGTATTGCCATGTTCAATCACTCATAATCCGGGGGAGATTGCTATGGATCTTGACTACCCGTAAATAGTAGGGTATCAAACCTTAGATGTCCAAGCGACAACCACAAACCTTGGAAACCCTGGGCAACCTCCAGTGGACCTCTGCAATCCCCTTGACCACCAATACCCCAAGTTTCCCCGGAATGCGCTAGACCTAAGTAAGCACTTAAGTATCTTGGTGAAGGTCGTTTCAGGGGGACCCCTACCCAATTATGCCCATGGGGACCCTCGGGGAACTTTTATATCAGCATAGCGGCATTACATTGGCCGAGTCGAAGGATTCCTTCTAGAAGTGCGCAGGTCACCAGCGTAGCAGCATCCCCATAGGCTCCTCTTTTTGATGAAATGTCTCACTTCGTTTTGCATGTGGCTGGCGTGGGCGACAGCCGCAACTACTTATGCCGTGTGGTTCAAAGCGATGATTAGCCTCCAAGCTCGAAGTGGTTAAGGGCGGATGCTGCTGCTGCCGCTGCTCTCTCATTGTGCTACTCCCTCATACACATCTCGTACGATGACCGATGCGGATCTGTCTTTTTCCCTTTTCACCTGAATGATAGACTTGATCGTGATGCCTAGTTTCAAACGTCATAGCCAGGAAACACCAGATACCATCACGAGATACCACTCAAGCGTTGAAGTGAGGCCTACTACCTATATAATCCCCACATGAGACAGAGCTTCCAAAAAGTCTGAGGCTATCAACTCTCAGTGATACTACACCCGTACCGCATGGATGGACCGTTCGTGGCAGCGAACACAGCTGCCCTCGCCGCTGCCGCCCGGAGTGTACAGATCGCTACCGCTTTCCTGAGGGAGGTTCCAGCAGCACAAAATGAGGTAGAACCCGTGCTCGCTGAGCTATGCGAGCTTCGAGGGATCCTCGAGTACTTGCAGGACGTTACACTGCCTGATCCGCTGTTTGCTCCCTTGACCCGAGTCGTCCGAGGTTGCACCGACATCTGCCGTTGCATTGACGGCGTCTTTACCGAGTGTGGTGATGGCCCACTCCGGCCTGGACGGTGGGCTCTAACGGAGGCCCCCTTGGAGACTCGAAGGTTGAAACGGGTGCTAGAGGCCGGTCGCAAAACGGTCCAATTGACCATGCAAGCCGTAGACCAGTGAGTTGCCTCTACACGTCTTCGAATGGCTGATTCACTAACCAACCCTGGGAAGTAATTCAAAGCAAGCAACGCCATCTGATATCAACCGTTTGCGACAACAATTCACCTCGAGCAGCTTACAAGCCACACCTCTCGGCGTACTACTTATTAGTTGTCTCGATGAGGTCGAAAAGTTTAGCCTAGCTAACAGCACCACCCCTGTTGATGCTGCACCAGATGTGGTGCCATTGACGAGTCCACCTAGTCCACCGACTACACCACCGTCAGTCCAGTCCATGATGTTCTCTTTCAGAAGACTAGCCTTGGGCTTTTCAGACCCTAGGCAGACGCGGCCATCTTCAACTATAAGCTCTGAGACAGAGTCTGGCTCTGAGATATCTACCCAGTCATTACTCGCGTCCATACCTGATGAGGACCTGACCAAGCATCCTGGATCTAGACAGAGATATATAAAGCCATCACCATTACCGCTGAACAATGCAGAATACTCACCCAATAATGATCGACCTATCCCAGCTTACAGCCTCTTTCCCTCTCCCCCACCAGCCAGGTCTTTGCCGCCACTACCCCCACCAAAGTCTGGTCTACGGCGAAATCCGTTGTTATCATCAGCAAGTCGTGCGCCACAAGTTCCAGCCAAGTCAAGGGCAAGAGCAGTTTCTAGCGGTACTTACGACTCAAGGTTCACAACGTCGAGCGAGCCAGCCTCGAACCGCCACTCCACCACGTCAAACCTGTCACTCACAAAGTTACCACCACTATCAAGCTCAAACACCTACGAGCAGTCACTATATAGCCTACAGCATACCCTTTCAACAGCCTCCGAAGACATTGGGATAGATGTTACCCCACTGAGGCGCATTGATCCCATAGATAAGGACAGTGCCTACGGGGTCTACTCCATCGAGACTTCACCTACGTCAACCAACCTAGCAAGCCGCCATGGAAAGTCTTGCATAAACATATGGGAGATCCAGTCCGGATACACTCTCATATCCACCATCAAAGTACCATTCTATGTCCAGGCCCAGCCCCGCAGCAGAGACAATTTCATCCGCAGCCACGCCATCCTCTCCGAAGCCCTCAACCTCATCGCCATAACCTCATGTTTCGGACACACCCTCGAGATCTGGAACTGGGCGAAACGCAAGAAAGTCCAGAGTCTCAACGACGTATACCGATGGGCATACACACGGCAACCGCAGGCCGGATCATACCCACTAGCCGCATACCGCGAGGACAGGGACACCATCGATCTCTACCCAGCCTCCCCCTCACCAACATCCAAGAAGCCCTTCGCAAAGCCGCGCTCCATCGACCTCAAGAAGGCAGGCCTACCCCACCTCCCCAAGCTCCCCGAGCTAGCATACTCCGCGACGGGGCCGCTCCTGGTCGCGGCCGCGGGCCCGCGTCCCCCGCGCCCAGACTGTCCGCCGCCCGAACACGCCGCGCTCCTCATGGCGTGGCAGCTGGGCGACGACGCGTCGGCCCCGGTGCCGGTGCCGGTGCCGCACAACACGCCCTACAAGTTCCTCGTGCCGGACAGGAAGAGGTACCCCGAGCTCGAGAACTCCCTCCCGCTGTGCCTGGCCACGTACGGCAGCGTGGCCGTCTCCGTCTGGTCGCGGGCCAGGTTCAGGACCATCGGGAGGCCTGGGGCCTGGCAGGTCGAGCCGGTGGTGGTCACGGAGAGGAGTGTGCTGGTGTGGGACTTTGGCGGGGCGGAGGACGACGGCGGGATGAGCATGGCGTATCGGATCCCGGATGTGCTGTGCTGTGTTAGTCCTGACTGTCGGTTCGTGGCGTATTGTGATCCGGGTGGGGGTGGGAGCGGGAGCGGGAGCGGGGGGAGGGTTGGTGGGCTGGTGGTGCTGGATGCTACGAGTGGGAGGGAGTTGTGGCGGATAGATGGGAGGGGGGCTCCTTCTGACGGGGCGTCGGGCCGGCGAAGTGGAAGGTCATCGCTGAGGAGTGGGTGGTCTTCGGAGGGGAGTGGTGATTCTGGCCGTGGTGGTGGGCTTGAGGGTCTTGGTGAGGACCTGGGTAGGGTGACTGAGTTGGCTTTCTCGGGGGATGGGGGCTTGTTGTTTGTAGGGAGTGTTGATGGGGGTGTTATCGTGTATGAGGTCAGGGAGGGTATCGGTATCGGTGTCAATGCCGGTTCATAATGGGAGAGAAGGATTGAAAGGGAAGACAAACTTGAAAGGATACCCCGGATGTGGATTTGTCCGTGATGAAGCATACAAGCAACAGAGATACAAACAATACAAGAATCAAAGCATATTGCCACTTATTATAAAGCTTGTGTATGACCTACAACCATTATAGTCCTTACTAACAGTATTTCCGCTGTACAGTCGCATAACTAAGCTGAGGACGACTATAAGGGCTACGGCTGGGGTAGTGTTAAAAGGCCAGCTATAAGACCAGATTTACTCTTACTTATATTGAGGTGGTTACTCTTTTTGTCTGGCTAGTATAATGGTTTCATATTTAGGCATTACATCTAAATGTGCTGCAGACCACACTCTCCGTCCGTAAAAGGGGTCAAACCTCTTCGTGACTAGAACTAACCCATCCGCACTGGTGCCCACCATATACGGAGATACTGTTCGCTCGAATAGGACCAGGGGGATTTCAGGCATGGTAAATCTGTAGTCTTTACATTTGCCATATATGTATGGAACAGAGTACCTCACTACCAAAACCTTACGACCTTCTGTCACCACAGCGGTGGTTCGTCGTCTTTGAGTAGTCGTAGTCATGTAGTTTGAGGCGATGTGGATGGGACAAAAAAGGAAGAGAAAAAAAAGGAGTATGGACAACGGGGGAATTGAACCCACGACCTCCCGCATGCGAAGCGGGCGCTCTACCACTGAGCTAGACGCCCAATGAATGATAAGATGCGTATTAGTATGTTTCATGATGCCGGGCAGACTGTCAGTCAAGCTGAAGCCAACTTCGTACATAGGTAACCTGGGTTAAGCAGATCTTGAAGTCAACCTGCCAGTCAGCCTGCCTTCCTTTGGAGTAGTCATAACCAGATTAGCGACAATTTGGTTCAAATTACTTTCATCTTGACCCCAAGGGTCCTCACAAATGCTCAAGTCTTATCAGCGTTGCAGGTCTGCTTAGGGTGCTTATTGTGCTATACCTTCTCTATAGACTTAGCTACGCCCCCTTCGGGTAACACACTGTCCCATCCATGAGTAAATATATAGAACTTTAAATTCCTAGTCGACTTCGCAGATAACAAGGGCTTTTGTTCACAGTCCAGTATATACTTAGTATATGCTACGTATCTGCTGGTTTAGTAGGGACTAAGGTCAATCTATAAGTAGTTCACTATATGAGCTCTTGCAGCCCTACCCTTCTTAGTATAAGCCCTAGGTGTCAGCATATAGCTATCGCTTGGGCTATGCCTTCCTTCGGGATAGCAGCTACTAATTACTTAGCTATTTCCCCTTAGAGGGCTTAGCTATAAAATAGCTAACTAGAACAACAACAAATCGAACTAAATTAACCCTACGTTAATCGTATATACGAAGGCCTACTAATACTGATCAGTAGTCGTAAGTACTATAGATCTACAAGGTAGAAGAGACTAACCTCTATAGATTTCCTTGATTCAAATTCAAATCCTCTACGCTAGTTGCATACTATATAGCGATAGTTTGCTTCAATAGGCCTCCCTAATATAGACCCCTGAGCAGACTATTACGAAGATCGAATAGAGATTATAACTTTCCCTATGAAGCTATAGCAAGCGACTATCGCAAATCGTTACCCTCTAGGAGATATACGTCAAAACATATATAAGAGGCAAGAACCTAACTGCTGATCATCACTAGTATCATCAAAGCGCTAAAATATAACGCATATATATATACTAGCCTACTTCTGCCCTACTGAACCTTATCCTGCTGCTCTATTAACCTCTGCTATTCTATTATCTAGATATATATATACCTAAGCAAGAGCTATACCCTACGAGAGCTATACTACTACTGATCCTACCTTATAGAGTATATTCCCTATACGCCTATTCTTACGAAGATCATTAGCTATTGATAATAGCTAACGCAGAGGAACCTACCCTAATTAGAGGGTATATAATTAATGAACTACTAGCAAATACGATATTTGACCTAGTATATTATAGCTATATCGACCCTATACTATAGTTTGTAAACCCTATATAAGATACTATAGAGGAATACTTAGTTATAAAGCTAGTAAGTACTCTAGCTAGCTATATATAATAAAACCTATATAATGATAACTTCTTCATTATATACTAAGAGGACTTTACTACTTAGACCCTAGGGATATAAGAGTAGCTACTAGTACTATACTAATAGTTATTGAAGAACTTCCTATACCTATAAAGTATATTTATAGGATGAAATAACTAACTAGTAGTACTATAGTTATATGCTCTAGTATAGGCTAAGGAGAGGTTACTATAGATTGATACTAAGCTTCATAATATCCCCCTAGTACTAGAATCATATATAAACGAGTATTATATAAACCTAAGATAACTAGCTCTAATTAGATAGTAGTAGCTAGACCTAAGAGAAAGATAGCTAACTCTATAGGAGTAATAG
The DNA here is from genome assembly GCA_021272945.2 of Cytospora paraplurivora. Lineage (NCBI taxonomy): Eukaryota > Fungi > Ascomycota > Sordariomycetes > Diaporthales > Cytosporaceae > Cytospora > Cytospora paraplurivora. The sequence goes on along the minus strand of JAJSPL020000040.1, from coordinate 300,841 downwards.
TAGCTAGCTTAACCTTTAGCTAACCTAGCTATACGATAACTATCTATTCAACCTATAAAGAATCAAAATATATAGAACTTAGCTATATAACTACTACTATTAAGACTACCTAGGCTGCCCTTAATACTTAGAGGCTCGATACAACTACTATCGTTATGAAATCCCCTTAGTAATATAATACTATCGATTAAGTAGCTTCTAAGGCTATTACTAGTAGATAGGTAGAAATAGAATTCATACTAGAGATATATACTATACTTAGTAAATATATAGAGTATATAGCTAATATAACTACTAATACTAAATATTGAGTATAACCCTTATGAATTACTTCTCCTATAGCAAATTCCTAACGAATAACTAGACCCTATAAGGTCTATATAGTTCGTCAAGACTCTATAAGATTCTTAGAAGTACTTAGGGGACTCATATAACTTATTAGATAATAAGATAAAGATATTCTTTAATATCTACTACTATACTGAAATCTAACTCAGTTAATTCTATATAGTATTCCCTCGAATACTAAAAGATTATATAGAGATATACTACCTCTACTATATAAGTAGAGCTAATACATTTGCAATAGTATACCTAAAGATCAAAATATACTTCGATATAGACCTCAACTATTAGTACTATTATATAGACTAGATAATAATAACGTTTATAAAGACTAGGATATAGTACCCTGATAGTAGCCTATATAATATCCTATGAATTATACTCGATAAGCTATAGCTATACTAATGAGTACTAGAGCTAGACTATATAGAGGAAAATAACTTATAGATAATAGTAATCAAGGCCTATAAAGGAGTACTAGAACTAGAAATAGCTCTCTTTAAGCTAGTATAATTATACGAAGAGTTATTTTCTGACTTAAAGTCTATAGTAGAGATATAGATTAGCTATACTATATTAATCAATATAATAGAAGAACTCTAAGACTAATATTACGTAGATCGTTAGTATAGTAATAACTATAGTCGAGGATAACTATTATAGAGCTTCCCTAGCTAAGGATTTAATAATAGCTACTTAAACTTCTATCGTTTTAGTAGGGGAAATAACGATACTTGCAATAGGCTATAGAAGAAGAAGTATTTCATATATAAGAAGGAGGGGTATTAGTTTACTAAATACCCTATAGAGGAACGATACTTAGCTAGAATAACCTACCTAATATAATATAAATACGAGGACTACGAGGAGGAGGACTTTATAACCTTCCTAGCTGACTTCGAAGGCTATAAATTAGACGAGGAGGATGAGTTTCATAAGTACGAGGACAAGTATAAGGACGAGCATCAAGACGAGTATTAATAGCAATAGTTAGGTATAGTATAAATCGATAATCAATTCTTCTCCTATCTGCTATCAGGAGCTACCTAGGTACTATATATATATAATATAGTCTACTAGTGAAAATATAGTGAAAGTATAGTGAATTCACTATGCTTTCACTATACTTTCACTATAGATTCTCCTAGTGAATTAACGAGGAATTCACTATGCTTTCACTATACTTTTACTATAACTCTGTAGTATAGGTATAGATAGCTTACCTAGTACCTATAGGGTATATCAAGTACCCTAGGATATAAGAAGGCTTATATCTATATAGGCAGTAATTATCAGTATATTTATAATGAATATATAGCTAATAGGAGGACGTTTTAGCGATAATAGTAGCTAAGCAAAATATATCGGGTTATTCCTAGGCAACTTCATAGTTACTGAGTTCGTAGTATATCTATAGTATCTATTAATAGGTTTAATAGGTAATAGTCCTTTCTTCGGAATAATATATATATAAGTATAAGTAGTATATATATAGGGCAGAAGAAATTTATAGTCTATTATAGACTAATAAGGTTTATAACTCTATAAAGTTAGTAATACTATACTAGTATAGCTAGACTATAAAATAAGGATAATAATAAGGTAAAGGTATAGTAATTGCTACTAGGTAATCTAATATAAATAATGATAGGATATTTCCTCAATATACTATTAAGGAGACTAATAGAATAATATACCTAACTACTTCTTAGTGCCTATGATTTATAGATATATAATGCTTATAAGGGTAGTTCCTCTATAAAATAAACTATGATTATACTCTAATATAGTCTAAAGACTAAAACCTAATAGGTAATAACTATAATATAGCTAAGAGCAAACGACGATATAGGCGATAGTACTAGTAGGTATAATATATTCTATATATATTTTAAGCTCTCTGAAATACTATAATAAGCAAACGCAATAGCGAAGATAAGGTAAAGCTGACTAGTAAAGCATAGTATATAGTAGGATAAGAATAGCTATATAGCTTAGTATACGCTAGTACTATCAAGTAACTCTTTTATCCTAGTAAAATACTAGGTAGCTATATAAGGCTAGGGACGATAATATAAACGATAAATAAAGCATTAAATGAGTAGTAAACGATATAAGCGAAAGTATAGTGAATAGTAGGGAGATAGTAGGTAGATTATACCTTATACCTAGTATAGGGCAAAGTCCTCGTCTAGTATATTAGGGCTAGCGCTAAATATATCTTCTACTTATTACTTAGTCACTTATAATATAAGGTTAATAAGCTTATCGAAGGTTAAAGCAAATGCCTTAATAATACTATACTCGATAGTATATATATATATAGCGATAATATAAGTTTAGAGTTAGAGGACTAAGTCCTAGTAAAGTTTACTATAGTACTACTATTCCTATATAGTAATAGTAGCTCTTTCGTCTATAATATATAGTCTATTCAGGTTCTCTAGGTTATAGTAGTAGACGAAGGCAATAGGACTAAAGTCTTACTTTAGATATATATAGTAACGTATAATGAATACGATAGGGGTAGCCTATATACTTAATATAGTAATCTACTCCTAGATCTAGCTAGCGATATTACTATAGTATATAGCTGAGTCTACTAGTAAAAGATATATAAATTGCTCTTCGTTACTGATTAAAGCGAGTAGGATAGAGTATCAGCTAATAACGATATAACGAACGATAGGGATATCTTATCCCTTAGCTAGAGTATCTATAGTAGGATAGCTAAGGATGAGTTTAGCTATATCGTTATAGTAGAAGATAGAAGACTAGTATATAGCTAGTATATAGTAGAATATAGTAGTCTTATAATTAGTAGGCTTATTAGTAGGATTAGCTTTATTAGATATAGATATTATATACTTATACTTAGTACTATGAGTACCTTTAGGTCTAAATAGGTTTCTAGACTTATATATAGGCTTATCTTTATTATTAGATAGTATATTAATAGCTTAGTATAGCGAATTACTAGAATATTCTTTCTAGATATAGTATATGAAATCATCTAGTTAGTTACTAGCTAGTATAGATGCTTTTCTACTAACTACTACCTAGGTATACTCTACTAACTAGAGTATAGGCTCTATATATTCCTTAGTATTTATAGCTTAAAGCTATAGTTCCTCCTCATTAGAGGTAGTTATAGCTTTTATTATAAAAGCGATAATTATAGTACTATCTTTCAATAGCTAGGCATCTAGCTTAGTAATCTCTATATTATAATTATACTACTTATTAGTAATATTTTTGCTCTTATAACTTCATAGGGTGTATTCGATAGTAGCCTTAAGTACGAAGTATCTACTTATTCTATAGAGCTAATTAGTAGTATGCTTCTTATATATGATAGACTCTACTATATAGTCGGTATATATATAGCTAGGAGTACTAAGCGAGGTAGATAAGCTAATATTAGATATAATAAGTAAATAGATAGCTTCGTTAGGGGAGTCTTAGTAATTATTAGTAGGCTTATATTCCTCGTCTAAAGTACTCTAGTTAGTATCTAATATTAATAAGTTATTCTTAAGCTTATCTATAGTTCTACTACTATACTAGGTTCTAGGGTAGAAGTCCTATCTATAGTATACTAGGCTATCTTAGTTTATCTAGTATAGAATAGGGTATTTCATAGTAAATTCCTTAGCTATAGCCTATATAATCTTATACTCCTATAGATAGCTAGGAAAATACTCTAAGGGAGTATAGATATTATACTCTATATCCTATATATATAGGTCTATATAGTCTTTATAGATTATATAATAGCGAAAGTAGTCTTAGTCGCTTAATCAATCAATAAGAAATTTATTAAAGCATTTATCTATAGTAGTAAGCTTCTGATTCGCTATATTCTTACTACTGAATAAGTATATTACTTAGTAGTAGCTATCTAAAGTAAGCTTACTATAGTAAAGCAGCTAGTAGACTAGATTATAGTATTCTATAGTTTTACTTATATAGAGGTATAGCTAATTATCCTACTTTATTAGGTATAAGCAAAAGTAGAAGTCTAGTATACTAGGTATACTCACTAGAGTAGTTTATATATTTAGGGGATAGATTTATATATAGGAGCAGATAGTAATCTTACTATATATATATATAGTACTTATGCTATATATCTTAATCAGCTAAGCAACTTTATATAAATTATATATAAATATATTCATAGTCTCTTATTTGATATATATATACGAAATATAAATAGTAAGTATAGTATAGTTAGTAGGATAAGATAACGATATATAGTAGGATAAATAGCGAATAACTAGGGAATTCAATAGGAGTAGGATAAGTAGTAAGGTTAGTAATATTCAATTTTAGGTATTATTATCCTAGTTACTACTATAGTAATACGTCTTACTAAAATAATAGAATATTAGATGAATTTCATAGAACTTTTATATATCCTTTATTTAGGGCTTTATCTACTTTTGTTTCTATATAATAGAGGTACTAAACTATACGAAAGTACTATACTTTTATTATAGATTCACCTTATTATCCTTATTGAATATCTTATTCTGAGGTTTAATAGCCTAGTATTTACTATAGCTACTACCCTATTATAAGCTCCTAGAGGATAGCCTTATCGCTTAGGCTTAGCTTATAGTTTAGCCTTAGACTAAGCTACTAGTAGGCGCCCTATCCTATGAGGCGATAGCCTATCTAGAAGGTCCTTAGGCTCTAGTAGATATAGTTATATACTATATTAGTTTACTAACTACTACTATAGTACTTCTATCTTTATATACTTAGCCTCGAATTCTTAGATTATTTTATTAGTACTAAGAGTATACTCTAGTATCTAGACATTAAAATGACTTAGGTAATCTAGCTACTTAACTAGATATTCGACTCTTAGTTAGCCTTAGCTATACTTCTATTTCTATTAAGCGATAATTCTTTATAGCTTATAGTACTAGAATACTTCAGTATATTTAGTATTATCTTCTACTTCGACTAGTTTAGCTAGTATAGAATCTCGCCTATATAGGTTAGACTATAGAGTAGAGGCTAGTATTAGATAAATAATAGAAATTATAGGATATATATTTATATATAGTACTAACTTGAGCTTATATACTAGTTGCCTGACTTTCCTTAGGATCTAAAAGGGCTCTATCTACTATTATAAGTACTTTTATACTAGATTCCTAGGCAATATATATCTTGAACTTAGTTCAATAAAGACCTAATTATTAGGCGAGAAGTAGATTTACTAGTGCTTTTTATTATACTAGAATTTTATAGATATCTAGGCCTTAGCGATCGTAAGTTATACTTTCTCCTAGAAGACGTTTCGAGCTAGTTCTAGAATACCTTCGCCTAGCTAGCTAATTCCTACTAGATTAAATCTATAAAGAAGCTAGTTTATAGAATATTTAGTAGCTTTATTATATATATTATTTAAATTGAATTATAATATAGGAATTAGATTAATCTATTCTATATCTAGATAAGTAGTTACGAATATATAAATAGTAAGCTCTATAGTCTTATTCTTGCTTTTAGACTACTTATCTATTTATAGGTACTAAGCTATAGAGAAGAGAAGCTTAATATATAATCCTATCTAGAGATTAGTCTAGAATTCGAATATGAACTTAGAGTCTCGATTAGAGATAATCTGCTTTAGGAAACCTTAGTTAGATAAATAGAGTATATAAAGCAAGATTATAGACTAGTCTTAAGTAGTATAAACTATATTTCCTAGTATAATTATAGTAGCTTTACTATATTTATCTATTATAGAGAGGAAAGTATCAAAGAATAGTATATATAGCAAATACTATAGTATATTTATAGATAGTATATCTAGAAAAGTAGTAATAAAATCTATAGTAATAGAATAAAATAGAATTAGTAGTATTATAATAGGCTATATTTCCCCTAAGGGCTACTGATTTCTAGATTAGTTTACTAAGTAGATAGGGTAGTTTTTGATATACTTGATAACTTATCGTTAGTAATTTTTAATAATAAAACGATTAGTAAGGTTATACTAGATATAGTCTTCGCTAAAGTAATACTACTAGTTATAAGCCTTAGTAATAACCTCGTCTACTATCTTTGATAGGATATATAGCTACTACTTCTTAGAGTACTCTTTCAAATATAGGAGTCTATTACTATCGAATTTAAATAGTACTTTAGCTTCTAGGTATTCGCTCTTTAATTACTAGATAATATTAGTCTATCCTTAGTATTCGATATATCCCTCTAGTAGATACTCCTTATATTCAGTATTAATATGAATTTCTAATATAATATATAATATAGTATCTTCTTAGAGTTTAGCTAGTATACCCTCGTCCTCTACTAGCTTCTATATAATAAGTAGTTATAAGATAGTATCTATAAGGATATTAGTAGTTCTAGGAATATAGTAAATATTGAAGCTAAACTAACTTAGGTATTCTAATATAAGGATAAGCTTTATATTTATTTTTATCTTATCTACTATATCTAAAGAAGTTTGCTTTATAATCCTAATAGTAGCTATATAGTTAATTAAGATATATACTAGCTACTTATAGTTAGACTTAATAATAGTATATAGCTTATAGACTAGCTAGATAAGATAAGCTACTTCGAGTTTAGTAGGCTAGTACTTCTATTTAGTAGTATTAATAGTCTTACTCAAGTACTAAATAAGCTAGATCAGAGTATATAGTACTAGGGACTTCTTATCCTATTTAAATTTATTAGCGAGCTAGAATATAATTCTAGAGAACTTAACCTCCTTAGATATATCGAGCTAGATGAATAGTACTTTATCTAGGTCCTAGTAGAATAAGGTATTCTCGCCTATTAGTATAGACTTCAGATCGTTGAAAGCTCAGAGTTCCTATAGTATTAGGTCGAAGGATTCCCTATATATATAGTTTTTCCGAGCATTGCCTTTAGGAAGTCTATTATCTTCGCGACCTTTCGCTAGTATCTAGGTTTTTCGCTATTATAATAGATTAATATATATACTATATTATAGTACTAGGTAGTATAAATATCTAGTAAAACTAATAAATTTTTCTAACTACTATAGTATATATAGGAATTCTAGCTAGGTAATAGTCTTTATATAGTCAGGGGTATTATATATACTTAACCTATTAACTTTGAACTTAAGAAGTTCTACTAATAGATATCTGATAAAGGACTTCTTTACTAATAGAGAGATATTCTTCTTAGTAAATAGTTAGAATAACTATTAGAAGTACTATAAATATTCTTTAGTAGTATTAAAAAAGATAATAATATTATCGATAAATACTATAGTAAAGTACTTTAGTAGCTATAGTATATGATCTATATACTATTAGATATATATAGGTGAGTTCCTAAAACTTATAGAAGCTACTTTTAGTCTCTCCTAACTATAGTAACTAACTAAGGTAAACTATTCGTAGTAAGGGGGATAGACTTAGAATTAGTAAAAGAAGGAGCTTATATCAACTACTATAAAGAAGAATTTTCTATAGATATTTTTTAGTATGTTAGACTATAAAGGCAATAGGTAAGCATCTAGTACTATTACCTTATTGAGTAACTAAAGATCGATAATTATTCGTCCTTTTCGTTTACTATCTATAGTTCGCTATACGACGAAAATAGGTATATTAAACGAGGTAGATTGAATTACCTATTTAGTATAGTCTTAGCGATAAAGGCTATCTATAACTTCATCGATAATCTTATAGTCCTTCTCACTAGAGTAGTAAAGATATTAGAAGATCTTTTGATTTTACTACCCTTCTATGAGTAGTACCTTTATTTATTTTTCCTCTAGTACCTTGATATTTAATATATTATAGAATATATAGATATATTTTTTAACTAGATACTCTATATAGGATATAAAGTTATCCGAGTATTTATATATATAAACTTTATTAAATAGCTTTACTTCGAGCAAGTTCTTAGTCTTTCTAATACTAAGCTTACTATTAGTATAGAGATAGTTATATAAATTAGGACTAGATTCATCTAGTAGTAGTTCTATAGATAGATAGTCAGTAGATTTACTATCTATTCTCGAAGAAGATCTAGCTCTATTATCAAGGGTATTTAATAAGTTAGAAGAGTTAAATTCAGTAGATAAGTTAATAGTTATATAGTTATACTATAAGTTAATATAATGAGAAAGTAAATAATTATTATCTAGTAATAACTAGATAGCTATCTCCTATCTAAAGGGATATATATACTTAGTATTAGCTAGTTCTAGTATACCTAGATATAAGTTGCAAATAATTTTCAAAGGAGAAGATAATTAGTTTATAACTATTATACTATTAGTATCGTAGCCTACTAAATAATTAGTTTAGCCTTCCTACTCTAGCTTGAATAGAAAAGTAATACTTTTCCTAGTATAGGATATATAGCTAGAACTAGCTAGTAACTTCGCAGGGGAATAATGATATTAGCTATTGCTTTTATAGAGTATTTCTAAGTTTATACCTTAGTAAATATAGAGGCTTATACTATAGCTCTATTGAAATATCTGAACGAGATCGAAGCTACTAAATTAAGGATATCAACTTAATAGGGAACTATAAATTCTTGACTGATAAGTAGTCTAGTATCGAGTCTATCTAATACCTAGGCGCTTACTTATATAGATATAATAATAGGTATACCTTTAGCTATAGCCTAATAAAAGATATTAAACTCTACTTAACTGAGAGCTTAAGTATATTTAATACTACGAAGGCTAGCTCTAGCCTTCTAGTTTACTTTAGTATTTAGAATTAGCTTCAAGATATCTTATAATATAGTATAGTATAATACTCCTATATTATAGTAGGTAGTAAAAGTTAGTCTAGTAGTCGACCTATAAGTAATAGTTTTAGTATATATATACTTATACCCCTTGAATAGCGAAATATAAATAGTTTTCTCTAGGGTTATAATAGGACCTTCCTATATAGGATTAGCCTTATACTTATATATTTCTTGATACCTATCTAGATACTAATAGTACCTATCTATAGATCTATAAGTATAACTATATCCTAGGCATTTGAGGTTTTCAGGGGTAATCAGGAGTTTATCAATATATAGCCCTTCGTTGAATTGAGGTATAATTTCTGATACTTTATCTAAAGTATAAAACTTGATATCTTCGATAAGTTTATATTCCTCATCATTGAAGTAGTTCTCTTCAGAGATAAGCTCTCCTTTATCGAGCTAGCTATTGCCTATCTCCTTAGGCTTATTACTAAAGTCCTTAGCTATTAAGTTATTAGTATCTAACTAAATAAGGTCTTTACTGACTAGGTAATATCCTTCATTAGCTAGCTCATCTTCGTAGCTAATATTATACTATAGGTTTCTATCGTTAATATTAAACTAATCTAAGGTCTTATCTAGAATATTACCCTAGTTATCCTATTGAGTAAATCAATAGAATAACTATAGGTATAGTTATCTATTACTCTTTCTAAAATGCTATAGGCGATATTCCTAATCTATAGTATTAGTTAGGAGACGTTACTATAGCTAGGTAGCAATAGTAGGAATATTTTATCTCTACTAGGTATACTAGTATACCTCGATAACTTTATACTACTTTTATAATAATATAGCTTAGAATTCTACCTCTAGTATAAAACCTAGTTAGTTTAGCTCGTTAAAAGCAAGGTATTAATATCTAATAGTAGGCCTTATACTGAAGTTATAGTTATTCGCTATATTTCCTCCGATGCATTAGGTTAGTATAAATTATAGCTATCGGAATATACTTTTTAGTAGAATAACGCGAATTAGCTATATAGATAGTATTATACTACGTCGTCGTTCTAATAATAGAACTATATAGATAGTAGGGCGACTAAAAAAGTCCTTTTCTACTATATACTAGTTTTCCTATATCTACTTGAGTCTAACTTCGAAATCATAGGAGTTAGTACTATTCTTTAGGCGAATGAAATACTTTATAACTATAGCTTTATCGATATAATCTTATATATTTTAGGCTATAAATAAGCTAGGTTATTTAGCTAGTAATATGAAGTAATAGATATACTAAGTAAATTAGAGAATATTCTTATTTTCTACTATATCCTACTATATATAGTATAGACTATTGAGAACCTCTTCAGTAGTATTATATAGAATACTGAAGTTACTAATCAAATAGTATTGCTACTTCTTCTATATACTTAGTTAAGTAGTTATATTATCCTTTTCTAACTAAGATAGTATAGTCTAAAACTATAAGTAAGTATTACTAGCTAGGTAGACTAATAAGTTCTAATAGAGCATCTATCAGTAAGCTTATATACTAGTAATATAGATATTATACTAGTCGATGAAAGTATAGGGGTCTTTCTAGATAACGACTTTATTATTAGTATATAATACTTCTAGTAGCGCCTTAAGATCGTTCTAATCATCGTATAGTTCGAAGCAACTGATAGTTATATCCTTGAATTCTTTATTTAGGATAATTTTAGGCAAATAGTTAGGGAGATCAATTAGTATCTAGTGCTTATAGCTATATACTTAGTATAGTAGGTCCTCTAGAGGATGCCTTAGAGGTCCTCCTAGGTTATATTATCTATGAACGAAATCATCGTCGGATCTATCGTTAGGATTATTATTAGGATCTTCTCCTCCTCTAGCTCTAGTTATATATAGTAGATCTAACTCTAGAGTATATAAATATAAGGGTCTAGGGTAGTTATCTAATAAGCTATTATATATCTCTTTATAAGGGGGTTAATACTAGTATTAATCAAGAGCCTATTAATATTCGAGGGAATCTTCTATAGTATTCTACTATAGAAATAAGTTAGGGCTATAAGTATGAATCCTATAGGCTTCGATAGACTATAGTACTATATTAAGCGCATTATAATAGTGCTCCTCTTCAGTAGAACCCTATAGGTTAGTCTATAATTATATAATCGCTAAGTAACTAAGGACCTTAGTCTATAGTATTATAGGCGCTAGTCGATAGGGTAGGTCTACTATTAGTTAGCTCGATAAAGGGCTATATATTCTTACTATAGGTAGTAATAAAGGGGCTAGTAGAATAGCTTACTAATTACTAATGATGTTCTCTATAGGAGATTATCCTTAAAGGTTTTCTAGGTTCCCCTCGTACTTAGGAGGTATAGTCGTTTCTACTATCTTATTTATTTCGACCTTATCTTGCTCTATATACTCTAGTAATACCTTTTTAGTAATAGATAGAAGCTATATAGATAAGTATAATAAGGGGCTATATCTAAGGTAACTTAGGCTAAGTATATAGTAAATACCTATTTTATAGGTAGTAGGACTAGTATTTTTTACTAACTCCTAAGCTATAGATATAAGAGTATCGAAGGGCTATATTTCTCTGACTATAATATTTAGCTCTAGTAGTAAGGCTTTATAATCAATAGGTAGAACTACTTTAGTAAGCTTATATAGTCTATAATTGATTTTAAAGTCCCTAGTAAACTTTAGATTAAGGGCTATTTATTTCCGACTAGCTTTAGTATATATATTTACTCTTCCTTGATATACTAGCTATTGCTTTAGTATATAGATAGGGAAAGTATCTAGTATCTATTTATAGACCTACTAGTAGAGGAGTTCCTTATTGCTTCCTATATAATAGATTTGCAAATAGTATTTCTATAAGGTCTACTAGGATCTGAATAGCTAAGTATATTCAACTACCTTGATAAATATATTAGTAAATATACTAGTAAACTTAGATCTATATTTATCGTAGGCTCTCTTCAGTCGTCGAATGATATCGATATCCTATATTAGCTAGAAATCTAGTAGTTTTAGCAGAAATATCGCTAGGAACTAGTCGTCTAGATCAGTAGGAGAGGTTATTATATCGAACGAATAGTAAAATACTATAGAATCATATTAAATTGAATGATCTTTAGTTATCAAGGTTACTAGCCTATTAGTAGTCAAGGTCAACTACCTAATAGTTATTAAGATCAACGACCTAATTAGTGAATAATATTTACTATGATCCTAATAGGTAAAGTATATAATAGGGTATACTAGTTATAGCTACTATTTAATAGCAATAGTTAGGTATAGTATAAATCGATAATCAATTCTTCTCCTATCTACTATTAGGAGCTACCTAGGTACTATATATATATAATATAGTCTACTAGTAAAAGTATAGTGAAAGTATAGTGAATTCACTATACTTTTACTATACTTTCACTATAGATTCTCCTAGTAAATTGATAGGGAATTCACTATGCTTTCACTATACTTTTACTGTAACCCTATAGTATAGGTATAGATAGCTTGCCTAGTACCTATAGGGTGCATCAAGTATTATAATACTAAGGTATATTTAATAGTAAGTATTAATATACTAGCTAACGAATCTTTTATCTACTAGCTTATAGGATATAATATCTTTAAGGCTAAAGCGACTATCGTAGCTAGTTAATTCATCCTAGTTAATAGATATAATTAGACTTATTTCTAAGGAATTCTGCCTAATATAGGAGCCTCGATAGTTTCTATAGCTAGATATAAGTAAGCTTTTGCCTTATAATATAAGAATCTAAGCTATAAAATTAATATAACGACTATAGGGTCTACTTAAATCAAGTTCAGTAATAGTAGAGTTACTAACTCGATAGGAATAGTAGATATAAATATACTTATTAGATATATGAAATTCTATATTATTAATATATAAACGCTATTTTTACTATACCTAGTAGATATAGATCAACTTAAGGTATACTATAATAATATTAAGGACGAAATAATTAGCTATAATAGTATAATAGTTATACTAGTACTAAGGAAATAGAGCTACTTATAGTTCTTCCTTGATGAGATAACTAATATTATATATTTTCTCTCAGAGATAGAGATAAAGAGATTATACTATAGGTTTAGATACTTAGCGACTAACTAGCTATACTAATTGCTCGAGAAGGCTAGCTACTCTGATATCAATAAATAAGCAATAGTAGAGATTATAAAGGTATACTATTAATACTAAATGAATAGACTAGTATTAAGATGCTTCAAATTTATATTATATAACGATTGCAAGTTCAACTATGAGATTCTAGTTGATATAATATATTTACTTAGCTGCTCTATCCTTTATATTATAGACTAGGCGATAGTATTTCAGGGAGCTAAGTTTCTGAAATCTATAAGTACTAAGATAATATAGTAGACCTTATAAGCCTTATAGATTGATATATACTAAGGACTACTAGATATTATTATATACGATATAAGTATAAACTTCGTATCTAATGAGTTCTAATCAGAGGCATATATAATAGGAATTATATATAAATAGGTTCCTATAGAAGTATATTAGTCAATTAGGAAGGTTAAGAAGTATTACTACCTACTGAAGTATATATTTGAAGTGCTATATACTGATTTATATAAGGATATAGATAATAATACTATCCTATAAATAGTAGTAAAAGCTATAAATAATACTATAGGGCTAGATAGCTTCGTTCCTATACTCTTAGTCTTTAGTGCCTATCTATAAGTATTATATGATTTGCTACCCTTGCTATTAATATAGAAATAAGCTAAAGCTATATCTAAAGCTATAAAAGTACTATAGAAATCAATTATACTAATTATAGTAGGGGTTAACTAAAGAGTACTTTCTACTATAGCTAGGATCTATATCAATAAAGAGGTTTAAGGTATTCTATATAATATAGTCGCTATAGTTAATTAGAGATTACTCCTATCAATAGTAAGATTAATACTTAGATTAATCACTGAAGAGCTAAGAGATATTTATCTACTACTAAGGGAATATCCTATTTATATATCTAGCTCTTTATCGATAGATTATTTAGATATATTAGTGATCTAATATATCTAGTCTCGCTGATTAATCTAGATTATATAACCTAGTAGGTCCTATATCCCTTCCTATATACTATACTATATGTTAGTTCCTTTCTCTTGTTTCCTCTATATGATCTATAGTACCTTAACTATAGGTCATAATATCAATAGTAGAACAATAAGTATAGGATGCCCTAAATACGAAAATAAGCCCTATCATCGATATAATACTCCTACTGCAATATGATGTTTGTATATAGCGAGAGAAAAAAGGATAGAAAGGCCTATATAAAGTTATTTCTATAGATAGCTATAATATAACCCTAGATATACTAAAGGGCCCTACTATATTTTAATCGATAGTTATATAATAATACTATACGGATAATAAGGATCCCCTATAGGTCACTAAGGATTCCCTATAGGCCTTTAGCCCTATGCGATTATTATCGCTAGAGATCAAGGATAGTATTATAGTAGTATTTATATCAAAGAAGGAGAAGGATAACTATACTCTAGCTATAAGGTTGAGATAGGATAGTATAATTATAACGCTTAGCTTACCTTTCGAAGAATCTAATAAGGTAGAAATTGATAAACTGATTAGTAGAGGGGTATTCTGATTCAAGAAATAGTCTAAGACGAAATATAGTGACTATCGTTTATTCAAATCCTAAATAGTATAGGAAATCAAAGGCAAGACTATAAAGCTATATAAGAAATCCTAATTAATTATCTAGGGATATAATAATAACGATAAGAACTCTATCCTTACTTAAAGCCTAACTATTTAGTATATAAGCTAGAGGATAATTATTATACTAGTACTATTATTGATATAGGATATAAGTATATCCCTAATACTTCGAGATATTACTTAGGCTTATCCTTAGTCTAAATCAGAGTTATAGAGGATAATCCTTATAGAATTACTAAAGGAATTAAAGGATAGATATCTATAAGGCACTATTATCAGGGTTATTAAGCCCTTATATAGAATTACTAAAGCTAGTATCTACTAGTTTGATACCTACTAGAAATACTACTACTAGAGACTTGATATAGAATACTCGATATATAATCTATACCTTTTAATTATAAAGCCTATATACTCCTTTAGGATTATAGGTATATAGATAGATAATACCCTACTACTAGCTATACTAGAGTTCTAGGCTAGAAAGAAGGAGAAACTAAAAGCTATAGGACTATAAGTAAAAGAAAAGATACTCTTAATACTAGGGCAATATATAGATTATAATAGCGCTTATATAGTTATAGATGATACTAGTACTATTATAATTCGCTAGAAAAGATAAGGAGATAAGCTTGCTCTAATCGATGCAATAGCTATTAGCGTTAATAGCCTTTAATATTACTTAGAATAGAGAGCTCAAGGAGCATATATAGCCTCTATTTACTAACTAGAGGCTTTATATAACCTCTCTATCATAGTATAAGTATAAAGCCCTAAAGTAGAGAATTATAAGTACCTGAATATATAACTCTTATAGTAAATCGATAATACTTAACGAGGGATCTAGTATATACCCCTAGACCTTTATATAGCGAAGCTCTTTATCTTTATAGATAGTTCATTTGCGAATAACTAGGACCTAATATCTCAACTAGGTTATATTATTATTCTAGTAAATAAAGCTTATATATAGGAAGGAGAGTTTAACCTAATAGGCAATATCCTTCACTAGTCCTTAATAAAATACAAATATATTACTAGGAGTATACTAGTAAGTAAGATCTATAGTATAGTAAATAATATAGATATTAGTATCGCCTTAGCGATAATAATTAGGATGATTATAAGATGACTATTACTACCTAATATACTATTAGTTATTTATATAGATTTATATAGCCTATACGAGTGCCTCATGAAGCTAGGGATAACGCAAGAGAAACGCCTTATAATCGATATCATATTACTATAATAATCGTATAAAGCGTAGGAGATCACTGAAGTGAGATAGATCAATAGGAAGGATAACCCTATAGATACTATAATGAAGGGGAAGCTGAATTCCGCCCTTCAAAAGCTAATTGAGGGTAACGAGCTTTATATATACATAGATAGCCTAATAGAAAGGCCTAAGCCTATAGAAAATAAGCCTCGCAAGGGCAGTATAGTAGAAAGAAATAAACTTCATATGCACGACGAGCCTTATATATATGAGGGCGATATACCTGAGGTAAATATCATTACTTCCTATTAGGGAAGTAATGCAGCTAGCGCTATTTTGTTTTATTACCTTCCTCGCTGCTGCTAGCTAACTACTTCTTCCTTTCTTTCTATAAACTTATAACCTTTACCTCTACTAACTAACTTTATTCTTCTCCTACTAACCTCTAAGCTTTACTATAAACCTTATACTATATACCTATGCTTAAGTTGAATATTAATTCTTCTCTTAGAAGTATTACTACTTCGCTATAAATGAGAATTAGTTTATAGACTCTGAACTCAAGGCAGAGATCACTACTATAGCTTAAACTATAGAGAAAATAGCTACTGATACTATAACTATCGCTGAAGGCGATCAAATGACCTCTCCTATTCCTACTGATGAGACTATAATTACTGCAGGTGACTAAATAGCCCCTACCTTTGCTACTAATAACACTGCAACTATCACTAAGGTTACTATAGCTGCTACTGAAGCCTCTGATACTAACGATATAACTACTGAAGCCTCTGATACTAATGATACGACTACTACTATAGCTTCTAATATTACTAGAGAAGCTACTAATACTAATAATACGACTACTACTAAAGCCTCTAAGACTAATAACAAGGCTAGCGATAGTATTATAACCTATAGTCAAGGTACTAGGGATTATGCAGAGGAAATAGAAAAAAGGAACTAACGTATAGCACAGCATATAGGAAAGAACATAAGACCTACTAGGTCATATGATCTAGATCAGTCAGTAAGACTAGATATATTAGATTAGTAATATATCTAATATATCTAGGACTAGATATATTAAATCACTAATATATCTGAATAATCTATCGATAAAGAGCTAGATATATAAATAGGATATTCCCTCAGTAGTAGATAGATATCTCTTAGCTCTTCAGCAATCAATCTAAGTATTAATCTCACTATTGATAGGAGTAATCTCTAATTGACTATAGCGACTATATTATATAGAATACCTTAAACCTCTTTATTGATATAGACCCTAGCTATAGCAGAAAGTACTCTTTAGTCAACCCCTACTATAATTAGTATAAATAGTAATAATAATAACAATTATATACTCGATGACTATAGTAACCCTATAGAAGACAATAGCTAAGATAAAGCTAAAGATACTATAGCAAAGGTTATATAGGATTATACGACTACTATTAGGAAGACTAGTAAGATAGAAATAAAGTAAGGCTCTCAGGGTATTATCGACTTCGAAGGCTTTAAAGCTAGAGCCCTTATATAGGTATAAATACTTTACCTCTATAATCAAACTAAGGATATAGTACTAAAGATCATCTAGAATTTTACTTACTAGGATAAGTAGTTTTCTTCCTATACGATAGTTAGGAAGTTATATAAGGAGGTTAAAGCTACTAGATTACTTATATAAGTATTTATAGGCAATATAGATGACGAGAGCTACTTCGATAGCTATTATATAAAGTACTGAATTATTGCGATCGCTGCAATAGTCGACCCTGAGGGAATCTTAATTCCCTATATCTTCTATAGCTACTATACTAATAGTAATAAGTTATCAAAGCAATAGATCGACCTTCTAACCTAGATTTAGACCCTCCTTTACTAGATAAGTAACTAATATATATAATCCCTATATATAAAGGATATCGCTATACTTTACTGAACTCTATAATACCTATTTTCGAAGCTTATATATAAGAAGCTAGCTGCGAAGCCTATAGCTAATAGGAAGCTAGCTATAAAGCTTGCAGCTAAAAAGAAGCTAGCTATAAAGCCTATAGCTAAGAGATATACTACTAGACTTATTAGCTATACCTCTACTATTAAGAAAAGAAGATTAGCTAGGGAGGACGATAGTAAGGATAAGGATAATAATAAGGATAAGTATAACGATAAGGATATATAAGGAATACGATAGTCGTCAATAGAACAGGAATAGGGCATAGAGAGGTTTTATATAGAATAGGGGATAAGCTTTATAGAAGGGTTTTTATATTTGCTATAGTAGGAGGTTATCGCGATGATTTCATATAGTATCTGTATATGCGTTGCTTCATAAAGAAAAAGTTACTAGTATCAGCGTATAGCTATCGCTTAGGCTATGCCTTCCTTCGGGATAGCGGCTACTGATTACTTAGCTGTTTCCCCTCAGAGGGCTTAGCTACGAAATAGCTAACTAGAACAACAACAAATCGAACTGAATTAACCCTACGTTGATCGTACGTACGAAGGCCTACCAATACCAAGCGAGCTTTAGTATACCTCACCCAAGCTGAAACCCCCTCAAGATCTCACTTCCTACGTTACGACGTGGCACCGTCCAAACAAAACGCAGCACAAGCTACCACAATAGCATCCGGATCGCCCTTATACAACTGCTGTCATGGTGGGCCTCTTTACTAGCGCATTGCAAGGTTCTACCGAAGACTACAAATTGCTGCGATTGTCAATCAAGCATTCCTGCCTGGGACAACCTCCATTTGAAGCGTATTATATATTGTTATTTCTCAGCTTAAGATGACTATACACCACACTCTTCTAGCCCTCAGACAAAGTTACCGAGACTATCCCCGGGAGAGCTAGTTTTTATACCCAACATGGAGCATGAAACACCACAGGAAGGGACCCTGAAATTGATGGATTTTACAATCCATTTCCGAAGACGGTTGAGAGCACTAAATACCTATGGTAGAGATATTGGAGGCACATGTTCAGCCATCCCACCCGAACAATCCATTTGGTCCGGTACGAGAAGGCAGCATCAGGAGCAGTGGATCGCTAATCGGATACGACCCTAACTTCTCTAAAGTCATTTCGCACAAGATCATCACTCATAAGATCGGTTATCCTGATCCAAGGGTATACTCGGAAATTATATTTGATACTGGATTGTGGGCTTTCGAGCGCACTTCGGGAAGCAATGAGAAGTAGTGGTTGCTCAGGCGGATGCGACGCACCGATGAGGAGAGAACGGAGAAACAGAAGTTGAAGAAGCTTAAAGATCGCGTTTCTATCTCCCTTCTTCCTCTCATTGAATTTGGAAGTCTAATAATAGGTGCGCTTGTGCGGGCGAAGTCAAGAGAAGTCGAAGGTTGCTTCGAAAGGCTGGGCGTATTCAGGAATCTCGGACATAATGAATACGCCCGATTGGAGCCCGATTGGAGCCATGGTCGTCTCATGTACAAGAGATTATTCTGGTTTAGATATCATATCAAACGCAACTTGATTACTGGAAAGAAAAGGTTAATACTTGAATTCCATTATAATCTTACAAACCACTCTAACAGAACCACCCAGCCAGCCCGCACGGTTATCATGTATCCAACCATCGCGCCAGACAATCACCGCCCTGAACCTCTCTCTACGATCAATTGATTGTCAGATATAAAGATACAGGCCAGAAGCCTCGTATACACCACGTATATCGAATACCTAGCAATCAGTGTTAGCCGCCGGATGGGCACCACCTCTTCCTTGTCAGCCTTGAGCTTTCTCTACGTACCAGTTGACTTCTATAGTCACGACTTCGGATCTTTTGATCGATTCCATTGACCGGATCAATGGATATTAAATCAGGCATATGACCTGTAAGGCCTAGGTGGAACACTTCTTGCTATTTCTCTGTCTAGTACCAAGCTTATCTAAACATTGATATTGAACAACACCTGGGCACCGCACAATGAGAGTGATACAGTAGGATAGAATACCCTAGGGTAGTCTAGGATGTTCAGTTTCTGATCATGTAAATATTTTGTTGACGTGTCTCACCGTAGGGATCAGGAGTGCGTACCCGAAACAAGTGGTACAAGACTCTCTGGAATGCCTGCTTGTTTGTCAACATGGTGTAGTTCACAATCACTCAGGGGCCAGCTGTTTGCGGCTTTCACGAGCCGCCGTTGACCTCTTCACGCCTTGACCTCACCACGTAGCTCTAGATCTCATGATTTGCCGAGGCACTGCATGCATATACGATAGACTATTGCAAAATCTCGTTACTACCTTCTCCTTCTACTGTCTCCCCAGGCTGCCAGGGCGGGGACCGTCAGGCAATCGGCCCCAGTCCTCCACTTATATACTGGCGTCACACCAGACCCACCTCGAACAATACCGTATTGTCTCTAATGGGGCTTCCATGTTCGAATGTACATAGAGTGGTACACTATATTCCATACTCTGGTACGCTATATATGCTGCCATTATATATGGCCCGTTCTCTTCAATCGCCGCCCTTCACCGCAGTTGCACACTGCACGTGCCCGCTCTTCTTTCAACAACGTCAACACTTAATCTCACGCTCGATCTCCCAGAACGACAAGATATAGATTAAGTATTGCTGTGGCTGCATTACTCCGTCATATGGGGCAACATAGAACACCTGCCATACGACCTTCCCTAGACAAGCCAGGATCTACGCCGATGCATAATGGTATCTTTTGAACCAGCTTCCGGATCGGGCAACTGGTAACGGTCCCGGCAGAGCACGATGGCACGTCAGGGGCTGTCAAGCCCCTCCTTAAAGTGGGCTGCATGCAACGCCCGCCGGGGTCAAGGTGTAGATAACGAATAGCACCACAGAGCACTTGAGACTGGTCGCTGATGTCGCGATCACGATCGTGGTTATGGTCCCTCACGGGCGGTACGGTATCAGACTATAAGAAGGTGAGGCCCGCGAGGGTGAGAGGGGGCGGACGAGAACAAGGCCCCTCCTCACGCCTCTCTCACCTTCAACCCATCTCTCGTTGTCTTGGTTCCCGAGGAGACGGAAAATCTCAATTGCCACGATGGGATTCCTCAAGGCGGCATCAGTGCTGTTGGCACTCGCCTCAACGGCCACATCTCTCCCGACATGGAGCAACCCCTTCAGCCAGGACGCCTACAAGAACAGCGTCGTCGAGAGCCTTACGGCCCCTCCCAAGGGCTGGGTCAAGGATGAGTCCAAGTATGTCGACAAGGAGAACGCTCAGATCCGGCTGCGCATGCACCTCGTCCACCAGGACATGGACAAGTTCTACGAGCTTGCGATGAACGTATGAAAACCCCAACCCAGCCCTCTATTTTCGTGTAGGGGCCCGCGAACCAAAGAGGACAGCAACACTAACAAAGACCTACAGATCGCAACGCCAGGCCACCACCAGTACGGCTCGCACGTGTCGCAGAAGGCCATCGACGCCATAATCGCCCCCAGGGACGAGTCCGGCGACCTGGTCATGTCGTGGCTCGAGAGCGCCGGCCTGCGCGAGCAAGCCTCGTACTCGACCCGCGGCGACTCCATCATCCTCGAGGCCAGCGTCGCCCAGGTGGAGAAGCTCCTTGACGCCAAGTACGAGCCCTACGTCAACTCCGAGTCCGGGAGTTCGGTCCTGCGCACCCTGGAGTTCAGCCTGCCGGCCGTGCTCAGGGACCACGTCGACATGGTGCAGCCGACGACCTTCTTCGGCTTCCGGACGTACAAGTCCGCCATCAAGGAGATCCGCCCCTTCGAGAAGAATGGGACCACCGAGGGCACCGTCAACGCTGCCGCATCGTCCTACGTGGACCCCTCCGTGCTCGCGAGCCTCTACTCCTTCAGTGACGCAGAGGACTACACGACCGGCCTCTTCGGCATCGGCGGCTTCCTCGAGGAGTACGCCATCGCCTCCGACCTCAAGACCTTCCTGAGCAGCTACGCCGTGGAGGGCAACTCGGCCGAGTCCTTCACCTGCGTGGAGGTGAACTCGGGGTCCTGCCCGACCGACGCCTCCGAGGCGGGCGACGAGGCCAACCTGGACGTGCAGTACGGGCGCGCCATCGCCGAGTCCATCCCGCTCAAGTACTACAGCACGGGCGGGCTGGGCGAGTACGAGGGGTCGGGCGACAACACGAACGAGCCCTACGTCGAGTTCCTCGACTACCTCCTCGCGCTGGACGACGCGGACCTGCCCAACACGCTGTCCATCTCCTACGGCGACGACGAGGACACCGTCCCGGACTCGTACGCGACCAACGCCTGCGACCTCTTCTCGCAGCTCGGCGCCCGCGGCGTCTCCATCCTCGTGGCGTCCGGCGACTCCGGGGTCGGCGACACGTGCACCCTCGACGGCGAGGCGCAGTTCACCACCTCCTTCCCCGCCTCGTGCCCCTGGGTCACCACCGTGGGCGGCACCACGGGCCAGTCCCCCGAGTCGGCGTGGACGTACTCGGGCGGCGGCTTCTCGTACGTCTTCTCCCAGCCGAGCTACCAGTCCTCGGCCGTGAGCACGTGGTCCGCGACCGGCACGGCGGACGCCTTCTCGTCCTACTTCAACGTCTCGGGCCGGGCGTACCCTGATGTCGCGGCCCAGTCTACCGACTTCATCATCGTCGTGGACGGCACCTCGTACACCGTCGACGGGACCAGCTGTGCCACGCCCACGTTCGCGGGGGTCATTCAGCTGGTTAACAGTGACCGCGTCGCGAATGGCAAGTCTGGGCTGGGTTTCCTGAACCCTTGGTTGTATGCCAATGCTACCTCCGCCCTGACTGATATCACGTCCGGGAGCAACTCTGGCTGTGATGGTACTATCTCGGGCGCGGGTTTCGACGCCATTACCGGATGGGACCCGGTTACTGGCCTTGGAACGCCCGTATTCACTTCGCTGCTTGCCTTGTCGAGCGACGTTTAAGGGTGGGGATATAGGTCTCTGAGAAACTCATCGTCAAATACTGCAGGGCAAAAGAAGAAGAAAAAAGCGACGTGTACAAAGGCCAGAGAAAACATGTATATAACTTGCTTGATCAATAATCGGGTGTCTTTTACCTAAGCAGATAACATGTTAAATTTCCATGCAGTATCAAATGAGACTTTCGCCGTCTTAACGAGGCATCCAGTGTTCTCAGTCCCAAAGGAAGCCTCTATGAGCTTCGTTTACCAAACGGCTCGAAAGGGAACATCGCACTAATACCCGCCATGGCAACAAACAGCGCTGCACAGAGATAAATCGGCACAGACGTACTCGTGTCCGCAAAGGTAGCAATGATAGCACTCAATATCCCCATGATCCTATTACAAGCCACCGCGATCCCGTTCCCCGTCGCCCGGTGCGCACTCGGCAAGACCTCTGGGGTGTACGCGTAGAGGGTTCCGTAGTAGATGTTGAGACAGAACCCGATGGCGCACGAGAAGCCCACGTTCTGGGCCTCGGAGCGCACGGCCGTGAAGGCGAAGAAGAAGACCATGGTCACCAGCGCACCGATGACCATGGTGTATCTGCGGCCGAGGAGCTGCAGGTTGCACATCCATCCTGCCAGCATGGGCCCGAAGATGGATGATATGTTGACCAGGGCATAGTTGCGCCAGGTCTCGTACGCCGTCTCGTTGAAAGCGGCGCCGCGGCTT
The DNA here is from genome assembly GCA_021272945.2 of Cytospora paraplurivora. NCBI lineage: Eukaryota > Fungi > Ascomycota > Sordariomycetes > Diaporthales > Cytosporaceae > Cytospora > Cytospora paraplurivora. The sequence continues at coordinate 277,108 of JAJSPL020000040.1, read as the reverse complement.
TCGAGATAGGAACTGCAGTCCGATTAGCCTTACAATATGGGTATCACGCATGTGTGACATACTTACGGCAGGAAGACATAGAACAGGGGATACACAAGTCCGATGAGAGCCCAAGACAGCCATATCAGCAGTGTTGATGTGGCGATCTTTCTCGTCACGAACAAACCCCTGAGGTGGATGAGCGACTCGTTGAGCGAAAAGCGGTTCGCGCTGTGCGTTCCCCTGACTTCGCCGCATGCCTCGAGCTTTTCCACGGTCAACGAGCAGGGTCTATTATGCTTCGCAGCCAGGGACTGAAGCGTATCTACCAGCTTGGCATCTTCGCCCATGCCAAGTAGGTACTTGGGAGTCTCCTTTAGGCGCACGATCGTGATGCGGAGGATCGACATGACGAAGACGAGAGCCCCAGCGGTGAACAAAGTGTCTGGGAGATTGTCAGTTATACAAATGCGACCGGTCAACAAGGTGACGTAGGTTTACATCTCCAGCCCATGTTATTACCCCGGGTACAAGTGTCGACAGACGCACAGTTCCACCTACTTGGCACTATCGATGAATATCAGCCACCCGGTCACAAAATGCCACCCATCAACATCCCGCACTCGTGAGAACTCACCCATGAACCCCCAAGCAATAAAACCAGTGACCGCCTGGCCAAGTCCCCACCAGCAGGCCAGAAACGTCAAGACCCACTGCTTGTTACCCGGCAGGTACTCCAAGAAGACAGTCGTATCCAGTATCAGGTTCCCACCGGCCCCAAAGCCGACCATTGCGATAAAGAAGCCCAGCGAGGCCCAATTCGGTACAGCCCCGGCAATGATCGCGCTCGCGGAGCAGACAAACAGCGAGATGTTGAAGGCATACCGCCTTCCCACGATGTCGGCAGACATCCCCCAGAAGACGGCGCCGACCAGCATCCCCACGTAGACAGCAACGGTGAGCCCGCGGGCGTAGCCCCGCTCGCCAAACTCCCTGAAGGCCTGCGCGGCGACGACGGACTGCAGGAGGAGGACGAGCGAGTCCACGGAGTAGCCGAAGCCGCTGAGGCCGAAGAGCTTCCAGTGGTAGGCCGTCCAGCCGATCTCGTCGATGGCGTTGTTGACCAGGTGCATCTTCATGTTGAGGGCGGGCTCGAGGTCCTGCAGGGCGAGGACGTCCTCGCCGCTGTCGAGGGAGCTGCTGTCTGCGGCGCGGATGTCTGCTTCCAGTGTGCCGCCGTCTGCGAACTGGGGTTTCTCCTCGAGTCCTGCTTCCACGTCTGGGTCATGGGCGTGTGTGGTGGCCATTCTTCTTTGTGTGATTACTGGTGACACCACGCTTTCTCGGTGTCTTGGAGGAGCGGGAGACTCCTTGCCAGTAGTGGGGATGACTGAAAGAAAGAGAGAGAGCCTGCGTGTTTGAGAAAACACGCCGTCAAGCTACAGTGTTGTCTTCCCGAAGACCTGGCGAGGAAGTGACATGTCTTGACAGATAATCAATCCCACTGCTCGAAGAAACGCGAACCAAAGGCACATGCACCCATAGTTATATCCTAAAGACCGGGAAATCGGTGTAGATCTGTAAGAGTACTCGGGCGTTTTGTCCCGCATGTCGCTCTTCCACGGCGTCCAACCCATCCAGGACCGGTCCCTCCAATGACCCATGGCTACTGCAAAGCTTATCTTCTCTAGTCCTCTGGACGCCATTGTGCTGCGAGTGCACGGTCGAAACATTAGGCACGATTTCTGACCCCAGAAAGATTGGCGGCCACATGGCGGGATTCATTGGCGGGGGGATCCGAGCGGCAACGCCGGTATGGGATGAGACTTCGACCGATAAGCCGAGGCGGCGTCGCTCCCGTTCGTGTGCAACCGTGCTACCGTGCTACTGATGAAGCTCATGATAGGTTGGGCGCCAGGTGTCGGCCCTTTTGTTACGTGTTGCTGGGCTGACGAACTTGTCCCGGCTGCGTGGCAGCTGGCAGGCTGATCGAGAAATAGGACCCTTTCGAGATTTAACGTTTGATAGCATGGCGCATGTCTGAGATAGGTCACTGCGGGTGAAGTTGGGGATATACCAGATCCCATACCCGAGTAGGCTCCGGGCGGCGTCTACGGTTGATTGGTGTGTTGACTACGTTGACTACAGTCCAGACAGGGTTAGGGTTATGGTTAACATGACTGTTAAGTCTATGCCCAGGTGGAATATGGGTCTCGTTTCATGAGTACATCCGTTAATGCCCTCCTGATCTACTTGACGAGAGGGGATATCACACATCTTTCACGAGACAACTACAAATATCACGCTTTTATACAGCCCGTGGCGGACGACAAACAACCAAACATGCCAGCAACAGCCTCCATCCCAACCCTGACGCTCAGCGCCGCCCAGCTGGCAGCCCGGGCCAGCGAAGCCAAGGCGAACGAGATCGGTGTGCCGAGTGAGTATAGCCATCTACCTTATTACTCGAACTGCCCATATAAACAATACAATTATCAACACGAGTCTCGACCTAAACGAAAACCCCCAACGCTCTCACCACCAACCCAACCACACCCCCCCCCCTCTCCAACAATCTCGACTCAACCCCAGAAGTCATCAAACAAGTAACCACAACTGAACTAACATCCCCCCCCTATCCCCCCCTCCTCAAAAGTGAACATAGCAATAGTAGACTCCACAACCCACCTCATAACCTTCACCCGCATGGACTCCGCCAAGCTCACGTCCTCCACCATCGCCGCCGACAAGGCCTTCACCGCCGCGGGCCACAGACAGCCCACCTCCGTCTACAAGGAGGTCGTCTGGCCGGGCGGCCCCGCCTACGGCATCAACAGCACCAACGGGGGCAGGTTCAACGTCATCGCAGGCGGCGTTCCCGTCAAGGACCCCCGGGGTGAGACGCTCGGCGCCGTGGGCGTGAGCGGGGGGCTGCCGGCGCAGGACGAGGAGGTCGCGAGGGCTGGTGTCGAGGCTGTGGAGGCGCTGGTTAGGGAGGAGGAGGGCGGGGTCAAGGCGAAGTTGTGAGGAACTGGGGGTGATCTGGTATTCGGCACTTGGTGATTGGTATTTTGGCATCACGTGTCACCATCACGAACTAGGGGACTGCAGCGGAAGCATAAGATGAAAATGCGGTTGTCAATTTCATATATATATTGTACAAAGCCAAGAAGTTCAGCCGATTCTTTCCCTTTATCCCTCCGTATTTTCGTTTCCGTGCCTATAGGCCCCATAACCCCCCCTCAAACCAGAAGAGGGGGCTTATCCTGTCCAAGACCACACATACCATTAAGAGTCAGTATGGAAGATGCAATGAGAAAGGCGAGAAGACATGAGAGAATCGTCATGGTCGTAGCAGGTATGCAACGTGAATGTGCGGTGCAGGCAATGAAACGCGTGTACGTCCAGCAGAAACCCAGATGCCCTCGTATGGTCACGTCTGGCGCGCAAAGATAACCTCTCAAGGGTATTAGGCCATCATCGATCATGCATGTCAGATGCAAGGCTTGCTTGAAGGTCAAGTGGCAGAGCACGGATGACGTGTGCCAGAAGGCTGAACGGCCTCATCAAGATCTATACCTGTCGTGCATCGTAATGTAGCCCGGTAATGAGAGCAGTAAGCTTCAGGGACGAGCAGCAACAGTCAGACGACGATGTCAAGATGGGCGGAGGCTGCGAGGCCCAGGCGTCCACAACTGTTCAGACGAGCCGCACAATGCCTCACTGTCTCGCGGCAAAACGCGATTGCGAACCTGAAGACATACAGGTCGGTAGCGTGTGACTACGATCGAGCAAATGGCCTCTCATATGAAGAAGTGTCAGGTCAATCGAGGTCGAAGGTGCAACACCAGACGTCTCACCGACGTTGTCTGATGTCGGAGAGGAGTGCCACGTTGGCGCGGGTGGGCCCATGTCCCTACGGACAGTCCAAGGGTACTGCGGTGCGGATGATGATGTACTCAAACAATCAAGAGGCGAAGGAAAAGTCGGGGCATAGAGATGGAGCCAGGCATATCTCAAGAGGCGCATCCTAGGATATCATAGCTTCATCTTCATCATGATGCGGAAAGACGGACAGCCGCCATGTCAGTCAACAACGATGCAGTGGTTCAGTCGAGTAGTCAAGCTCTGTGCAGCGGACGTCACGCAGTAGGCCGCGTTCTCAGGCGCGTGGCCGGTTACGATGTGCCGGGTGGCTTGGAACCATCACCTTGGCCGCCAGCAGCCTGTTGCTGTGCGGCCAGAGACTGATACCAAAGGGCCAAGTAGTTCTGGTAACCACCATCTGCAGTACTAATTAGCATGATGGTGAGGAAGGACGGGGGGGGGGGGGGGACATGTTGAGGTGTTTCACTTACAGGCTGCATATGGGTCAGCTTGCCCATCAGCGCCTGCTTGGGCTGCAGGTGCTACTGACTGCTGCTGGGTGTTAGAAGGCTGTCCATAGTTGGGGTTGTCGAAATCGCGGTGATGGCCACGACCGCGACCTCCTACGCCGCCGCCGCCGCCACCCCCGTTGCTCTTCTGTCTCTGCAGAAAACATTTAGTAAGTGACCCCAAAGAGATCTTGGGCCGAGTGTGAACTTACAACGGCCTCCACCTTGTCCTCGATGGACTGCTTGGCTCGGTCGATGGCTTCTCGGGTGCCAACGAGCTCGATTTCTCTCTCATGCTCACCAGGTCGAGGTTGCTGTGAGACGTTGATTTTGCATCCAGTCTGGTTCTGCATCTCACGGATGGTCTCGCCGCCCTTGCCGATGATCATGCCAACTGCTTCATTAGGAACAAATATGGCATCGTTGACCTTGTCATGGCCGCCATTCTCCCGAGGGTTGCCCCGACCCTGTGTTGGCTGCTGCTGGCCGTTGTTGGCGTTCGTGCTCCGGCTGTCGCTATCAACAATCTCCATGATGAGGTCCTTGGCCTGAGCAGTCGCGGCATATGGCCCGATGAGGTTGACGGGGCGAAGACCGTTGACGCTCTTGGACTCGCCGACGATGTTGATGTGGCAGCCACTTCGCTCCTGCAAGTCACGAATGGTCTCGCCACCCCGTCCAATGATTAGGCCGACAGTGCGGTCGGGAACCATAATCTGCAGGCAGTCCTCTCCATCCTTAAGGTTCAGGACCGCAGGGACAACACGCTCCGGGGGAGGGCGGCTTCCGCGGTCAAGACCAGCCCGAGCAATAGCCCCCATGCCACTGTCCTCGATGATTCGGTTGATGGCAGCCTTGGCCTCTGCCCTTCTAGCGCGAGGGCCAGTGACCTTACACTGCCGGAACTTCTCATCGCCGGCGTTGGGGGCCAGGAACTGGACGCGACACTTTGTCTCTCCCTCTACACGTCTGAGATTCTCTCCCTGCCTGCCGATGATAAGGCCGACAAGACTGGCCTCGATCTGCATAGTCTCAGAGCTGTTGTCGTCGTCACCTCGAAGGGGCGAGCGTTGTCTTATAGGGTTGGCGCCTCGAGGGGAGAATGCACCACCGCTGCCCTGGCGACCACGCGGGCCAGGAGAGTAGGATCGGTCACGTCCGTAGCCACGATTGGGGCGCTCCTCGCGTCGCTCGTCTCTGTAAGGGTTGTAGTTGTCGTGGAAGGCTTCGCGACGCTGAGTTGGCGACCTGGAGCCGGATTGACGGCGTCCATCATTTCCGCCCAGACCCTGGGGCCGCTCGTAAGGAGCGAGGTTGTTGGCAGCAGCGACAGCCTTGGCCCTGGCTATCGCGTCTTGGAGACTCACGGAACCAGATGAGACAGGCTTGATGCCACTGAGGTCAACAGTCCCGCTGGACGAGGGCTGCGGGTATTGGTATTGCCCAGGGGGTGCATAGCTGGCGGCCGGGGCAGGTGTCGCGCCCAGGGGAGGCATGCCATAGCTTTGCTGTGAGTAAACTGGAGCGGGGAGGCCAGGCTGGCCCTGGGTTGGGGTGGTGGTGGCAGGTCGAGACTGCGTAGCTAGATGTGGAGTAGGTGTCAGTCAAGGATGTCAGAAAGAAGGAGATGGGAGACTGGAGAGGGAGAGGGAGGGGGAGAGAGATAGAGATCGCTTACCACGCAGCTGCTCGAGTATTGCCTGGATATCTGGAGTCGCACCCGCCATGTTGCTTGCTATTGACCGTTTCTCGCTGGATGTAGCTGGGTGAAGTGTTTCTTTGAGTACAGATCTTGGGGCGTGGGTTCGCGGTTGTCGATAAGCAATCTCGGTAATTTTCTGTCGCTGCGGTCGAGGGCAGACAGGGCAGAATTAGGTGGTCAAAGGTTCGGTGGAGATCTCGCCAGTGATTGTGGGAAACGGGTCCAATTGAATGTGGGAAAGACGATGGAAGGGCGATAGCACCAATGGTATTGTAAGACGCGACGAGGGGGTTTGACTTGATGAACAAAGGCACACACAGGCAGATGCAGGTCGAAAGGCGCGTGGTGCGTGGTGCGTGGTGTGAAGTTGCGAAGGGGAGTCTTCTTCCCACAGTCAGGTCTGCTAGTTCAGTTCAGTTCAGTCCAGTCGCAAAAATGAAATGCAGGTTCGGGAGTTGATGCGCTCGCTACCCTGCACGCCCTGACGCCCTGCTAAACCCCACTGGCGCTGCAGGTGTCCGGCCCAGGTGCCTGCCCAACCGTCCACCTGCCAGGTGTGGGCCTGGGCGGGAGTTACTGTAATAGTCTGGAGTTAAACTGCCTGGTGGTCTGGACTCTTACCCAGTAAATGTCCTGTCTTCAGTGGGGTCCACGGGTTAGACCCACCTGCACTTTGATTCATTGATTGATCAACGGTACCCTGCCGTGCCTGCAACCGGGCAAACGCACAATCAGATCAGTCAAAACAGATCATCGGCAGGATAGCGATACTGCCTTCACAGCAATCGAAAGCTGCTCAGTGTTCCAAGGTTGTCATCTGTGTATATTGTCAAATCTAGGTGTCAAGAGGATGTTACTCTTCGCCTAACTCAGAGTACCTCAGACTACTTTAGTACCTGGGTATCTGGGTACCTCGATACCTGGATACCTGGGCTAGACGTTGCCCAGGTGTGCACAGACCAACCGTCTTCTAAGTCAGCCTTATATAAGCCAGATGGATTGGTTAGTCACCTCCAAGTTGACATTCCCATCCAAAATCCCGAAAATACCCATAATCTCCATCCTCCTACACTTATCTGCTTGTCCAGAGGTCGAATCCAACACGTAGATACCATGCCGGTGTTCCGATCTATTTTTGCTTGGTCAATAGCTGGAAACAAAGTCGAAATACCCCTGAATGTGGAGGTCAAGCATAGCAGGCCATGTCCGGGACAGTTTGGCCATGCTGGTACTAAACAGCAGCAGCAGCAAGAAGACGCGCGTAGAGGTCGGCTACGCAATATAACAGTATCCGTAACCACCTGGCAGTTCACACCTGAAACCTGCAAATGGCCATGACTATACAGGCCGACCTGAAATCCCACAGTCTCATGTCAAATTGTGGATATCTATCAGTAAGTGGTTCATCTAACCGCGTCATCTTCTCCCACCAGGCCTTACCGCGCTGATATAAGCTGGCTGCACCAAGCCAATGCTGTAGGTCAATATCCACAGGATCACTCAGGTATTACGGTTTGCGATTATGCGAGGTAGAATTCACTACCCACTCACTCTACGGCCGTCTGTTTACCATCACGTTCGAGCTGGCCCAGGGCCGGCCTGCACATTCCAAGACGGTCAGCCCACCAGTAGCAGTCATCAATGGCTCGGCCCGGAGAAGACGGCCAAGTGGTCTTGACTTCGAGGGCAAGGATCGACAGGCTGGAAGCTCTTGGATACCTTGTGTTCAAAACGGCCCCAGTGAGGCCAGTATGTTTTACTATATCGCAGTCATGCTGTCCGGCTGGTCGCTCACGAGCATCGACTAAGACACTCAAAACGACCAAAGCATAGATGTTGATAGCGTCGATGCTTCCTATGGACTTTACTATATAACCACGATGGTGACTCTGCGGGATCCGAGATGGCACATCTGCAGTAGTTTCCAGGCAAACAACAGACACAACAATACAGCTGCAGGACAGCATACACTCCTTAGGCCTTCTACAGCAACCACTTCCTAGTAATATATCATATAACCTTGCCGCATCCCCTCCCAAAAACACCAAGAATATCCTCCCAAGATGCCTACCCTCCAGAACATCCTCTCCCTCCTCTCCCTCTCCCTCCTCCCAGCCGCCCAGGCCCTCAGCCTCCCCCGCGCCTCCTCCTCCATGCCGACAATAGGCTCCACCGAGACCTACACCGGCCAGATAACCTGGTACAACACGGGGGGCGGCTACGGCGCCTGCGGCAACGCCCTCTCGGACTCGGAGGCCATCTGTGCCCTGTCCGAGAAACTCTACGACCAGTACACCAAGAACGGCAACTCCAACAACAACGAGCTCTGCGGGAAGAAGATCGAGATCACCATGCCCTCGGGCCAGACCACCACGGTGACGGTGGCGGACCGGTGCACGGGCTGTGCGGCTACCGATATCGATCTCACGCCCACTACCTTCCAGCAGCTGGTCTCCAGCGGTCTGGGGACGGGGAGGACCCAGGCTACTTGGAAGTGGGCATCATGAGGGGCGCCAGGGGCTGCTTGGTCGGCTGCGAGGCTCGCTACCCGTTACGGGAGCGTCAGCATGGAGGCTGGTGAAAGGCCATATTAATTAAGGAAACGCCTGGGAAGTCTGGTCACTCGTTTCTTATATGACAAGGTACTGGTTATCTTGATAATGAACACCCTGATATGGAATATCAGAAGGGGTTAATTGGACAAGAAAAAGGTCGGGTGCGTCTAGTCGCTCTTTTTGGTATATAACAAGATGCTGGTTATCTTCTGGTCACTCGTTTAGTACATATATAACAAGATACTGGCTATCTTGGTAATTAATTTACCTGATATGGAATAACAGATTTGCATTCCTCGACGTCCAACCGCGTTGCGTGACTATGCCGTTTGTTCGAGTGCGGCCATGTTCATTCTCTGCCCCTCGAACGCCAGAGTGAATTTGTACGTATGGCAAGCGGTGAACAAATGCCATGATGGTGTGTGCCTGGAGCCCTCGTGGGAACTGGCTCCAGGTGTTTACCAGCCGGTAAGCCGTAAGGAGCATGAACCACACCCCCTTCTCCCTCGATACAGGGGGATAACCTCTGTGAGATACTAACTCCTCCCACAAAGAACAAAACCATGCTTCCAACTGTGGAGTCAACTCCAGTAACCCCCGATCAGCAGCCTGAAAATGAACTTCGACGACATCATCGCCAACTGGCATCATGGTGACAACCGCATCGAACCAGCCGAGACACCAACCGCACCTGAACACCTAAGCCGCGTAACAAGTCACCCGAGGCTACGGACACCGCCCCCCTCCCCACCCCCGACCCTTCATTCTTGCCTCAAAAATACATGTCAGCGGCCGATATCAACATCAACAAAAAAAGCACTTTCCGCATCCGGGGCGCACCTATTTTCCCTGTTTCGGTCCTGCATCGGGGGGGGGGGGGCGACGAGAGATATCCCGGACACCCCCCCCTGGCCCCCTCCCCCCCTCAGCCAGGAAGCTTACTTCTGCGGCGAATCTGGCCGGGGACCGCCTCGTTAGGCTATCATGGAAACAATTGGTCAACAGCCTTGGACAAAAACACAGCAAGCACACACACACGCACACACACACGCTTTTCTCCCCTCCCCACCCCGGGAACAATGAAGATCTAAGCCAAAACGGCCCCAGCCCCCCGTGCGACCAGCCTCGGAAACGACAGGACCATATAACCTCGCCCTGTCTCCAGCGGCCACGAAAGTTGGGGTGCATAGGCCTCCTGAAGCTGGAGCGATGGCCAATGACCTAGTTAGGCGGGGATGGCATGGGATGGCATGGGATGGGCCGGGAGGGAACGGTGAGGTCGATGGCATTTTCTCTCTCGCCCACTTACCCCACCATCTCCTGGGTGAAAGGCCGGCTAGGGCAGCACACATATGGTATGAGACGGATGCTCTGAGCCGAGGACGTTTCCTGGTTAGTATGGATGAGGAGAAGAGGAGGCGAGTGGCTCTCTAGTTCACGGTGGCGTGCCCGACGCCCGGCGAGCCTACAGTCAGTCGAGGCGCCAGATATCTGGATATACTTTCTATCTGGCGGTGCGAGCCTTCTTCCATCGCCCCCCCCCCCCCACCCAAATAGTCGACCCGTCATATCAAGCGCCAGTGGGTTAATATCCAGTAGGGTTCTGGCATAGACTCCCGTGATGACCCAGGACCACCCACTGTAGAGTAGGCAGAGACACGGTGGTAACCAGACGAACATGGCAGGAGGATCAAAATAGCATCGAAGAGATAGTCGACTACTCGTATGATAGTTCTTTGATCGCGGCTCAAAAGAGTCCGCGTGGCTTTTTGATTCATCGGGGGTATCCAAAGGCGGCTTTGTCCCTCTAGCCGTTGACCCAAGACGTTTCTACCCAACATCAGAGGTATCATGATTCCAAAACCCATGCCCAACAAGGTATGATCCCGACATGACAAGCGCATTCCCTGCTGCTCTGCTTGTGATGTATGAAATGACAACAGGAAACCCAGACTCCCATAACCCAAAAAAACAACTCCCGTGTAAATCAACCGCAATGCGCAGCGCGCAATGCACCGGCCTGCGAACGACTCGACCAGCGATCTCAAACCTCAGCCGAGTTTCCAAATACAGCAAAGTATGCCCGTGATAGATGTATGCAGCGACCATCTACTTTTTGCCACTCCTCAAATCAATGAACCCCAGAACGACGCCGTTTCTGATGCAGACGGACCCAGTCCTCTTAACACGCTTCCTCGGACCGCGTGTGTGGATTTGTGCCCTGTGACGGACACAGAGCATGCTTGCTGTTAAGAACAGCTCAATGATAGGGATGCAGCTCTTTGATAACGTATCCCCGGCATCAAGGCCTGGCGGAAGAGTGAGCGACAGCAAGGGAAAGAACAGCCAAATAGCGAATAACCAACGCCAACAAGCAATGAGGCGAAGCAATAATACTGATGGCAACCCAGGGACATACGTGAATCATAAAATGCTCCACTAGAATATGGAACGAAATGGGGCGGAACCAAGCAAGATACTGACGGCATGGGTAAGCGAGCAAGAGCTAGACCTAGCATCCGTCACTCATACCAAAAGCCATGCTGAAATCAAAGTCCCCGAGAGCATCCTGGCCCGGTTGGCCCATCGGCAAGATGGCGGCCTGGCTTGACGTCTGTGAGAACTGATGCGGGTCAAAGGTGTTGTTGTACGCAGTGAGCGTCGCCGAGGACGAGACGTCGGGGCTATGATAGGCGTTCGGGATGCCCTGATGCAGGTTGGGCGAAACAGGGCTCTTGAAGTCAAAGTTCGCGGAGCCTATCGGTGGCATTGCCATCGTGTCTAGCACCGAAGACCCACCAAACTGATCTGTCATGCTCAGCATGTCATGATAGACGCCGACATTATCGATGGGGAGGTTGCTACCAACTCCATAGAATGCTGCATCTCCAGCCGGTAGATTGTAGGTGGTGGGGGCAGCCCCATCATAGACATCGTCGTAGGTCTGCATTTCTTCCTCATCGGGGACCGTACCGGAGTCAAGGGCCCCCTGGTCATTCATCGGCACGCTCTTCTCCTCCATCCACTTCTTCAGCTCAGCCATAGGCGGCCAATCACCACCGCCCTTTCCGCCTCGCCTCTCCGATACCTCGGTATCATTCGTCCTAGGCCCCTTGGCTCTCGGGACTTTCTTGCAGAAGTGCGCACGTCGAAGGTGAGCGGCTGCGTTGTAGTAGGCACCATACTCCTTCCCACCTCTGCAGTGCTTGCACTTGTCGAGAGGTGTGAATGGCTTAAAGTCTGTCTTTATGCCCATGGCAGCAGGATCAACGCATACAAATTTCTTGACAACGCTCCCATGTTTGGCCTCAGTATGACGACGAAGTTCATGCTCGCCCCGGAATCCCTCAGGATACTCCGTGCATTGCTGGCACTGGACCTTGGGGTGCTTAGGTCTTTCATACTTGGCCTTGTTGACGGCAACCTTACCGTCCTTCCCAGCTTTGGCTGTCTGTTGGGATCCGGGTGAGGGCTTGTTAGGGTCAGCAGCAGGCTTCGGTGCCAACAACTGAGTTCCCGCGGCGATCTGACGTTGCAGAGAATCCTTGGCCCGTAGGCGCTGAGAGTGAGTGGATTTGGCACTGCTTGCAGAAATCGACCGTTCCATTGGTGCTGCTTCATCGAGTTGCAGCTCGAGAGCTAGGCTACCATGAGACTGGGCTGACATGCCGGTGTCAGAGGTCTGAGCCCTCTGCATAGGAATGGCGAAGATGGGATCCGGCCCCTCGATAGGCCCGGTCGTCTGAGATGAGGGATTGCCGAAGCCCATGGAACTTCGACTATCTACGGAGATAGATCGACCCAGGTTTGTCGAGTATGCATCAGGCGCCAGAGTCCCCTCACCGATGTTGTTGCCGCTGCCAATCTGAAGCAAGTCGTCGCTCGGTGCATTCCGCTTGTTCGAAGGAAAATGCTGTCCAGTGAGGCCGAAACTACCGTATTCGGATCTGGCGAAGCCGTCGTTGATAGATGACTGAGACCCCAGCCTCAGCATCTGTATCTGCCCGGAAACTGACTGGTTGGCGTTGCTGTTCGTTCGTGTCATGGCAGTCTCCATGGTAGGGCCGGAGGTCAAGGATCCACACTGCGAAATGGGAAGGCCCTGGGATTGGAACGTGTCGAATGCACCAGGCGCAGTGAAGGACTGTCCAAATGCCGGCTGCACTATACCCATAGCGAGCTGAGAATCCGTTGTCGAGCCATCCATCCCGCCTTGCATTCTCTCGAGCCACATGCCTGGATCCTCCATGATGCCACCCCCCTCCACCACCGTTGACAATCCCGACGGGGGCTGGGACAAGATCGGGTTACCCATGGAGTGAGCAAACACATAATTATTCGCAGGCTGCTGTTTTTCCGGTTCATGGAGGAAGTTGTCCATCATGTCCTTCTTCGAGGATTGCAGTGGGAGGGGTGATATGGTTTTGACCCGACCCGATCCACCTGTGAAGGGGTTCTGGGCGGCTGAACTGGATTTTGAGCGCACCATGTTGGTGTTTAGACCCATCAACGGTTCTTGTGGCTGAGGATGAGTAGTCTTGGTGCGCTTCATGGGATGCTGTGGATTCTGCTGAAATCGGGCCTGGGTGACTTGTTAGGGGCCGACTGACCGACACAACTCTAGCAAGCATCTTACCATAGGAGGCTGAGACCCCTTTTGAACCATGAGGGCCCCATTTCGAGGTATAGACCTAGGCCTGACATCTTGCGGAGCCGATGGAGGTGACGATGAAAGTTGGAAATTACTCTGTGGCCGTGTCGGAGGCAGGAAATCCGGAGCGGTGGCTGTTGTGGAAGTCGACCTCTGGCGTGCGGCAGCGAGCCGTGCCCGGGCTTGTGTGGCTTCTCGTTCCTTCAACGCCGCTTCTGCTTCTAGCCGCTGTAGGTCGTCGAAAGAAGGTTCGAAACATGCCTGACTCATCTTGATGTCGACAACGCCGTTTGGATCACGACCACGCTGAGAGGGCTGGTTGCTGGAGAGCGGGACGGGATGGTAAGGCGGGGACAGGCTAGGTGCTCAAAAAGGCAGCCTTGAGAACGTTGGAGCTGGGATAAATGCTGTAGGGGCAGCTCACTAGATGGCCTCACTTTTCAATAGTAGATGATTTGAGAGTAATTTCGTGTGATCGACGCAAAGGAGTTTGGAGCAAACAGAGAGTTAGTTCTCGAGACTGTAAACGAGTCGGGGGATGATCGTTTATGAAAGCCACCTGCAGACTGAGGCTTTGAAGAAAGTCAAGTACGACGTCTGGTGGTACACACTGCAGATTGCGGGCTCGAACATCGTAAATCCCGCCAAGGGCAACTGGGCATGCATCCATGCAGCGCCTGGGGGGGGGTGGATAAATGACGATTGGCCCTGGTGTGGGGATACCGGAGGTGTGGGAGGATCGTGAGCCAAGGATCAGGTCGATGGTGGGGGTGGTATCACGTCTCCCACACTAAAGCAGGCAGGAAATCAGTTAGCAAGCGCTTGGTAATAGCCTACCAGGCCTACCTACTACACTGTAAGTAGGGTACCTAGGTAGTCTTTAGAGGCACGGATGCAGTGGACGGACAAACGGCGTACACTGGTGAGTTCCGCGGTGGTCTGTCATTGGACTTTATGTGAGCCTGGCTTCGATTTTGAGTGTGTGAGGTGCATGTTTCCGTATCATCCGTGATCCGCAGGTAGGTCTCCAGGTATGTGTTCCGCGGGCTTTCAGCGCACGAAGACGACATGTGCGCAGCCGCAAAGTAAGCTTCGATGCATACAAGTGCCCAATGTTCCATGACAAGAGAACACCAAAACGCTGAGACACGTCACTGATCACGGAAGTTGTTGCGAGTAACGACTTGGGCGCCAGTACAAGGGTTCAAGAACTACACCTAGGCAGTACAACCTGCAGATTGTGGTATCCCGTAACTGTATCAGGCATAGGGTAGGGGTCTTGCTGTCGGTGAGAGCTCGGAGAACTGGCTGCTGAAGGTGACAAACATTGTCGTCCCAATACTGCCGTACTTGATGCCCTCGATGGGGCGTCTGTCTCTCCTGCTCTCCCACTCACCGGTCAGACGGGAGTGGGAGTAGACAATGGAAGAGCTGTGGTCGGCGATGATCCCCGTCAGAACGACTGGCCCGAGAGCGACAACGGTCTGGCTTGATCTGTTGTAACACGCATTGGATATCGAAGCGTGCCAAACTACAGAATAGGATGGGTGATGCTGTACATGATCCGATTTGTCGGGGACGGCGTGGAAGGTCTGACAGCTTCGACGGTTGGGTACATAATACACTATTGGCCGGCTGCAGGGTAACTGCTGACAGCCCAGCGCTGTTTGCCCGATCATGGAAGCCATCTCGATTTCGAATTGATTGGGCAGCCGTAACTGCAATTGCAGCCGTGGGTATGAGCCATGAGCCGTGAGCCACGCACAGCCCTTCCAAGTGGCGTGGCCGTTGATGGCGGCTTGCTAAGGGCTGGCTGCCCATCATGTGTTGCAGCCCTTACAGCATTGTTCATGGGAAACATTGAATCGGGCATCGATGAGAAAAATAGGCCGAAAAGATTTGAGGTTCGGCGTCCATGACGAAGTGCAACGGCGCAAGGCGGTGTACTGACTGGCCTAAATAATGCTTGCCTACTACAGTGCAATCGAAGCTCAAGACCCGGCAGACTGGCAGGCTTCTTTTGAGATTCTTTGGTGGTGTGTACCTGATAACCACGAAAACCATTAGACCGTAATGACTGTCGATCAACTTCTCTGGCATACTACTGTATTGTACGACTCGGCCGATGGTGGTCTGGGTCAATCAGTTCACTAGTATATTTCAGGGTTGTCAGCATTCGCTTCTCCTTTGTCGAATCTTTGACAACTCAACCCTTCAACTCGGGCCAGATTAAGCCCAGTGGTGGGTTGCGTGGATGCGCGGGTGCGTGGGTTGTGTGGGTTGCGTGGGTGTGTTGTGATGAGCTGGCAAGCGCCGTTACGGAAATGAAGAAGAGGTGGGGCTCATCAAGGTCACATGAGTCCAGATGCCCAGCAGGCAAAAGCGGGCAACGCGGGCAGGCGGGCAAACATTGGAAGGAGCGCTGGAGGAAGGAGTGTACAGTAAGGATGAACGAGTGAACTACGAGCTACCTAGGTACCGTGCAAATCCAGCTTGCAAGATCGGGCAGACTGCAAGAAATGGTAATGATCGAGAAGGATTCGATCCGATCGCCTTGGAACGAGCAGAAGCAGATGCAAAAGCAGATGGGCACTCATTGATTGTATGCATTGTTTCTTTTCTTCACGCTTTGCTCTCTCCTCTATCGACACCTGCCGTGGCCATTGAGACTTCCTGCTGCTTACATAATACCGTGATATGTACCCAGGTACCTAGGTACCTCCTTCAACATCCATGGCCTGTAATCCAACAAGCAGCCTGGTTCCAACCTCAAGTCGAACTCTTGATTGAGATTGCAATTGCAGTTCCTTTCTCGATTTCAATTGGGATACCAGTTTGACATGACTCGTCGGTACTGAACATAATGTAATTGTCCTCCGCAATCCCGAAAGATTTCAAAGTCAAGACATGGTTCTACGACTTCAGACACACACAGCAACAACTCCACACCCGTGTGAATGGTCGTGTGGATGCAGGACTGATTGGCTATCAGCGTCCTACCAAAGTGAGGCGACCAGCCTTGCCAGGTCTGAGTGGTCAGAAAGCTCCAGACTGCCATCGCCCAGGGGTGCTCAGGGACAAAGCGACTGGCCGTTCCAGATCAGCAATGCGATGTAGCTACCCAGGTAGGTACTGGGCCTCCATTGTGCACCTGGGCAGTGTGTGGTAGTATTGATGGCAACAACAATATCCATCAAAGATTCTAGAGCCCTTCGTTAATCTTCCCCTGGTAGACATTACCCCGAACCCGAGATGCCAAACGCATTTGGTATATGTGCATAGGTACCTAGGTACTTACGCAGGCACTTACCTGGGTAACCTACCTATCTAGGGTACAGTAGACGCTGGCAAACATCCTGGATAGGGCCAGGGCGCATCCCCCGTTCCAGAGATCTCCTATATGCTCTTTGCGTGTAAGAAATATAAACCAGGTCCCTCTTCTACCTGAACTGTCCGCAATTGCAACCTCTTTGGTCGTTCGCTCGGCAGATGTATATCCATGAACCATGTAGCGTCCAAGAGTGGTATCAATCGATGCGACTAGGTACTAACACGCGGCCATATAAATTGGGGTGTTCAGCACGTTGTGACCCACATGGTCAAATTGGTCCCAGGCCGGAGCTGGCGCTTCCCGTGCGTAGTTGCCTTTTCTGGTAAAGCTGGTCGCTGTCGGCCGCTGGCCGACGTCGGTTCCGTTGGCCTTATGACGGCATTGTTACTTGGGTTGGGGACTGTTTACATAAACATAACCCATGGATATACCGGTGGTCTATACGTACCTTGGTACCTTAGGCAGCCAGGTAGGAAAACAGGTACTGTAGTGATCACATAAGGAAAGAACGAACACGAGCTGCTTTTCCTGCGCTTGATGATGATGATGATGAGCTTGAGCAATTGCTTCTGCCGCAATCTAGGTACCTGGCTGCCAGCCTGCCTGTCCGTATTCACATGGTATCACTTATGCGGCTCAAAGCACACACCCACACACCCTCCCACACCTCCACACTTCCACACTTCCTGACTTCACACCGAGCCAGCCCTTGCTTTGGCGATGCAACACGCTTCTGCCAATGGCTCAATGAAGGCAGGATGGCAGGATGGCTATGCAAATGCCGTGCTTCGTTGGCACTGACCGATCGGATCCATTTCCTGTCATGTACTGTACGCTTGTTGTTGTACAGCCGATACAGTTCAGCCAGCCATGACAGGAAGCACATGCGATGCATACAACAAAACCACTTGCAGTGGCATGGTGGCAGTGGCATCTACTAAGTACTCTCAGAGCCTGAGTGCCTGAGTGCCCGAGTGCCTGAGGGCCTGGAAGCCTGATCACGACCCAAACAATGTCGTTGAAAGGACTTACCTATCATGTCCTCCCACACACTCAGACATCCCACACCGATTAACACACGTGCAGCTATGCAGCAGTCGTTATCGTCTTCCCCGCGGAGCCGTCCGGCCTGGCTACCAGGAGTTCTCCGCTGTACCTACGGGGCCTGTACGGCTCTATCTTATCTATCTATGGTACGCATATATGTGCGCGTCTGTGTTGTACGCGGCCGACCCTGCCGATCATCTTTCGGCGTTGACCGCCCTCAACCCGGCTGCTCCACGTTCCGGCCATCTCGGCCGTCATAAGTATATATTGCGTTCCCGTTCGGGACGCCCACATGCACCGTGAGATCGACCTACAGCGATGAGTTTAGTGCGCTATTAATTTTAGCTACTATAAAATTGGCTGTTTGATGTTCTGGGACACCCCGTTGTTCAGCGGGTTCACCGCCGGCTCACCGAAAGCCGCAGCTGAATGTTGTACCTCCGTTTCAGCTTGGCTCATTTCCAATCTGTCAAGTCAGGGTCAATCAATCAATCAATCACTTCATCAGCAACCACGGCCCATCTCCGGCCCCATGATGAAGCAGCCTGTCGATTCGGTCACCTCATTTGCGGGCAGAAGACTAGATAATCGATCACGAAGATTCTAGTGGAGCACCCCGCGTTGTTTCATGATTCTTTTCTTTTGATCCTTTGATCCTTTTGATCCTTTTGCCAGTTGTCACATCTTGGGGGCCGCTGCATGGCACGGTTACCGGCTCCGGGGTCAAAGCCCGTGTTACCGCCGGGGAAATCCTCCGCCCGTCACATTGGGACCCCCCCACGTCATTGTTTCTTCTCGTTGCTGATCACAGCGCTCACACGACCTCGGTGTTTGCAGGTCTCGATGAGTTCTTCGTCCGGCCGCTCAATGAGGTTTTTTATCTTTGTTTTTGTTACACTCACTTGATGGTGTGTCGTGATATCACAGTACACATGAGACAAGAAATTGGGTCAGCTGCGGGTAATTCGCTGAGGTATTTTACATTGCTTTGACAATCATCGGCCAAGTCAGACCACTTTGGAGGAGATATGGGTGTAGTGTAGAATCTATTTTGGTTGTCCCCGTCCTATCCGTCGATTGCTCCATCGCACTCGAAGTGGACGTTGCGGATCACTCTGCATTTACTTCATCCGGAGGGGTTCATTGTCCCTGCATCCGTCCCTGCATGACAATACACCACAAATCCCGGCGACCCCAATGCCCCCAGCGTCTTGGAGGATGCCAACGCTGGGGCCACACTGAACGTCTCAGATGGTAGCTCAGGGAGAGCGACGGCTGAGTCGTTCGTCTACGGGTTGTCGACATGGCCCGTGTTGGCGAGCCTTGACCTCTAATGTGGGATCACAGTGTCTATGTCTATGTATGATGGTGGTGTGGGGTGGGGGGGGGGGTGGTCTTCATAGGTCATTTGTTCTGTCCCCTCTGCGAAGCTTATGGCGCCTCAACATCTCCGGGTTGTCTGGCTGATATCTTGCAAGATCGAGTGGACGCACGTATCAGAGGCAAGTGAGTGGTAGAGCTGAAGTACGGGCCTATCTGCATGGAAATACTAGAGCGAGATGCACCCCTACGATAGGCACGCAGCCAGGGAACTAGCACAACCATAGAAAGGTGAGTGGTGACAGTCAAAAGTTTTGTTCGAAGGAGGAAATGCTATATCTCTGGAGCGTGATACTCGGAACAAGACCCCAGTCAAGTCGTCGACGCCAGCCAGGGCCTGACGCCGAAACGAAATGATCAATAGACACGATGGGAGATGGGAGACGCTGTCCCCAGTCTCAGCTCAATATTGCCATGCTCTCCATGGCCATGGCCGTGATATCAATAATAGTAGAACGGCATCTTGCCCAGACAATCATGTACGGAGCAGGCTGGCGCTGCTCTCTTCTCCCATTCGCGTCTCGAGTATCAGCAGAGAGCGTGGGCATCTGGGGAGGGAGAGCAACATCATGGTTCTCCCGTGGCAATAGATTTGCAGGAATGAGGGCGATCATTACTTTTCCACAGAGGTCCTGTCGATGTGCCCCCAGCTCAGTATTCCAGCCATATACACACGACTGGCGTACATTGACAGAGGTCTCAGTCGTCGATCGAGAACCAAGTCGAGGTCGACGACACAGACGCGTATCCAGCTCCAGGACTACAAGGGACCAGCAGCCAGCCAGCCGGCCCTCCGGGCTCGACAGCAGTACCTCGGTGCACCGGAGACAAACCCCAACATCGAGAAAGCGAGACAAGGCCTGGAGAAGAATATACATGTTCGGATATTTGACTTGACACTTTCAGATTATGTACTAGACATGCTAGGTACGTACGTCGTTGCCCTGCCCGGTCTGGTCCTCTATGCTCTGCTCTGCTCTGCTCTGCTCTGCTCTGCTCTGCTCTGCTCTGCTCTGCTCTGCTCTGCTCTGCTCTGCTCTGCTCTGCTCTGCTCTGCTCTGCTCTGCTCTGCTCTGCCCACTCGGCCCTCCACCCATCCATCCAAATCAACCCAATACAGTTCATAGCAACCAACCAACCAAACCATTAAACAATATTTCCCCCCCAAATAAATACATACACCCACACAGACCGGAGGCCCCGTTTTGTGTCGCCGTAGCATGATTCTCTCTTCTAAAATATACAATTTTTCAGTAGCGCCTGATTTCCCAGATGATGTATACGGCAAACGCAAAAGCCAGACAGATAACCCTCCCAGCCAAGCCCCCATTGAAAGGGAAAATAAAAGGTACCATGCATGCTTTTCCCAGTCGTTCCGTAGTGCCATGACCTGACGAGACCCCGGGGGAGGGAAGAGGGAATGCTAGATACTGCCACCCGTGACGAACTCCCTGCCCAAGATCTCGATCTCCCCGCTCTCCGCGGTCCGCCTCCTCTCCATCACCCACCGGGTATTCCCGCTCTCTTTGTCCTCGTCCATCGAGTACGAGATGCTCTCGGCGGAGCCCTTGTGGCGGTGTCCCAGCCCGGGCTGTCGGGACGACGGAGACGAGAACGTGGTGGTGGGAGGAGGCGGCGGTGACTCGAGAGGTGCTGGCGGCGGAGGGGGAGAGTGTGAGGGTGCCTTCTCGATGGGCGTGGTGATTGCTTCAATTTGATTGTTGTTGGCGTTATATGCGTCGTCGTTGGCTCGCGCGGCAGCAGCATCTGTTGTTGGGCTCTCGAGAGATATGCCCGCGCTTGAGACCTCTTCTTCATCCTCCATCACAGGCGGACACTGCGGTCCGGGTGAAGCCTGGGGGACCGGCGGGGGCGGGGGCGGGGGCGGGAACAACGGCTGGGGAGGTACGTTGTTCGGCATCGACAGGCCACTCATTGTGAGGGTCGGGCTGCACGCTCCACTAGCACCATCGGAATTACTCCAAAGCGAGTATGTTGAGTTCTTCCGCACATGCGTATGCGAGCCGTTGGCGAGGTGGCTGCTGCTAGGTCTCCCGATCTCCCACGGCGCGGGACTCGTCGTCCCTTCGAACCTGTCGGCTGCAGGCGCCCGCTCTGACCGGGGACTGCCTTCTCTCGAAGAGCTCAAGCTGATCTGGCTGCCGCCCCAGGCCTTGTTACGCAGGCGGAGCAACGACTCAAGATTCATCTGGCCATCGTCTGCCATCATAGCTAATTGGGCCAGGCCAGGACTCTGGAGGGCACCACGACCCTCTGACGAGCCCAAGGCCGCCCCAGGGAGAGCAAGGCTCATGATAGAGTTGCGGTTGGAATACTCAGACCGCTCTGTGATTGGTGTGAGATTTGGTTCACGACTGACCACGCGGCCACTCTTCGTACGATTCACGCCCGATGGACCGAAGTATCCGCCATATAAAGTCTCGTCAGCGGGTGACGAGCCATTGGATGTCGACGCCACACTATGACCTTGTGGTATTGGTGCTGAGTAGAAGCCGAATTCCTGGCCATAGAAGCCGTCTGAGTCGTAAGCCAGGGCCTCCGCGTTTGCCTCTGCAATGAAGTCCTCATCGAAAAATCCGTCATCAAACTCGTCATCGAAACCGCCTCCAAATCCATCATCATCGTAGTTGGGGAAAACAGTGTCATCGAGTTTCTGGCTACCGCTGCTCGGATGAGAGTCCGTGGTAGGCGACGTGATGGTGACGCCTGGATCAGCTGAAGGTGGGAGCGCTTCGGGTTGCTCTTCCCACTTGAACTTCCAGCCCGATTCTGCTGCCTTGTGAGCTGCTTCCGCGAGTGCAGCCTGGTACGCGAGCATCTTGTCATCGGACGTAAGTTGGGACGGGGAAACCGGGGGTACCGCGTCCTCATCGGGTGCGTCTTGGTTACCCTTCTCCGTCATTGACGGCATTGGTTGTAAGTGCATGCTAACCGATGTATGTGCTGTGGAATCAGAGATCCCAGATGCTGGTGTAATGTCGCTTTCGATCTTCGTATGCTCTTGCTCCTGGACCACTTTCATAGCCTGAGCAAACGCGCCGGGTATTGGGCGCCCGAATTGGTCGGTATCCTCTATATCGAATATGGACTCATCGAAGGTGGACTGCTGAATTTCGTCTGCTTCCATCTTCAATTCCTCTAACAAGCCTTCGTCGAAATATAGTTCCTTGTCCTGTGCGTCTGCAGGACCTGCGCTGACATCGTCAATGGGCGCCATGTTTCGTCTTTCCTGGAAAACTGTGGGGTCATAGCGCGTCTTGGGTGGATGATGGAGTCCCTGAATGCCGAGGCCTGCCAATATTGAGTCATCCTCTGACAGCTCAGAAGCATCGTCCATATCTGCTGCTTCTGACGTTGCGGATTGTAAAGTTGGCGTTGTATCTTTGGTCATAGCAAAACCAACCACATCTCCTTTCGAGTCTCGCGGAGTAGCCATCAGCCCGGTCGTTGCTGGTGTTGCCAGAGATGATTGTGGATTTGACCTCTGGAACACGAAGCCAGCGAAGTTCTCTTGGTCATTGTCGGGGTCATCCTCTTCGTTTGGTGCTTCGTCGGCAACCATAGGGACCTCCTCCTCGAAGCAAGTATCTTCGCCCAACGCGTCGTGATCGTGATCGTGATCGTCGTAGTGATCGTCGCCGCCGCCGCCGCTGTCGTCGTCGTCACCAATCATCGGTATTTCCTCCTCGAACCCATCATCAGCCATAGCGGCGTCATAGTCGAAGGCATCGTCGTCGAAATCGTCGAACCTCGAGTCGTGATTGGACGGCATAGGGTCAGTCCCTTTCCTCTCCAACTCCCTCTGTCTGTGTCTTTCTTCAAGAAGCTTCTCTGCCCTAGCAGCGCCGACCATGTCAAAGCTGAAGCGCGAGGATGTGCTCTTCATATGTTTCGGTAAAGCGGACACAGTCCTCTCCATCATGGAGCCGTCGGATAGGGAGATGT
This sequence comes from Cytospora paraplurivora, assembly GCA_021272945.2. Lineage (NCBI taxonomy): Eukaryota > Fungi > Ascomycota > Sordariomycetes > Diaporthales > Cytosporaceae > Cytospora > Cytospora paraplurivora. The sequence continues at coordinate 254,121 of JAJSPL020000040.1, read as the reverse complement.
GGCGGGACCTGGTCGTCCGCGTCGAAGGATTGGTCTTGTCCATATTGGCCTTTTCGGCCAGGTCTATGTCATTATTTGGGGCCGAACTCGACTTCTTCGAGATCGAGCGGGTTGATACCGCTCCATCCTCTGGCGGTAATTCCGGCTTCGGAAACGGGCTCTCTTCAAGAGAGATCCGCTTCGGTTCGTTGACAGACCTTTCGGACGGCTCCTTGGAGAGCTCGGTGCGTCCTTGTGATCCGGCTTCTGATCCCCCGGTTTGCGTATTTTCCGAAACGGCGCTGCTACTCCTGCCTGTCTGTGCCCGTAGTGGAAGATCCGAGTTGATAGACGGGGCTCCGCCACGGTTCTTGTCAAAGCCATTCCACACCTCGGCTCCTGGCACGGTAGGCTTTCTGGTTGGAACCACCCTCTGCCTTGGAGCGCTGAAGTCATGGACTCGTGTACCTTTTATGCGAGGGTCGTAGGTCGCTTCAACCGGGTTTTGAGGTAGCGGGAGGGGATGAAGATCCGGGACATTCTGAGAAGCTTTGCGACGCATCAAGAGACCGGACATGGGGTTCTTCAAGAATGGCAGGCCCTTTTTCCCCTTTTGCGACTCTGTGGCCGATGGTGATGCTGGGATGCCGGCGGGCTCGGAAATGAGCCTTGTCCCGGCTGGTCTTTTACCTGTCGTGCCAGCGCTATTTTGCGATTCCTTTGGAGGTATGAAGAACGAGGCTGATCTGGTCTCCTTCAGAGGAATGGGATTTGGACGATGAGCCGGAGGCAAGTTCGTGTTTATGGGCGGAGGCTGAGGTTTGTTTCGAGGGGTTTCCTTTCCTGCCGACGCCTGACTGGCGGAGTTTCGACGATTCGACTCAAAGACGCGACGGTAATTCTCGAGGGCAAGCCCGCCCATGAAATTCGAATCGTTCCCATTGTATGACGATTTGACCGAGAGGGACGTCGTGTCCTTCAGGGACTGCTCGGATGGCTTGCGGATCGGCGTAGGCTCAGCTTCCGTACGGGTGCTCGAGGGTTGAACGGGCGGGGTGTTGGAAGGATTAGTGGGCCTGGGAAGGAAGTCTGGACGGGAGGTGATATCCTGGACAGTCTGCGGATGGTCTGCATGGTCAAAAGGGCTCAATTGGTCGGGGACTGGCGATGGGGGGTTCGACGGGCCGCGTCGATGGATTCGAAAATGGGACAGCATGTCTGCGGCTATCTCGGCGTGTCAGGCTTTAGAGCAGCTTCTAGTAGCAGAAGCGTGGACGAGTGCCAGAGCCAGAGCCAGAGCCAGAGCAAGCAGAGCGACCACCCGGGGCCAAATCAAGGCCACAGGGCTGTCCAGGTACGATCGGGGTGCAAGGGCGGATTGGTGGAGTCTTGTGCGGTTGAGGCGACCATTGCTTCCCACAGAGATGATGTCGAGAGGGGAAACGATGGAGGGGAAGAAGAGGAGGTTGTCTCTCCCCGGTAGTGCGACAGTAGGGCCGCGACAGTCGCAATATCTAAGTTGGTGCGACGGTGATGGAAGGTCCCGAGTGGTGATTTAAGGTTGTTTTGAGATCAGCGAGACAGGGGGAAAAGGCATCTTCTCGAGTGCGACAGCAGAGGTCGGTCGTCTCGTCGTTAGGACTGCCAGGGTCCGCAGCTTTACTGAGTAGGATAGCCGCACCCGCACCCGCACCCGCACCGCACCCGCACCTGCAGCCGAGCTTGAGCGCGGCCTGAAAGACCAAGTGGGATTGTCCTCCGCGTGCGCTAACCAGGGTCGTCAAACATCGGTCATCGGTCATCGGTCATCTTCTGGCTCGTGCAACCATCGTCAATAGCTTTGTCCCTGTATGTATGACTCGACTGTAAGGATGGCTGCTATCTTGGTCGATTCCCGCAATACTATCAGTGTAGGAGTTGAACGACGTCGGCCGAAATCGAAGTCGAAACGGGCTCAGGGCGACGACATGGGATATCTGGTTGACCGACAATCCGTAGGAGACACGCTTCTAGGCTTCAGGCCATTGGTCATTGTGAGTGAAGATTGGCAGCAGTCCTTAGCCAGTCGTTGTCCAACATGATTGGAGGAGAACAGCCCGAAGGTCAAATTGAAGTCAATCTGGATGAGTTGTCCGTTGGCCCATCGGGCCCAGGTGGACCTCATCATCAAAAATGGGAGGCAGGTATGGATATTTGTATGTATTGTGTATTGTCTACTCCGTAGGCTTTGTTTCACCAGGATGTCACGCTCGTAGATATGAAATGCCGATGCCGCATCCGAATTCCATCGTGGAAGCTGGTTGATGCTCTTCCAGATACGGTAGATTATTGATAGATGCGAAGCGATTGGCGGTACGCTGCTGTAGTCGTAGGTAGGTGTTTACCTAGGTATCTACCTAGGTAGGTTCCAAAGGTTGGTATGGTATTAGTAGTCAAGCGTCCAGCTGCAGTGTCCGCCTGGCAGTTACCCACCTAGGTACGTAGGTAGGTAGAGGGGAGAAAGATCCATGCCAGATCAATATTGAATACCCGTGGCAGTGGCTCCTTCCCCATCATATACCTACCGGCCTAGGTAGGTATACAGGTACACAGGTACACAGTAACCACGAAGACTGATGTGCTTATCTAATCAAGGCCCGCGCTCCACCCCGAACGAGAATGACGCGTTTGAGGTACCGGCCACTTCGTCCTATGTTTCCCGACTTGATCTTCCATTCCCATTCCAGTACTCCTGCACTCATTCTTCAGATCAGGTGTGGCGGGTGCCTTTTTCTGAGGGCTTGTTTGTGTGTACGATTCCACCACTGGCTTATTCACCACTGGCTTTGGTGCCCAGGTGCTGGTGCTGGTCCCGAATCTGACCCAAGATGGGACCCGGCAACAGAAAACCCCTGATTAACTGTCGTTTGAACATTGCATCGGAATGTGATGCCGGTACTGCGTGGATACAGTGAGGCAGACATCTACAAGACGCGACCATCATCAAGCACCGTGCAAAGGTAATGGTGTTGACACACTGTCCGACTTCTCCGCCTCTCGAGATCGGACCCGAGTCCGGACCGCAGCTGGTCACTGCCAACAGCCCAACTTCGAAGTGAAAGACCCACGGTGAGACGCCAATGGGTTGTGTTTATGTCTCACAAGATTCTGGCAGACCATCACCCTAGTCAATGGCATGGCGCCTTATATCGACGCAGTCTTGGACCCTTGACCCAGGGTGCGGCTGTCATGATAGAAGGACGTGGAGATGGCCCACGGCAAGGTTGCTCGGAAAACGGAGGAACTATTACTGGCGACACGAAGACGGCTGTTACCGTTGCCGTCCTGAAGGTCTTTCTGGCCTTGAAAGGGCAATCAGCTCACATGCTAATGGGTTCTCAAGTACATGTGTTTGCAAGTTATCTCAAGACGAGCTGCACCAACTTCCACTTTTCCGCAGGCCACATTCTCAGGGATATTGACTACAAATCACAGATCAGGAAGGATTACTTTCTCTAGGAATCGAAGACTGGATTCCGGACTCGCTATCCGTCTATGGAAAAGCTAGGATGATTTTCCATGTCTCACCAAGTTCTCGAGAACGGTGCTGATCCGAACATCCACACAACCGGTCCTACCCGGGTTCATTACATTTGCATCGCGCATCCTGCCACAAACATCTTCCATTCCACTATCCGTCATCCATCATCACCGGCACATGCTCACTTGCTCCTTCACACCCTGCCCTGGTCTCCATGCAGGAGTGATCCCTTAGTTGGGAGCGGGGACAGCGCTGGGCACGCTGTCAGGCACAGAGTAAGCCCCCGGCACGTCCTGGCGCTCGGCCGGAGGCGGGTTGGGCTGCGCCGGGGTAGGTGCAGGCGAAGGAGGCTCCTGGCCGTCACGCTTGGCCTGGGGAGGGTTAGGCTGCGCCGGGGTGGGTGCAGGTGGAGGAGGCGCCTGGCCGTCACGCTTGAGGTTGGCTTCGGCGGCCCTGGTGGCTTCGGTACTGGCCCCGGCAGTGGTGGTTACAGTGGTGGACACGGCGGCCTTGCCCTGAGGAGGCGGCGGGTTGTTTCCAGCAGGGGGAGGGGGAGGTGCCTGGCTGTCGCGCTTGCCTGGGGGAGGCGGGTTGTTTCCTGCCGGGGGAGGAGGTGCCTGGCCATCACGCTTGCCCGGGGGAGGTGGGTTGTTTCCAGCCGGAGGCGGGGGAGGTGTCTGGCTGTCACGCTTGCCTGGGGGCGGGGGGTTGTTTCCAGCCGGGGGCGGGGGAGGCGTCTGGCTGTCACGCTTGCCCGGGGGAGGTGGGTTGTTTCCAGCCGGGGGAGGAGGAGGCGTCTGGCCGTCACGCTTGCCCGGGGGAGGTGGGTTGTTTCCAGCCGGGGGAGGAGGAGGCGTCTGGCCGTCACGCTTGCCCGGGGGAGGTGGGTTGTTTCCAGCCGGGGGAGGAGGAGGCGTCTGGCCGTCACGCTTGCCCGGGGGAGGTGGGTTGTTTCCAGCCGGAGGCGGGGGAGGCGTCTGGCTGTCACGCTTGCCCGGAGGAGGTGGGTTTCCAGCCGGGGGAGGAGGTACCTGGCCGTCGCGCTTGCCTGGAGGCGGAGGGTTGTTGGCATCCGGCGCGGGAGGAGGCACGTCGCGTTTGCCAGAAGGTGGGGGAGGCTGGTTGGCAACCGGTGGAGGTGGGCCATCATCACGCTTGAAAGGAGCAGCGTCTGGCACTGGAGGAGGGGGAGGCCCGTCGCGCCTGAAGTGAGCCGCGGCGGGGTTGTTGGCATCTGGTGGCGGAGCTGGCCCGTTCTGGGGCACCGGAGCATTGTCACGGGCATTCAGGGGGATGGCAAAGCCCTGGGAGAGGAGGGCCGCGACAGCGACGATGGTGGCTTTGGAAAAGTGCATTTTGGTGGTTTTGGTTGGTGGATGGAAAAGGTAGGTTGATTGGTAAGAGCTGTTGTTAAGACTCTTGAGTTGATGAGGATGGTGTTGGGATGTAACTTCTGGGAGCGCAAGTGACCGGCGATATATATACCTGACGGAGGTCTGGTTCGAACACTATGCCTTCGACTCATCCACCTGGACATGGTAAAGGTCGGTGAACCGTGAAGCTGGCGATGGGTGGTCCAAGTGGAAACTAGCTGGTGATCATGCATATCTTTGACCTCATCTTGGTTGTTCATGCTTGGAGTCTAGACAGCACGCGGGATAGAGATCAACAATTCGCCATACCATGTTCCCCTATCCCGAGTAGATGTCTAGTTGGACTCAGCTACGCAGAGGATCCTGGTGGAGCAGGCATATAGTCGGTACTATAGCAGTATGGGCGGTACCTCAGCCCCGTTGCAGGGCTTACGAATTCTAGGGCAGTACCACAGTATAGGCCGACCCGCTGTGATCTATCAAACGCCGATCCAGGGAATCCGGTCGCTTCCAGACCAGCAAGGGCGTCCAGCTGGGAGTGTGCTACGGATCTGCCCTTACACGCGTTCAAGTTGATGTCGCTATATCGGTAGCGCCGCGGCGGCAGGTGGGCCAGCGATCGTGACGCGTAAGGTAGAGCACGACCCTACATGTGGTACAGGACTATAGCTCAGGAGATATGTATCTGCATAGGAATTGCTCTCAACGGCGGACGCACTCCACCACTTTCAGCCACGCAGGAGACTGGTATAGAGGTGCCCTCGAGCTGTACTCCAGAGCTATGTACTATCGGGACTAGACAGCCTATATTGTGCGTATAATTGGGCTTGTTGTCCTTTCAAGGCAAGTCCCTTTGATGATATGATGATTGTTGGTATAGTTCCCAACATTACAGTAATTTCTCAAGGCTGTGCAAGGCTGCGGGTTCTCCAATTCGCTGATCCGTCGTTATTTGTTGTGTTATTGTTAGTCTCATCCATGTTCTAATCCCCATAGTGTACCTCTATGACGAGAAAAGTTCCGATCAAGGGTCGTTGACGTTCAGCCTGAATAATGGGTCTCTTCCCCCCTGGATATTGTGGGGAGTTGTAGCCATTGCGGGTCATCAAGTATTAGATCATTGGATGACAGCACAGACAATTCATCTTAACTGGGGAATCCGGCAAGTGGGAGAAAACGGTCGAGCTGGGGAACCTGCCAACAAAAGGTACTTTGTTGTGTACTGAGAATCTTGCCCAGTTTTCCAAGTTATGCTGATGTACCTCCTGTTATATGGTGGACCCCGGGCCCCGACGGCAACTTGATCCGTGGCCCTGCAAGGCGCAGTATACTGACCGACGTTCTAGCTGACGAAGCTTGTCGTCTTGTGACCCAGATATCAATGAAGGTCACCCGCAGAAATGGCCATCGTAATTTGTCCAAGATCCTGGAAGATCAGAGGATATGCATCGCCAGGAAGTGTTGGCCAGGAGATCTACGGGAGATAATCGTTATCAGAAGTGAGCTGAAGGGATCCGCGGCTACGACACGCAAGACTCTGTCGCCCAGACTCGTAGTCGTCAGTAATCCGACCCTCGAAGTGACATTGAATCTGTAGTCTTCAACGACTGGCGAGTCGATAAAGCCCAGCCATGGCATTGCTAGGTGCTAAATATAGATGCCGACGAAGGATGTCAACATTCTGGCTACGGATTGTGCAAGTTCCAATGTTATAGCTCATAATATGAATAGCTGTCTGTAATCCCAAGGGTTTGCATAATCTCTGAGCAGCTGGAAATCAGTTACGTGCTTGCGCAGGTGGATGCGAAGGCTGTCGTAGTGGGACTACGCTTTGAAAAGGGGGAGAGAATAGCAGATCCTCTATTGATGAACTTCTATAGACTCGTCACAAGGATGTCCAAGGCTTCGAATGGCTCTGACGAATCACTGGAGCCTATGTATTTGGGTATCAATCATGTCGGGATGTGCAAATTGCGCAATAGAACTTGACGAGAGCGTTTCCGAACTTCGTCTCATTGCGTAATCGTGAGCAGAATCAGGATGATGGTTAATATGTGCTGAAATCTGAATCACCTACGTGAATATGGTCATGGGAGGGGGCTCGCAAGTCCAGGGATTTTCCATTGGCCAGGTCCCGGATGTTCGCCTTTCAAGGTGCAGATTTAGATGGCGAGAAGATCAGAGACAGGAACAAGAATCAGGGGTTCCCTGAGACATCTTAGGCCTGGCGTGGGCAACATGGGGACGTTGGAGGGTGTGCTGTCGAACCCGGGTCCATACTTCCTTTCCATCTTCCTCCATGATATTTTTTAGCCCGCCTAACGAGAGAAAATAGAGGTGGGATGCATGCTGAAGAGCTATGTTATTCAGTACTTTTGTCAGTAGGCATTTCGATGTCGATACTGTCAGCTCCTTCACCCGGGCTCGATACGTGTCACAGCAAAGCTCACCTGGGACCTGTCTTCAAGCCTGATATCGTTCTTTTCAGGTCACGTAGCCTGAGTTGCGAGCGATGGAGAGGGATTTATTAAGGCGATTGATCACCTCTTGAGGTTTCGCGTGAGGTTCGGGTGGTAAGGCAAACAACAATTTCTTGCCAATATCTGCAACTGCTACGATCCCAACACACACACCCAGAGAGATTCTCAGCTACCATCGCATGCCTAGGTACACAGAATATCTAGCATTCCATTGGGGCTTGCAAGCCAATCTCTTCCCTTTTGTGGGAAGGCACTTTGGGAATATGGATGTATCGATTATTTGATGCCGCTTCGAGGAAGACGGGACCTTGAGTACCCCCTCGACACATTGAGGTGACTCCTACTTTCTCCTCTCCTCACTTGTCATTATTAGCCATCTACGAGCTGAGAATGAATGGTCAGGAGACTGTAGATGTTCTGGGCGCGGGGCGCGCTGCGTTGAAAGATTGTACAGGATTATTGGCAACAATAGATTTGGCGAGAGATCGAAAGAGTCTGAACTCTTCGGATTTTAAATGAGCATATTTGCGCTTCGGCCTTTACTTTTTACTATCTAGCTATAGTGTATTGTCTTTTGTTTTAGAAAATGCGGAGGAGTGGACCATTTCATTTACCCTAGGGTACCTCCTCCTCTGATGGTCATTCATACTAGGTGGTCGCATGTTCAGAGATATCTGTCTTTCAAAGTCCTAATCCGCTTTTTGAGCCTACCTTGACTCGGCATTGTTCCAACTAGGTTGGCATCTACATGCATACCCTGGTAGGTCATGTATGTACTATGTAAGGCAACGTTGCGGCAAAAGCTTCCGCTATTATCTCACCTTCGTCTTGATCTCATCCACGTCTTGAGTGGACTCCATCAACTGCATTTCTCCACAAGTATTGTCCCTGCCAGACGAGGAACATGTGGCGATGGGTTCAACCTTCTCGGCATATCAGGCACCTTATCGATTCTCGTTATTGCCGTATCTCCATTTTCAACGTTGACACCTGCCATTAACACAAGGGCCAAGCACCGCTGATAGAGAATCCGGCAGCGACCCCGGGATTGACAGGGGCAGCAAAATGGATACAACACCATGTTGCATCCAGAATCTGGTCAAGTCTATAATCTCCTCTGCCCTCCGAGGATCGACCGTGCCTCAAGCACACTGGCATCCTCCCGGAAAAAGAGGAAAGCAAGGCCAAGATGAAAAAAATCATCACAATCAGGTTGCTCCGCGCGATCACCAGCTTCCTCTGGCTGAACACATTGGTTCTCGCGGCTGAGTCGGTGCCGATCGAACTCACACCTTACTTCAACCATAAAGCCTTCGGCACGTACCCCAATGAAACGACTTTCGACACCACATATAATCGGTCATTTCCGCCTCTGAATGACCTCGCACCTGAAGGTCTCTATACTTCGCGTCTGACTGGCATCCAGTATAACTTCCCCAGCTATACCGGGCCCTTGCTGCCAGACAACCTCATCGCTGAGAGCCAAAGGATCACCGTCCCCAGAAATGGCACAACCGGGAAGCCCTTCTCAATCAACATGCTGGTTGCCAACGACCTGCGTGACGCCATTGTCTCTTACAACATAACATACATATACACCGACGGGACTACGGCCTTGGCTGAGCTTCGTGCTCTCTCATTCTTCAACTACTTGACTATCACCCACGGCGAGATCATAAGCCCCTTCACCTGGACGCCGACTGGTAAGGACTGGAACACCAGCCAGATCTTTGAGTTTACCGGCAGTCTGGACCCGACAAAGACCCTGTCTGCGGTGCAGTTGCCGGTGGCGAACAACTCCACGGTAGGCAGGCTTCATGTGTTTTCGATATCTCTATGGTCGGCTGCAGCCACGGGTGCGGCGGTCGAGGTTCAGAGCGTGCGTCCGACGCAGAAGTGGACCGAGGCTGGCAACCAGGTCGTCGAGATCACACTCAACAACGTCGGTGATGAGTGTCTTTCTGGCAAGGGCCTAAAGGTGTCGTTGAATGCGCTGGGAGTTGCTACGGCCGAGGCGGCATCTATAAGAAGGCTCTGCCCAGGCGACCAGAGGCGTGTCAACGTCGGGGTTACCGGTACGGCCAATGGCACGACCGTGGCCGTCACATTGGCCGGCGCAAGCAGTAATCGGACTTTCAGCTTCTCCGGCGTCGACATAGGCCTCGAGGCTTTCACGTCAGATCTTTCCAGCATCGCCAAGCACGAGTCTCCGGACTGGTTTGATGGTGCAAAATACGGCATCATGATCCACTGGGGGCCCTATGCGGTGCCAGGATATGGTGGCGTGGCTCCCAACGAAACATACGCGGAGTGGTTCTGGTGGTACTCTAACAATCACTTTGCCGGTTCTGATAAGTCGGATTGTTACGACTACCGTCTCGAGACGTTCGGTCCAAAATGGAATTATGATGATGGATTCGCCAACTTCACGGCGGCCTCATGGGACCCCAAGGAATGGGTAGACTTATTTGCAGACGCAGGCGCGAAGTACTTTGTCCTGACGACGAAGCACCACGACGGATTTGCCCTGTTTGACACCGGCCTGACCTCGAACCGCTCCGCTATCCACTACGGCCCAAAGAGAGACATCGTCCAGGAGCTCTTCGATGTAGCAGCGATCTATCAGCCGTCACTGAAGCGCGGCACGTATTTCTCGCTCCCAGAGTGGTATAACCCTGATTTTGGGCCATACGGCTTCTCGCAGTATAACACCGTCGGATCGACCAACTGGCTAGGCATACCGGCGACAAACCCCTTCACCAACCTGACCGAGCCATACACCGGCAAGTTACCCACCAACGACTTCATCCTAGATCTCCAATACCCGCAGATGGAGACGCTCGCATACAAGTACGGCACAGACATAATATGGTGCGACTGCGGGACAGCAAACAACACCGCCGCGTTCGCATCCGACTGGTGGAACTGGGCGCGCAGCCAAGGCAGACAGGTGGTCATGAACAGCCGGTGCGGCGTCGCCCAGGCCGCAGACTTCGAGACGCCCGAGTACTCGACGTACTCGTCCGCGCAGCGGCACAAGTGGGAGTCGAACCAGGGGATGGACCCCTACAGCTACGGGTACAACGCGCGGACGCCGGCGGCGGACTACATGAGCGCCTCGACGGTCGTCTACACCCTCGTGGACATGGTGGCCAAGAACGGGAACCTCCTCCTGGACATCGGGCCGCGGCCGGACGGGACCATCGTCGAGGCCGAGGCGGCGAACCTGCGGGAGGCGGGGAGGTGGATCCACGCGCACGCTGAGGCGGTATTCAACACGACGTACTGGTTCGTGCAGACGCAGATCGCTAGCCCCCGCGAGGTGCGCTTCACGCAGACTGGGGATGCGTTCTATGTGCTGTTCTTGGAGGAGCCGGAGGTCACGGGTGATGGGTATGTGTGGGTCAACGCCACTGTGCCTGTACTGCAGGGTGATATTGTTTCCATGGTGGGCGTCAACGCGACGGGAGTGGATAGTCTGGCCTGGAAGACCTCGGAGGAGGGATACCTTGCCATAAACGTCTCGGAAGAGGCCTTGGAGGCAGAGGAGTACTGTTGGGTGTTCAAGATCGCGTATACGTGACCACGTCGTTGTCGTCATGCTTCCCCCTTTCCATGGGACAGCCTGTACGTTTTGCCGGCCAATACACTTCGTCGAATGCACCCGTGGGCCAGGTGAGATTCAGCAGCGAGCTAGAGCATAATGGGCAACAGCCGCGCATTAGACTATTGCCTTCGCAACCGTCGATCGACAAATCGCAAGACGCCATGTACCACGTACGCCCTGCAGCCGATGGCGCCTCGAGGGTCAGATTCCGCACGTAAATTTTCCGCACTAGAACCCGCATGCCATGCCGTGTGTGTACGTATCCCTCCTGGATCCCTCCCCCTCCCCTCTCGTCCCGGGTGCTTGGGTCCATGGCTTGCGGCCCCGGGCCACACCTTCCCAGAGACTCGGGTCCTTGGCAGCTGGGCTAGAGACGCAGTGGCTGGCACGTGGATTGGGTAGCGAACGACTACCTCAAGCCAAGATGGCGCGAGCTAAAGTTGAACTGCGATTGCTTGCCCAGACCCAGCTCATGACGGCGAGGTGGCTGGCCCCGGAGATCGAAGATGAGGCGATACGCTATCGCGTGACTCGGAGGCTGGGGTTGCTGTAGGTGAATCTAACCGAGTGGATTAGATATCCCATCCCTCCTGGAGGCGAGATGAGAGTCAGCCACAGTACTGTAAGTGTTCCGCAGGACGTGGTGGTGAGCCGCCTATCCTGACATCTCTCCCACGGGGAACGGAGGCTGCTGCCGTCCCCGCGGTCCAAATCCTTCCCACCCTGCATGCATGGATCTGCAGTGTCATGCAGAGGCTTGACGAGCTTTTGGTTGACGCCTGATCCGGCAGCTTGGGATGGGCCATGTCGCGCAGAGGGGAAGACGGTCGATCGCAGAGGCGCATCCATCCCCTGCGTGCCGAGGTTGTCTTGTCTGCTGGAAAGTTGACGCTGTTCGGGATGTGGACATGCAGACTCGCTTGGGGCAAGGGAAAAGGACCATACTTTTGCTTGTATCCAGTCGGACTCTATCAGGTAACACGGAGGGCCATCATGTTCCAGACTCCCGGCTTGGAGCCAAATGTCTTTAAGAAATGGGGTGGTAGACACTCTACAATAGGGTGATGCACATGTGCTTCTTCGCTTCGCGAGAACGCCCGACACGGAGAGGGGGAAAAGCTTGCGTTACGTTGACGAAATTCAAGGGAAGGCTGTGGGACGAGCCCTGGCTCCATGCTCCCTTCTGGCTGTCTAGACATGGCGATGATCCTGCTGCTGCTGCCAATCTCGGCAATGATAGTTACTGACTGAAGTACTCACTGATGGAGATTGGAAACGAGGAGGACCTGCGACGTGCCGAGGTACACGAGTCTGGACATTACATTACCAACATCCAGGTACAATAACATGGTCCGAGTGTCTCATCCAAGCCAAGACCAGAAAGGCCCCTTGCAAAGCATGTGTTGAACAGGGGCAAGGGGCAGGGGGGAGGGGGAAGGATTCGGGTGGCATCGGCCGAGCAACAACTGGAAAGGACCCGGGACAAAGGGACCAAAAAGCCTAATGAGAATCCTACCCAGACTGCCGGGAATCCAAGACAAGAGACCGGTCAGTCTGATGAGAGATGGCTGTGACGTTGGTCTTCTGCGAGTATAATTAGCGGCATATGCAAGGCATTGCTGGCCCCAGTGCGGTGGGAGGAGGTTGTTGGGAGGGGGGGGTGGTCCATGTCTCTCTTTTTCCACTTCCTTCTTCCCCGTATGCTTGTACCAACGCCACCGATTTGCAGATGTTGGTCTGTCACCTTTTACTTGAGTGCAAAGGAACCATAAGGGGGTAGACTATACGCAAGCACACCGGGTATAGCGAGGGTTTGTGTGCCCATACTCGACATCTCGAATTCTCGTTCTGCACCTTGCCGCACGGATCCTCCTCCTTCTTCCCCCTTGACGCACATAGATGCACACATACAAACATACATACTGAAGCATATAGATACTAACATATTGCTAGATTACACACACACAAACATCGCACCAGTCTGAAAGGACCTCACCGCCAAGAGGGGCTTCGCCCCCTCAAGAAAAATCAAGACCCATGCCGATCCAACCTCCAAGTAGTAACCACTTGCCCCTGTCACCGATGCCACTGTACCATGGGGGCGGCGCCATACTCGAACGGTACCCAGAGAACTGGGCCCGGCTGAGACAAGAAACCTACATCATTTACCGTCAGAAATATATTGTGTTCATGCAAGTACCTCGATACGTGGTATTCTCCGTTACCGATCCCAGCCATCCCACCCTCTTGGTGACCATCCTAACGATGACTGGCGGCTCTGTTGCCGACAGGACCTTTTGGCAAGCTTATGTCGAAGAGGAGCTAGTATGAGCCAGACTTGGTGAGTTCCGAGCCGTTTTGCCACGGGAGACCCTGTAGAACGGCCAGAACGGGGAGATCACAAAATAGTCACAGTCCTAGAGCCGTTGTCACCCTGCTTATCAGCCCCCTCCGGGGGGGGGGGGCGTTGTTGAAGGTCCAGGGAAAATGGGAAGGCGGCCGTCAAACTGGGCCGGGTGGGTTCACACACCTCCCTCTCTGTTTTTCTTTTCTTATTGTTCCTCTACCTTGCCGTCCCTGGTCAATACATAAGTCTATGATCACTCCCCGTGGCAAGCTCTCACCTCAGCTCAAGAGATATATCAACAGATCAACTTGGCACAGAACCATACGAAATACACACTGTATCCAAGTGGCTCCAAAGATCTGCCCCCGTGGAAGCCCCCTACTCCCATTGTCTCCCGTCCCGGCCATTTGGTAAACCCCCACCAGGCCACCCACCCACATCTCGGCATATCAGCTCTCGACCCAGACGGTCGGTAACCAGCAGGGACAAGGGCACGGCGGCACAGCAGCTTAAAGGTCCGGGTCGTCACCACCGCTCACACTAACCGATCTGTAAGCTGAGCTGACGCTCCTTGTGCACTGCGCGGGTGAGGATTATGGGGGAGGAAAAGATATTAATTCTCTGTAGACTTCCCTGCCCTTTGCATTCGGGTCTGACGAAGGAACAAGAGGTTCTTGCTGGAAGATCTCAGTCACTTGTGTGCACACTCACACACACACATACCTACACCTAGCTGTGTGTACCAACACACCCACCAATAAACCCACGCGCATACTCCAAACACATATCACCCACACGCCCACCTACGCCAACGCACCACACGTCACCAAAAAAAAAACAAAAAAAAAAAAACAATGTGCCGCATGGTGATATTCTCCGGCAACTGCATCCGCTGCGGCCAGTACTACACGGTACCGGAGCTGGAGCAGAGCATATCCTGCCTCGAGGCCAAGAACAACGGCGGCTTTGGCGAGTGCAGGAGGGGGGTCAACATGGACCAGCACGACCCGGCACTCGAGTGCTCGTCGTGCAGTTACGCCCTGAGCCTGGCCGAGGCCTACGGCGACAGCGAGGACCTGATACCGGCCAGCTCGGGCGGCATCTCGAGCGCCAGCGCGGGGAGCAGCGGCTCGAGTACTGGGGGCTCGAGTAGGGGCGGAGGGGGTGGTGGCCATGGTGGGGGCGGGGGCGGCCATTCGGGACATGCTGCGGGTAAGAGGAGGAGGGTGCGATGAGCGTGGGGTGCGCTATGGGTGAGTGAGTGCTGCTTGGAGTGTGATTAACTTTCGCGGGGTGTCTTGGTGTCTTGAGTTATGTTGCATGGCGCTGTAAGCCCTTCTGCATCACTGATGACGGTTATGGACCCCTTTCCTTGCATTGTGACCGGTTGGAGGCCAGCGAGATTTGCTTTGGAAGTCGTCTATAGACTTGGTGTTGAACGGGAGCCATGCTCGTACCAGCGAGCGCATACTTAGAAGTCCGTTAAGAGTGGAAGGTCCAGGGACTGGTGACAAACTGGTTGCGAGAATTTTCCAGCCCGTCCATTGCATCACTCATATCGCTCGCGTAGTCTTGGCCTCCCAAGTGTCCCTCACGACGTTCCAATACCTCTGCTCATCAACCCTGACGTGGGCAACATGCTGGCTGCCGCTGAACTTCTCCAGCCTCGATACGTAACCAGCTTCGTCAGCAGCTGCCGCGTGATCCTCAATGTCCCTGTAAGCGATGAGATCATCCTCCTCGCTGTAGATATACGTCCGCCTGCACTCAAACAAGTTTTTGGCCCGGTCATTGTGTACCAGCCACGACTGTTCCATAGCCCCTGACCGTCCCCAGGGAACATACAAGATCCAGTATACAGCGCACATGAGGTGGAGGAGGGGCCGCATAACGAGCCTGAGGGCCCAGCTCGTACCTGCCAGCGATGCCGTAAAAGCAGCCACGGTTCTCCCCCAGTGCCAACGCCCTGGCGCGGAGTCAAAGATGGTGACATGGGTGGGGAGGCCGGCTGCTTCGCCGGGCCTGGCCGAATCGGCGTATAAGCCATACAGGTGCTTTAGTGTGGTTGAGCCACCGTTCGAGAAGACGTGGAGGAGTATGTCCGGCACTTCACCGCCCCCACCCCTCCGTCTCCCGCCACCCTCAGCCTCGGCGACTACGGATCGTATGATCGAGACGGCAGGCTCTATCTGTCTCGGGTGTGACCGGGCCTTGATGGTGACTTGCTGTGTGAACGAGCGGATGAGCACTATGGGCGAGTCTGGGTATAGCGCCTGTAACCTAGTGGTGTACTTGGCGATGTGTGGCTCTCGCGCGTCCATCCAGCTAGCCACGATGATGAGTTTCGGAGACTTGGTGGAGGCCGAGGTGGAGGCCGAGGAGCCCGAATTCGCCGATGGCTTTTGGCCATTGCTGGGACGGTAGAGATATACCAGCTCCGATATCCTGGTGAAGCTAGAGAGCGGACCTTGCTTAGTGGAGGAGTTTGGCGCCGGCGTATTGGCTGACATTTGGTAGAGAAAGCTAGGAAACCAATAGCACAAAATAGGGTGAACAGTTTTCTCAGGCAGTGTAGATGCTGCAGTCCGTTCAAGTAATCACAACACAAGCCGGATCAGGTAACTCGCCCGTAGGCGTTCCCAAGCTTAGAATGAAGTAAGCACTTGAGCAGTGATGGCTTCTTCTGCGAGCTGGAAGTCGTCGGAGTCTTCCGAAACAATGATGATGTTCATCGGCGGTAGACATATCAGCTCGGGGTCAAACAGCACGTGTCGGGTCAGTCAAGGTTGAGAGTTCCCAACTGCTCCGCCGTAATTATCGGCGGCGGTGTAACTTGCATCTCCGACGTCGAGGACGTGGTCCAATCGGGAAAAGATCACTCTACTGCCTACATGAGCTGAAATAGATTATCTACCATTCTCAACGTCTTTCGTGACGGTTAGGAAAACCGCGTCAGCTGAAAACACCTCGGCTGTTAGTCAACTGTCAAAGAAACATCCCAAATCTCACGTCGAGAGCCCAGCTTGACGGTTCTCGCCATCAACATTGTGGATTAAGTTGACACGTTAGTGATGGATAGGATTATAAGATCCTCAAACTCCTTCTAAATTGCTCAA
The DNA here is from genome assembly GCA_021272945.2 of Cytospora paraplurivora. Lineage (NCBI taxonomy): Eukaryota > Fungi > Ascomycota > Sordariomycetes > Diaporthales > Cytosporaceae > Cytospora > Cytospora paraplurivora. The sequence continues at coordinate 237,699 of JAJSPL020000040.1, read as the reverse complement.
CCGCAAGGTCTGACAATTGAGAAGGAAATCGCATGCAAGGGGGGGGGGGCCGGGGGCCCGACATTTGAACGTCTGGGGCCAGCAAGGTGGCAAAATCAAAAAGACAATTCAGGGTCGTGGCCACGTCGCCTCATGCGACCATTTTCAGAGATTAACACAGGATCTGGAACCAACACTCATCAAAAATGGCACATTTTGTGATAATAATGGCATGGGAGGAGGTGTGGCCCGAGGTTCCGAGGTTCGCAATGATACGGGCCGCAGGACGCAATCACACGTACCTTTTGTGCTGGCCCCTATTTTCACGATCTTGCGACTTCAGGTTACAGTGCATATCTGACAGTTCTGTGTATTGTTGCATCAGGAGCTGTGGTATCACGAGTGTAGTATGCTCAGCAGACGAACTTCGCTGCGCTCCGTAAGAGCTCGCACTTTGGCCACTCGTGGAACATTGAACATGTACACCTCGCGAGATTGGTCAGTATGGTGTCACGAGAGAGCTTTCTACCTCACCGTTTTGGAATATGCCAGACACAACAGCCTGAAAGAGATAGGCTTTGGTGAGGACGCACCCGGTTCCCTTCCCGCGCTCAAGCAGACGTCCGTTCCGAGCAGCCCAACAAGACTACTAAGTACGTAGTCACTAGAAATCAACGGCGAGCTTCTACGATGTGATAATCTTGAAATTTAACCCAGATCTCTGAGTTATCCCAGGTTATATCTGCATCATAATGTCCTTCCTGGTTGGCTTTTTGGACCCGGGTGACCCTTTTGCTCTTCCATCGACAACTGTCGGCGCGGGTGACAGATTCCATGATGAATCATTGTGTTATATGCCGAAGAGCTTTGACATCGTTATATGACCTGATATGAAGCAATGAGCCGGTTCACAGGCCTTCAACCTGTTTGCTTTCGGACGGAACGCTTGCTAAAAGCTATGAGTGCTCAGTTCACCCTCCCGAGGTCGTGTTTACAGTACGACTCGATCGACCGGATAGAGACTCAGTGCTCCTGTGCCCAGTAGCCATTTCGCACATATCATTGGACTATAAGTGGAGATTTGTACAGGAACACTGCACTGGCGGCGCACATCCGGCTCGGTAAACTGAGGATACGCTGGCCTGCCACATTGCTATACCTGGCAGTATTGATCTGCTCCAAGACTATCTAGAGAAAACCACGCAAGCTTCATACTGCGCTGCATCAATACCAAGACCTCATTGGCGCCTTGCCGCTGGTAACAGCAACTGAAGCAGCCACAATATCCTCATACAGGACCCGGGGCCCCATCTGTTCATTTATCAGCATAGTGCGCTCTTGCTCTTCTCCGAGGCTGTTCGCTCAGTATCTCTTTTTGATATCACTTCTCCCCTGACATTAGTCAATATGATGAAGAATGTTTTGGAGAGATTACTGGCGGTAGCCATTGTTTCCTTGTGCCTGGCCTCTGCAAGACCAACCACAACACCCCTTCAGCCCTTGACTGAGGATGCGCGCGATGCTGCCCTACTTCCTCTTCCCGGTGTCAACTTCAGACGTGTCACCCAACGCAATATCAAGAGGGAGGCCAAGGACCGATTCCAGAACACTAAGAACTACGCAAAGCTGCACTCCTACCACAGCGAGCTATCCGGCAAGAAATCCGCCACGAGGAGGCTCGGGGCGGCCCAGCGGAAGTTTGGCGGGCCCGGACATGAGAACATCACTGCGACAAGCTCCTATGGCACAAATTACGGCATCAACGTCACTTTCGGGAGCCAGACCCTCCTCCTGGACCTCGACACCGGCAGCAGCGACACGTGGGCGTTCTACACCAAGACCAACTGCACCACTAGGACCGGCGAGGCGCTCGGAGGCCGGTCCTGCAATCTTGGCCCGAGGTATACGGGGAACTTTACCTACGGTACCATCAAGGATGAGCATCTGTTCATCCGGTATGGGGATGGCGAGAGCGTCGAGGGCCCGCTGGGCTACATGGATGTCACCGTCGGCGGCATCAGGGTGAGGAACCAGACCGTGGGTCTCGCCAATGAGACGCTGTGGCACGGTAACAACGTCAGCAGCGGCGTGCTCGGGCTTGCCTACCCCGTGCTCACGAATGCATACTACGGGCCACGGGGCCAAGAGGACTGGTGGTGGGCGGCTCAGTACTCACCTGTCTTCTCTACCATGGTCGGCCAGGGCTTGGTGGATAGCTTCTTCAGTGTCGCTATCAACAGGCCCGGCGGTAATCTCTCGGCGGGGGCGGTCGGCTTCGGGGGAGTTCCTGAGGGTGTCGTCGGGGTTGACTATGACACTGCTGCACAGGCGGATATCATCGTTGTACGTCACGTCCGAACCCAGGTGTTTGGGATAGAACATGATTCCCTTGACCTTGTTGACCTGGTGTATCTATGCTAATAATCATCGTCTTTTCATTGTCAGGCCGATGTCGCCAACGTTGTAAGCGAAACGTCAGACTACTCCTTTTACACCATCATCCCGGACGGCTGGTATTTTGGTACCAGCACCGACGACAAGAAGTACCCATACATCATCGACACCGGAACATCGCTCATCCACCTCCCAATAGGCAAGTAAATAAACACCTCCGATCCCATCCATACCCCATTTTCCGTCCTTGTCCCCCCCCCCCCCACCTCCCTCCACCCTCTTACTCACCAACCGGTCGTCAAAACGGCGGCTTCTTCCACCAACACACAACGTAACACTAACGGAAACAGCACTCGCCGAGGCAATCAACAAAATGTTCTCCCCCCCAGCCGAGTTCTCATTCGAGAACAACGGATACCTCACCACCTGCGACGCCGTGACGCCCCGCGTCGCGGTCGTCATCGACGGCACGCCCTTCTATCTCAACCCGGAGGACCTCATTTTCCGCTCTGTGCCGGACGAGTTCACAGGGCTGTGCATGACGGCCATCAAGGGTGGCCCCCATGGGCCGTTCGTCCTGGGTGACGTGTTCCTGAAGAATGTGCTGGCTGTGTTCGATATCGGTGATAACGTCATACAGCTGGCTAGTCGGGTGCATTACTGAGTTTACAGTTGTGTGTGTTGTGTGATGTGGCACCTGAGTAGGGTTACTGGTGACATGGGAAGTCAGTCTGTGAGTGTTGTGATGCATGAGTGAGAAGGAGACATGGGTAGGTGTATACATATATGTATGTATTCCAGGAAACCCATGGTTTGGGGGGGACATTCAAGGTTTCCTCGAGATTGACAGGTTCATGATTGTGTCGCTACTCGGCGAATTTTTGAGCCCAAGCTATCACTTTAAGCATCATGTTACTGCTACTTTTAGCAATCCTCCCAGATGTCCGTGGTCCAAGAATATATAGGAACTTGAGGGAGAAGGAAGGATGACTAAGGCTGCTTATGCCCCCTATCCTTCCTCTATCCTCCCTCCTACCTCCTATCTTGGCAAGTGTCGAAAACCCTCATTTGGTCACCCTTGGACCTTGGTATGGCCTGAATAAGAGGCTGTGAAGGTTTTAAGATTGATGTTGAGGCAAAAGACTCCCTTCTGTAGCCTTGTGCAGCCCCTTTTAAAGAAATTCTCCGATTGAGATCGCTTGTAACTACTGTTATTCGCTTTGTGTTTGTTGTGACCTCCGTTCGACGCTTTACTGGGGAAAAAAAAGGGCTTTCTCTGAAGCCCTGCTGGCTATATGTTCCTTGGACAGTAAGCTTTCTCAGCCTTCTAGAGCAGGAAACGTCTTATTTTTCAACCTTATTTTCAACCTCATCATAAACTTTATATCTGCCGATCTACGTAATTGCATATATAGTATATATTTGGATGATCTTGCTAAAGCCCCCTTATTATAGGGTTTACCCTACCAAGGAAGTGGTGAAATGGCCCAGGGTGTATGCGATATGAAAGCTTCATGATCCAGTCGTGTCCGTATTATCCGTTCAATCATGGCGCTTGCATCTGAAAACCACATGGCGCTGCCAATCTTTTTCGAGATAGGCCAGCATTTCTTCTCTTCATCATTTTATGATATGAAGACCTGGTCCCTTCGCGTCTGTGCCGTCTCCCATAGCTTCCCCATGAGTAGTCATGCCCATGGAAGCGGCGAGCCTCGTAGAAGTTGTTCATAGTCTGCTGCAGTTGCACCCGAAAGAAACCTCTACATCCGTCTTCTTGCCGAAACGACTCTCCTCACCTCCTTCGATCTTGTCTTCGTAGGATAGATCAACAGCCCAGACCCACATGTCGTCAGCAATGTTCTTCATAGAGCTGATCGTCGAGTCCATGCACTGGAAGGTCAGAAAGGCCCCTGTATAGTCTAGTCAGGCAAGAAAATCCCAGCTACTCAACTCAATATACCTAAATATCTACTCAGGTACTAATTCCCCAAAGTCTGGGAAGGTCGTGAAGTCGTTCAGAGAGTACGCGGGTGCCCTGCCCCTGAGTGCTTGTTGAGCACATCGTACAACATAGTCATATGGGATACTTGCAGCAAAGACTACCGTTTGATAATTTATAACATACAATTTTGTCAATCTTGATTTGGCGAGCACAGACTCGACCGTCTATGTTCATGCGTAATCTTAAGATAATGCAGCACACTGCATACTAAGTAATATGTAGGTAGTCCAGGCCTATTAAGTTTGACCGTAACTCCAGATACAAGTTCAACAAGAGACTGAGCAGATGCAGCCCTTACAAAGGATCTACATAAAAGGGCAGCAAGTAGGTGTCTACCTAAAACAGCCAAAAGCCATAATCTATAACAGACAACCCCCCCCCCCCATGATCTCAAACATCTTAGCCTCTCATGCACCCGTGCAAGCAGTGATACAGAACCTCACGCAACAGAGAAAAGCAACCGAGTATTCGGCGTTCCCACCCTGACCCCCCATTTCCCCTCTAAACCCCCCCTTGGCCTCACCAGGACAGGCACCGCCCCCTCAGGCTGATACACCGCCTGGACGCCAGCCACGTCCCGGAGATCTTTCCACCTCGCACCTCCCGCGTTCCGCGCAGCATCATGCTCGCCAACATCGTCGGCTGCCGGCACCACGTCGAGCCTCAGGGCAACCAGCGCCATCAGCACCAGCACGCCCGAGGTCGCATGGTACCGCGCGGGGCAGACGTGCGGGGCGGCACCCCAGACGGGGAAGGACAGGGAGGACAGCTGCGAGGGGGGCACGACACCACCACCATCGCCGCCGTCGCCGCTGTCCTTCTTCATCCTGATGAACCTGTACGGGTCGAACTCATCCGCGCCCTGGCCCCAGACCTCCTTGTTGTGGAGGGGCACGTGGTTGTGGAGCTGGAGGTAGTTCCCCTTCCTGAGGAGGTACTCCTCGCCCCCCACGGTGAGCGTGGTGTCGCTTATCACCGCCCGGACGTTGGCGTGGACGGACTTGAGCCGCTGGGTCTCCTGGAGGGTGGAGACGAGGAGCGGACACGCGGTGCGCAGGAGGGACAGGTCGAGAGCGAGGTCGTCGGCTCCGTCGTCCTTGTGGTCCCTGGGTATGACGGCCTTGGCGACCTCCTCGCGGATGGCCTCGAGGAGCTCGGGGCGGGTGATGACGTTGTAGATGGCCCAGAAGGTGGTCAGCGCGTAGTTTGGGATGAGGGCGAGGTCGAGGCCGGTGTTCATGCGTGCCGCGTCTACCAACGGGCAGCCGTTCCGGAGAAAGACGTTGGACCGCTCCTTGATGACGTCCGAGGCGGTCTCGAGACCTCCATCCTGGATGTAGGCCTCGTACCTCCTACTGTTGGCATCTCGGGCCTTGACGGCCTTGGGAGCGAGCACCCAGGCGAGCCCGGTCGTGAAGATTGCAAGCTTGTTATGATACGTCCTTGTAACGATTAGTGGTCGGCCCCTGTCCTGCGTGGCAACATGCTCCTTGAGAGACTCACCAGAAGTCCTTCTCGTGTTGAGGGTTTCTGTACGGATTCTTAGGCCCGTAGAATCCCTCGGTAGCTGCAAGCGTGACGACATGGCTCACCCACTCCACCAGATCGACCCGAACAGGTTCCTTGGACGCCTCCGACACAGCCTCGTCCACCAACCTGAGCATCTCCTGCGCAGTGACTAGGTTGAGGCGATCGAGTGAGGGACCGGTGGACAAGGCTGTTGCATGGACGTGTTGGATCTGCCGGGCAAAGCTACGGCTCTCTCCGTCCTCCGCCTGGAGGTCCACGGCCCGGGCAGTTTGGTCCGAGACATCGCACAGGTGCTTCGTCACTCTCCTGGAGAAGGGCGAGAAGGATAGGGTCTTCGCATTGCGCTGGACAGCCGCATAGATTTGTCGGTTTGCGACGACGTAGATCTTGAATGTGAAGAAGATGGGCAGGGCAAAGATGCCGAGGTTGGGATGTTTAGCCCTGAAACGGGTTAATAGAGCGGAGAATGTAGTTTGGTGGATGGATACTCACTCTATCTCTGTAAAGTATGGGTTGCCTTTGTTTCGAAGATTGGTAAGATGGCCAAGCAGAGGAATGCGTGGACGGATGTATACCGGCTCCTTCGGATGGCGCCAGGAGAAGATGAGGGTCTCGAGGAGCCAGAATCCCACGACGACAGCGAGGAGAGTCCCAAGCACCTTCTGAATGTCCAGTATCATGATGACGGATCCGGATATCGGTAGTAAGGAACGCGGTTTGCTGCGGAGTTGGCAGAGGGCTGATGCTGCGTCCTTGATGTTCAATGTCCTGTGTAGTCTACTTCGTCGTATTCATAGTGGAACAGTGCCTACACTACCAGCACACTGCTACGACAAAGCAATTGAGTGGTTACAGGTGAGATTCACAGCATGCGTGGCATACGTACTCAAGCCTTTCAACCTTCGGCTGGAATTGAAGGTATCTATAGAGGGAAGGCTGGGGCACTTCGCAGGAACCACGTGGGTGTCTCATGCAGGGCGGCCGCTACGTGTGATAAGTAATAAAAGTTGCCTCAAGTCTGGTTGGTTGGCACAATTTACCAACTGCATGAAGGATCTCAAGCCAATTTGATTTGATAACTTGTCCACCGATAAATAGCACGAAGGAATGCGAGAGCCCTGCCGGGTGAAATAGGAGTAATTGAGTGTGGTGAAGAGGACTCCATATAGACAGACGTAAGCGGGACGCTAATCAGAAGTGTGCCCGGGCGTGTCAGTACCTACCTAGGTAACCACTTCAACTAGTCTTATTCTTCTTAGTACTGGTATCTGCGACCGTGGCCCCTCAACCTTCATATGGTAAGCTTAATCTTGTCTTGTCTCTTGCAAGATCTGAAGGGAATTTGATACTTTGTGGGCGCAACTGGGCTGTTCTTTGGAGCTGATGTCGTGAGAAGGGTTCATCCTAGGGTTTGTCAGGGTTTATCCTTGGCTTTGGCCTTGGCCTTGACCTTGACCTTGACCAAACAGATGTTTCAACATAAAACATTGGAGTCGCTCAGCGCCTTCCGTAAAGCGGGGGCCGGATCGTTTGAGGCACCGCCCAGGCTGCGCATGCTGTGCTCATTCGGCCGCCTACACATCCAATCCCCATACCGCGCGTGTCGTGTCTCAGCCTCTCGAGCTTTCCATCGCCATTAACTTCATCATCAGCTCGCCCTTTTCTACCTCTGCTCTTGCACGGATCTAAGTTCAGGACCTAAGGCGTCACAAACTCGCCCGGAGCGCCGCGCAAACATGTCGAACCCAAATGCCCTGTTCCTCCTCGCCGACCACATCAAATTGTCGCTGCTGGAGCGCAAGAGGGCCCAGGCATTGAACCTACCAAGCGACTCACAGGACGGTCATATATCACGATCACTGGACCAATTCCGCGATGGGCTGGAGGCACTACAGAAAGAGCAGCAACGCCTGGAGGAAGCTGGCGATGAGACGTACGACACAAGCACCACCCCCACCCCCTCCATACATCATTCATATACACATATACATACACACATACGCGCATGTATAATCTTGACACTCGGGTAACTGACCAGCCCGGCCGAACAGGAAAGCTTCAACTATCAGCGACTCCCTCCCAAGCCTACAGCACCAGTTCGACGACCTGACCTCCCAATTCCACGGCTTCTCCTCCCCGGCCACCACCAACACCCTAACCCATCCCAACGACCCGGCCCTCGCCGAGGACTTCGCCCACGCGACCACCACCACCGCTCCCACGAGCCCACCCCTACCCTCATCATCAACCCTCCACCCCCCAGCGAAGAAGTCCATCCGCACAGACCCAACAGGAACGCACAACAGCAAATCCGTACGCTTCCAAGACCCCACCGCCAACCCCCTCGCCGCCGCCGCCGACGACGACCCAGCAGACCACCTCTTCAACCAGCCGTACCGCGACGACCCGGACGACTCCGGCCCCGCCGGCTACCGCGACCAGGCGGGCGGCATGGCCGCCGACAACGCGCAGGTGCACGCGTTCCACTCGCGCGTCCTCCGCGAGCAGGACGAGCAGCTGGACCGGCTGGGCGAGAGCATCTCGCGCCAGCGCGAGCTGAGCATGCAGATCGGCGACGAGCTCGACGGCCAGGTCGCCATGCTGGACGACCAGGAGGCCCTCGTCGACCGGCACCGGTCGCGCCTCGACCGCGCCAGGCGCCAGGTCGGGAGGGCCGCGCGCTCCGCGGGGGACAACAGGCAGATGCTCGCCATCGTGGTGCTGATCGTCGTGCTGGTGCTGCTGATTGCTATCCTGAAGTGATCTGTGTGTGTGTGCGCGCGCGATGATGATGCGCAACTCGGGTTGTGGGAAGAGGGGGGAGGGGGGGGGTTCTGGTCGGATTTGTTCTCCTTGGTTGGTTATTCTGCTGGGCCTGTTGAAGAGGGGCGCGGTCTTTCTTCTTTATATTTTATTGCTTTGATGCCACCTTTCTCTCGCGCGCGCGCGTGCGTGCTAGTTGGGCTGTTCCTCTAGCGTACCATATGCGCGCTCACTGTCTGCATTGTGCTGGTGTTCAGGGCGTTGGAATACTACCGGCGTAGGTGTTTTTGTGTGGTGCCAGTGGTTTATTTAGAGCTGCTCAGTGCTTCTTTCGCGGTTCGCTACTGTAGGATATATATGCGAAGTTGGGCAGAGAGGTAGAGCAATCGGGATGATTCAAAGGACTCCATTACATTGCCCCGACACCATGATATAAAAACACAAGACACATTCCGGTTTGTCTATACACACAAGTCCAATAAAATCAAACTTTCAAAGCCGAGTTGCTAAGTATCTTTCCGCCCGCCCCGAAAAGGGTTTTGATCGTCCCAACGCCAGAGAACACCCCGGACGGCAGCATTCCATCCAAGCAATCCATCCATCCATACAACGCAGTCTTCCTGCCCATCAGTCACGGCCATCCCCCTCACCTGTGCTTCCTGAACCCATTACCCTGCTGCCTCGGCTGCTGGCCGTAGCCCCTGTTGCCCTGCGCCTTCTTGTCCTTGCTCATGCTGGCGCCCAGCTGGATGTCCACCCTCGGGGGCGTCGCGAAGCCGAAGCTCTTGGCCACCTTGACCAGGTCGAGCTTGTTGACGTCAAAGACGCTGCGGAGCGAGTGGCTCGCGTACGCGTGCAGGTACGAGCGGTAGCCGTCCTTGGCGCTCTGGTTCAGGTAGTAGTTCTTGCCGATCAGCTTCTCCAGCTGGGACTGGATGTTCATGATCTTGTTGGCCGGGAAGTCGAACTCGACCACGGGCACCCGCGCCGCCTTGAGGTGCGACAGGAAGCCCACCTCGCTGGGCTGCAGGAACATGAGCGACCGGCCCTTGGCGTTGGCGCCTCGCGCTGTCCGACCCACGCGGTGGATGTAGTCGCGGGGGTCATCGGGGGGGTCGAACTGGACGATCCAGTCCACGGCGGGGATCTGTACTCATTCATTAGTTACACGCGCGCAATAGAGGACGGGACGGAGTAAAGGCTGTGTAGACTTACATCAAGACCACGAGCAGCAACGTCCGTGCAGATGAGCGTGCCCTGTGTGGCGTTACAGAATTCGAAGAAGGTGTTGGTCCGGGCCTGTTGCTTCATCTTTCCGTGGAGGTGGAGCACGGGGAGGTCGATGAAGTTCAGGAGCTCGGCAAAGTACTTGACTGAGTTACAGCTGGAGAAGAAGACAATAATCTTCTTCTTGGCCAGCTTCCTCAAGAAGCTAAACAACAGCAGGAATCGCTTATCGGCATCCACGATGCAGTAGCCCTGCTCGACACCCTCCACGGTCGAGAACTGCTTCTCCTCGTCGACGTTGACGTACAACGGTCCCGGCCGCAGCGATATCCTCGCCAGGTCCTCGACCTTCGTAGTCTGTGTCGCGGAGAAGAGCATCGTCTGCCTGTCCTCCTTGGGGAGGATCTTGATAATCTGCTTCATCTCGTCTTCGAAACCGATCTCCAGGATTCGATCCGCCTCGTCGATAATCAGGGACCGCAAGTTCTTGAAAACAAACGGCGTGTTCTGCAGGTGATCCAGCAGTCGCCCGGGCGTCGCGATGAGCAGGTTGACACCCTTGCCCAGCTTGTCCGCCTCGGCACGCCTGTTCGCACCCCCGATGACGATTCCGTACGTCTGGCTGTGGTGCTTCAGTAGGTCCCGCGCGACGGAGAAGATCTGCAGCGCCAGCTCTCTCGTGGGGGAGACGACGATGACACCGGTGCCGTTACGAGGCTTGAACTTCAGCGCGTGCAGCATCTCGATGGCCGGGATCAGGAACGCCAGGGTCTTGCCGCTACCGGTCTTGGCCGCGCCGAGGACGTCCTTGCCCGCCAGCAGGGGCGGTATGCCGCGCTTTTGTATCTCGGTCATCTTGGTGAAGCCCATCTCGTCTATCGCCTGGATCGTCTTCTCCGAGAGATTCAGCTCGCGGAACTCCTGGACCTCGGTGCCGGCTGCCTGGGGGAGGGACAGGTTCTTCTCCGATGGGAGCTCGTCGTGGTTGGTATGAGTGTTGTCGACATTGTTGACTTGTGATTGTGCTGCCACTTGTTGCAATTGTTCGTTTACAGCGCCTTCGCTGGCGTCTGCACCATCCTGCTCGTCCTCATCATCTTCGGTCGGTGCGGCGACTTCCTCCTCAACCTCGTCGATCTCGGGCTCGGGTTCCTGGGCCTTGGCCTTCTTGACCTTCTTTATCTTCTTCTCCTCAGAGACAGCTTTGGGAGCAGCTGCATCCTTCAACTTCCTCTTCTTGCTGGTTTCTGACGCCATATTTGCAGTTATGCGAACTTCTGGCGATTGGTGTAGTGTTGGTGTTGGCGGGCGAATTCTGCAGTACCTGCGCAACAGACCGATTGCTGGGAAAATGAAGGCGGAAGGGGAAGAATAGTCGTAACTTTTTTCTGCCACTGGTCCACTTCGATAAGAAGGCGGTCAGACCTGTGTGGGGCAGTTTTGAGGGTCCAAGCACTCCAGCCCTGAGAGTTCGCTAGCATGATTATTGCTTAGTCAGCAACCTGGCGGGAGCCATAGGCACATTTGGGAAAGACCTGAGCATGTGTGAGACCTTGGCATAACCACCTGGGCACCTACCAAGGTACCTAGGTAGATAAATTCATGGAACTCTTAGGACTGTGAGCTTCATAGCTGTTAGAAGGTCAACTTATCAGTAACACAGTTGTCTGACATCAACTTCCCGACCTAGGTACCTGTGTTATGAGTTCGGGTTAGTGGCCATATATACTCTCCCACCGTCAACTTATCGTGATGGTCTCCGGGTGACGCTTATCTATATAGGGGTATTCCATCCGAGGGCATGCCCCTGTATATCTGTTCCATAATACTCTAGACGTTACCGGGTAATCCGGAGGAGCATTGTAAGCCTCAAGCTAGCATTGCTCTCAGGATCGCTATCAAAGTAACCATGTCCAGACTGCTTCAACCCCTTGCTCCCCACCCCAGTCCCAATCTATAACAAAAACACCCTATGCCGAATAAGCCCTAGAGACAAGACAAGCCTTTCCTTCCCTTTTTGGCAATGAACATGTTTTCCAGCCAACCCGGCCACGGAAAACCAACAAGACTCCATTCCCACAAAATAATGATGACAACAGTGTTGATGCAGTACGACAACGAAACGCAGGTATGGACAATTTGGGTTCGCTCCATACCTTCCGACAGAGAATCCAGATCACAGAGCCGTAGAGACTGGCTCCTCGTGCTTCGCTGTGCTTCCCTTCCCTCTCCATGTGCTCACAGCAGCAATCTGGGCATCCCATCGCTGCTCGTCTGTCCCGTACGCACGCGGCGTGAGCTTAATGAGGGTGTGCAGGGGCACATGCATCCAGGGACTCTTCTCCTGGTCCCTCTTCATGAAGTAGGCATAGATGCAGCGCAGCACCGCTTGATGCGTCACAATGAGAATATCCTCGGAGCGCTCAAGCTCCATAATGATAGGCTCCAGCCGAATGACCACATCTCGGTACGACTCGCCGCCCCGGTATCGGTAGTTGTATTTGTCCTCGTCGCGTGCCTCGAAGTCCTCGGGATACTGGTCCTTGATCTCCTGATACGTCATGCCGTCACATACGCCGGCGTCCAATTCGTCCAATGCCTTCCATTGAAGCTGATTGTAGTGTTTGGGGAGGAAGCGCGCCGTTGCGATGGTCCGCCTCAGGGTGGAGGTCCAGACGGTGAGTGGTCGGTCGTCCTAGGGCAGAAAGTCAACACAAAATCTTGAGAGCGACATCAGCAGTAGGGGAGTACATACGCCTACTGATTCGCGGACCAGATCAGGCAGTTTACGCGCATACTGTTCTCCACGAGGCGACAGCACTGCGTCACCACCAATCCGCCCCTCCAGATTAAACTCGGACTCGCCGTGCTGCAGGAAGTGGTCAGTCATGCCAAAACAAACTTCCAATTGAACCCAGGAGGCAGACATACCCGTGAAAGCCAGACCGACCTGGGTCGAATGTGCAGGTTCATAAGGTAGTAGACCACACGACTCTGTAAGTAATCTTGTATCCTGTTGATGATGACCTGCTTGCCCACATCCATGATCTTAAGATACGTCAGATGGTCCTCGTCTCCGTCGTCATTCACTGTCTTGTACACCTTTTCGTAGTTTCGAATGCGATTCCTGAAGTCGACAGCGGCTTGCTCTGGGTCTTGGCCCTGATAGTCGGGACTAGTTGTCTTAACATCTCGTATATTGCCCATGATCATGCCCTCGTCGTCGCATTTTGACTCGACGTATAAGACCTCAATGCCAGCGTTGGTGCATATTTCGTATATCCACTTGCGGCGTTCCTTGGTAGAGTTGGTGGCATCCAGTATGGCAACGACACCATTCTCGTTGCGAAACCACTTCAACATGTCTGCGACAGCCGCCTCAGCAGCTGCCTTCCTCTGACGCTCTCCTTCTGGATTGCCTGTGTCGAAGAAGTCGGCAGTAGGTTGTGCTGCAGCTTTGCGGCGATAGCTGCCAACATTGAAAGTCTGGGCGGGTACCGACAGCCATTGGAGATATCTTTGAGCTGCAGCAGCAACAGGTGTTAGATTGCTCTCGAAAGTTTCGGATGGGGAAGTCGGGCCGGGGGAGGATGGTGCACCTATACATGCGGCAAGATATCTGTGTCAACGGCGGGAAGGCGAACGTGGAGGTGAGTTGGAGATAGGGGTTAGGAGGGGGAGGGGTCGTTGGAGCGGACGAAGGGAATGAAGGTCGAGTGTAAGGGCAACTGGGTTCACTTACCCTTCTGAGCTATGTAGCTTTTACCACGGGCTGGCAAGCCAACCATCACCACGCAGATGCGGGTGTCCTCCACCTGGACACCTCTTCCGTTAGTCTTTGGAGCCATGCCTGGCCGTAAATCTGGCTGATAGATTGTGTCGGTCGTATCCGCAGAATCATAGGTGTCTGGCTGAGGGCTGGACGAGGGCGGTTGAAGTTATAAAGCAGGAAGAGAACGGAATTCGCAGGGCGAGAGTTATGGTCGCGTGAGCTTGTATTCAATGTGCAGCTACAACAGGCGCAGTTGGAGTATGTTGTAGTGCTAGGCTCAGGGAGGTCTCGGGGTCTGGAACGGCAGGTATGGTGGGGTGCAGTTGGCCTCGGTCTTCTGCAGTGTGGAGTGACGTCGGACCTCTGGGGAAGGAAGTCACAGGGCTGATGCTCGGTATCGATAAATGACGAACACAGAAAAAAAATGTGGAGGATGAATGCGCAAATTAAAGAGTAATGGAGGTAGGAGCCACTGGCAATTGTCCTCTACACGGTAGGACGGCCTTTCGATAAATTGGTTTTCGGGATCGTGAAGCAGGCCAAGAAACAATTGGAAAATGTATGTAAAGGAATAGAGGGTCGTAATAAAGCAAAAGCAGACGGTGAAGAAGACTTCAAGGCGGAAAAGATCGTATGGAATTCTGCCATTGTACTAACAAGGCGAACGAAGATGGGGCCCTTTTTTTCCTCTCTGTGAGTAGGGGGCACTTGGGGGGGTTGTCGGGTTGTGTGTGCGCCTGTGGTCTGGTTTCGCAGTTCCGCAGTTCCCACTGGGAAGCTGCAGGTGACGCATGGGTGAAGCCGAAGCTTCTTCTTCCGGCCGGGCGGCCGGGATGTCCCAGAGTTCCAGGGTTACCATCGGAATTTGCAGGAACAGTATTGGCTGCAGGTCGCCAATCTGTCCACTGTTAAGTGGCTCTCTGGGCAAGTCCAGATGTCCTGGACTGCCCCTTGGCCATGGCGGAGCGGGGACTAGGGCGCCCCCTGAATGACTGACTGACGTTCACCCCGCGTGGAGCAAACCCGCTACCAGTGCTGTTCTTTCTGCCCTTCCAAGGTTCCAAGGTCCTTCTGGAACTACTATCGTAGGGGCCCGTTTCTTGCACACTTGCCGAATCAGGGGTCGCCATGGTCAACTTCCATCCCCATCGCCCTCGCCTCGACATCTCGGACACCCCGGATCGGTTTCAATGAGCCTGTTGCATCACCGCCGTGGCTATCCGTGTGTATATAGGTAGTAAGACTATATCCTAGTCTGCTAGTGTCCAAGCAGAACAAGGATGGCTGGAGGGCTGGAAACCCCCATAGCCGAGTCACAGCGGCATCATGCAGTGATCCACATGCTCGTTGCTCGATTCCACATGGCTACAGCCGTGTTTCCCCCGATTTTCCCCGGGTTTCGTTTCTCAACTCCGGAGCCCCATGCCACTCCACGCAAGCTGTGATCACCAGGCCTTATAATCGTATGTTTTCTCCTCAATTCGTCTCGAGAGTCTTTCTGTTCTCTCGTCTTACTGACGCTCTTCCCCAGGATTCAAGGGCATTCATTGCATCAGTCTCCCCGCGTTTTCAAGCGGACCAATGCTTGCCCAGGTGTCATCGCTGGTGCCTGAGCCTTGTCTCGTCTGGGTTTGTATTCGTATCCTTCTCGCATGATTCCCGTGTTGTACCCTCTCCTTGATGTCTCGGGACTTTGTTTTATTTCATTTCAAGGTCACTTGATCTGGGGAAGAGAGCGGGCGGGCTCACCCCAAGGCAGCTCTGTGCACATGTTTGAAAGCACTTACTTCAAACGTATGCATTTGTGGCGAGCCGTTGCATCCAACCGGCAATCATTGCATGACCTCTTGAGCATGCACATGTTGCCAAAATTCCCTTGCGGTTCTCGATCCGTGCTGGGCCCGTGTCATTGCCATCGCCCATTGGACCGACCTCCAGTCACCACCCGCACTTTCACGTGGGCGACTGTCACCCATACGGGGTTCAGCTGAGGCAACAATCTTGCTAGAAGCTAGGGTCTACCCACTGGGGTCCCATACCCCTGACTAGGGTTCACCGCCAAGGTGGTAATCATAAGTTGCCCCTCTCAATATGGCAACGGCGACAACACACAAAGGAAGAACTTGGAAGAGGACAGATAAGGTGTGAGGCAGCTTGCAAAAAAATACCTCGGCCCTAGCCGGTGAGGACGCCGTCATAACACTTCGTGGATGCGAGGCCCGAGTGGTGCTGTGCATACGACAAATCGGAAACACTGGATCACGGTTGAGGTAGGAAAGAAAGGGGCCAGTTCACATACTTTTCCGAACGACCAGGTGTTGGCTCGAGCCCGACCTGCCGGTGGTGTTGGGGGCCCAGGAGTAATATGCCTCATTGCGTCTGATCTGCTCGTGGTCAGGACTTAGGTGACGCGCTGGAATCCTACAGGCCAGCGTCAGCGATGCCGTGCACGACCGGCGGGGGTTCTGCTCGAGTTGATGACGATGATTCCTCATAGGTAGTGACCGTGTCGGGGAGGTCTTACCTGCTGATAAATCGATACCGGGTCGGATCAGGAGCAAAGATGAGAGAATGGGCTTGCCGTCTGGTTCCAGGGCATGAAAAGTGTCAGTGCAGGCAGGGAGAATTTGTCAATCACGAGAGAATCAATCGGCCAGGCGTGTTACTGATCTTGTCAAGTGGCAAGTCTACAACTGGGTCTGCTTGCTACAGATGCTGTTGGGCTGATTCAGGCTTTCTGGCTTTTCGGGCTGCGGGCTTCGGGAAACACCACCTGCAGTGTGCAAATGGGGCGCTAACGATAAGCCACGATAAGCAGGTCACCGTTTCAGTGAAACTTGCCCGGGTGAGAATGATGACCTGGATAGGTGGCAACAAACCACCCCTTGCTGGCTATGATTGCCCTCCTTATATTTTGTGATCAGGAGGGAAAGCACCGAAAGCCAGAGTCGGGCAGTTGAACGGCTGGTCTAACAGGAGTTGAGATTTTTCATACCAATCTCCGCCCCAAAGCAAGAGATCCGCGACGGTTGTAGAGGTGATACAATATGTCGATCTAGTGGGGGCAGGGGAAGAGGGTGCAATCGCACTCCGGTCCTGGAATCTCCGATCACACATAAGAATAAGTGGGCTACCTAGGTAACCAGCGAACTTTGGGATCAGTGAACGGAGCAGCTTCAAAGGAGGAAATAGGCGATGGTTTAATAGAGGAGGCATATGGAAAATCATCTGGCTAGGAGGCAGCTAGCCATCTGTGAAAGCACGGCTATAACCAATAACGGCGAATGTCGTTAACTCTGGAGCTTCTTGCTATCGAACTCTTCTCCGGTCTGGAAGGCGCAGAATAACGGAGCAAGGACTAACGAGGTTATAGAAGCGCGAGTGAAGGAAGGCTTCGACAATGCGTCTTCCAAGCATAGGAAGTATAAATGGGTATCACTTACAGGAGAGCCATGCGAAACCGACGGTCTCCTGACGGCGATAATGTCAAGGGTCCAGGAACCCATTACAAGTGCCTGCCTATGCTCAACTTGGAGATTGAAGTAGAGGAAGGCACAGAGAACGAAGGTCTGGGACTTATAAGATTATCCATTCCCAATCCCTTTGTTTGGAAGAGACCCGGGTGCACGTATGTTGGTATTAACCTCGGGAGCGATCTCGTTCTCCTCTGACAAAACGGACATGAGAGTCATCAGTACCAATATACTGCCTACCCAGGTATATTCGAGATTGATAACATATACACTAGGGTCTTCAATTCCTATGTATTCAGTTGCATGAACTTGGTTCATTTTGGAGCAGACATCCGCTACACCTTCTCTTTTCTAATGGAAACCTGATGCAGGTTCGCTGCCCCGTGGCATTAACCTCATTCCTATACATAATTATCTGGATTCTTTGGAAACAAGGAGAGCCCCATCCTCAACACCGAGTCTGGGGCCGGTGTTGGCCATATCTGGAGGATAGTTATTACGTGCAATTGATAGATGCGAGGAACATTGCGGAGTGTGGAGTCCTCAGAGAAAGTAGATATCAATGGGCTCGTTCTGCTCTTCCTGATTCTACTTCTGGCGATACCAGGCAGTCCATAGGGTATTGATTGGAGTGGCCCGTTGAGTAATTTTAATTATTCACAGGTAAGATAACTCGGACATCGAAAGAATAGACCCTCAGTCTCAAGTCCAGTAGATCTTCAAAGCTTATCCACTGGGACGTACAACTTGTCTTAACTGTCAGATGTCTGAACTGTAAGATGTCTGAACTGTAAAATCTCTGAACTGTAAGATGTCTGAACTGTAAGGTATCTGAACTGTAAGATATCTGAATCGTAAGTCATCTGAACTGTAAGGTGTCTGAACTGTGATATGTATTCAACCTTAGAGAAGCTCTGCTTGGCATCAAGAAGATCGCACTTCTTGTCAGAACTTGAACCCGACAGGACATTGCGATGATCAACTTCCTCACGGCCCTGATAGAGGTCAGCCAGGACTGCGCAGACAGTCTTCGTGGGACCAGTCCTGAAAGCCGAGCGCCTGTTAGACGGCTGGGGAGATAGTCCAACACTTGTTGGAAGTAAAGAAGGCACATTGATATATGCTATAAGACAGGAGAGGAACAGGAGCTGGCTTGGTATCACATAATTCCCAGTGTGGGTGGCTTCCAAGGTTCTTACGATCGACGCTGTGATTACGAGGATTGTTTTGGTGACATGAAGGCAGAATGGTCTCCAACAACACATGTAGACAAGTATCTCAGTGCAAAGGCGCCTCATCATGGAGGTTAAGGAATATTCAAAACCGTCTGCGCATGCAAGTACTTATGAGCTAGACGTAGAGTTGTCACACTTGCCCACAATCAGACTCGCATTGACCCCAACGAGCCCATCGAAGTATCTGAAGACACAACAGTTAGCATCAATCCCGCAAATAGCTTCGTATGAGGTATAGTGGAATGGAAGGGTCGAGGGCTATGCCCCGAGCACAACTTACGCCAACAGAATCTCCACCGGAACCAGATCCAAAGTCCCCAAACTCGGATTCGACGAAGTCAAGACCCGGCCCCCGAACAAAACACGAACATAATACCCACTGACGCTCGTCTTCTGCTCCCTGGTCTCCCTCCCTCTTGTACCACTATTCACCGCCACAGCAGCCCCGGCCGTCGTCGTAGCAATAGACCCCCCGCCCCCGGGCCCCCTCCAGACCTCAAACACAACCTCACTCCCCATCCCGGGCCAGACCATATTATCAACCTGCAACATCCCCAACAACCGACTGACAGACCCATCATGCGCGACATTATGGAACCAAATCGTACCATCACCACCACCCATGACCCCGCGCAGGTGCGCCGCCAGCTCCGCGACCCAGACCCCAAACGAGCCCACACTCGCAGCCAGCGACTCCGCCCCGGAGTCCCGATATATCTGAGAGTACTCCCAGTTCCCGAACCGGTAGACCTCATCCGCCATGCCCTGCGTGACGCACTCCTCCGTATCATTGACCAGCCCGCCCCCCGCCCCCTCAACAAGCTTACAGGGCAGCGGCCTCCCATGGCACTGCCTCGCGGACAGGTTGTCGTAGTAGTGATCAAAGCTAGCATGGAACCCCTCGTCCGAGCCCCCCACCCCCGAGACGCCGTCCAGCGCGGCGAACAGGCCCGCCGCGGCCTCGAGGTGCGCGCCCCACGCGGGGTTCCCGCCGGCGGACTGGACGTCCGCGAACTGCGCCGACGAGGAGGCGCACGTGTAGTCCGGCTCGAGGGAGTCCGCGCCGGAGGGCTGGACGAGCAGGGGCGCGGAGGCGGCGGTGCCCCACATGCCGTTGAGCACCATGCCCGCTACCTCGCTGGTGATGACGTTGTTGGTGACGCGGTACCTGGCCTTCTCCCGCCAGCCCTCCTCCTCCGCCCGCCCGGGCAGGAAGCCCAGGAGGTCGTGGTACACGGCGTACAGGTCTGCGCCGTGCTGCCACGAGTCGTCGAGGCCCCCGGATGTTATCTGGGGGAACTGGCATGTCCCCTTCCAGCCTGGGGCGAGCGCCTCGAAGGGGTTGAGGCCGGAGAAGGCCTCCCAGTACGTCAGGGCGGACGAGTTCCTGCCGGCGTCTGGGTGGGGGAGTGGTGAGCCTGAGGTGGAGGAGAAGGGCCGGGCGAAGTAATACAGCCCTTCGTCGTTGCAGTCCCATGTGTACGACTCCACCGGGAATGAGTTGGCCGCGTAGGGTGTGCGCTTGTGATGGCGGTGGATCTTGCCGGTGAGAAGGGTTTGATATGTTAGCCAACCATTCCGGCAATTATCATTCTCACCTCTTCGAGGTTGGTTTTGACCACCCTCACCCCCGGCCCCTCTCTAAGCAAAACTCACCAGCTCCACGTATACAAGCTCATATTCCCCAGACGGCCTGACATACTCCCTGGCACGAACATGAGGCATGTTACACCAGTTATACGTGCCGTACTCATCATCAGGCGTGTAAGACGAGTTATAGATAAACCCGTACACGCCCGTCGTGCCGTTGCTCACCACATTGGTGAGGTTGTTGATCAGGGACTGCGACGGCGGATACCAACCCAAATCAACAGTCGTCGAATTGGCCATGGTTCCGTCGTCCGCCGATGAAGGTGCCGGAGCAGATCCCCCCTTAGGCCCTGGTGCTGGCGCGGAGAAGAATGCAATCGGCGTTGTTATCGTTGTTGTTAGTACGCCCCAGAACACGCCAGACTGGTCTTGGACGACAGAAAGAGCGAGGATGATGACGCCGCCGATGAGAGCGACGAGGACCTTCGCCGTCCAGGACGATAACCTATCGAGGGGATTCATCCATTCTTATACGGGAGGATATGAATCCTCAATCCGCACGTGGGCGCGTCGGTGTTCGGCCCAGGGCTGGCGTTACAACCCCCCACTTTGACTGTCGACTTGCAGCACTCCGTATACTGTATATTATATGCAGGCTACTCGGCATGAAGCAGGGCTCGGGTCGTCGGCTGCACAGGAGGAAATTGAGGTGAGGTCCTACAACAATTGAGCTTGGTGGTGGCAATAATGGGCAGTTATCCCCGCGGTCAGGGGTACACGTGCTGAAGGAGGTACCCTGACTGGCTCAAATCAAGCTTCGTCTTAGTCTGGTTCACTTCCGAAGACGAACCCGCGTCATTGTTGATCCCCTGGGCCTCACTGTCTTGTCTCGCCTGATCTCACGGCTTTCTTGCACACATATTCCATGGGCCCCACGATAACGGTGAGGTCGGTTCTGCAAGCTTGCCTTGGACATCAATGTTATGCTCATTGTCCAGGCCTTTTTAAATTGTCAGATTTGCCTCGTCTACCTCCTGTACACGGTCCCCTCTTGACCTTGAATATCGACTCGACCAGGTGTTCCCACTACCTACCCTTGCCATTGCCCTCGCCCTCATCCTCTTATAGGTATACCAGGCCACCTCGCTCTCATCCTTCGCACTCTTCTCTAGCGTGCTCTTATCCACCCTCTTGTACCGAACTTCGTATCGAATCCAGTTGTCCAGCCCTGGCTTGGCAATACCCAGCGTCGGCAGCGCAACCAGTACCCTGTTCTTGTCCTTCTCGCTGGCCAACTCATCATCCTGGTCCAGCTGTTGCTGTCTCGTCTCCCAGTCCCTCGACTTGTAATACTCCTCCCGCTGGGCCTTGTGATCCAATTCTTGCCACTGCTTCTTGATGTCCGCCTCCTCCAGCATCATGGCCTTTTCCACGTCTGCGAAGCGCTCGTAGTTCTGTAGGGCCTCTTCGTAATCACTGTGGGTGTAGATGGCAGGCAGCGTGTATCGGACCTTGCCTGGGGCGTGATGTTTGAGCAGGGCCATCAGCTTATCACGCGCTCGGCCATCGGGCAGAGACTCTCGAAAGGCCTTTGCATGTCTCGCATCGAATGGCGCAACCGCAGTATGGACGTTGGTACGGTTGCAGATACGAATCCAGAACCGACCGTCCCACAGCCGCCAGGGTTTCCAATGTGGCCAGTGCCACAATTCAGGCCGGCGACGCCAGCGTAGGCGTAGGGGTAACCTAGGAAAATTGACTTTTGGTAGCGGTCGGCCCGATACGTAAGGCTCGCGTGCGAGATACCAGTTCATATGGGCCTTCGGGTTGGAAGACGTCCGTACAGGGTGGAAATGGACGCCGGAGATATTGAATGCCTTTGGATGATCGGGATAGGCCGATGGGTTGTCATTCAGAGACGGAAAAATACGGAGCACCTGATTATGAAGATTGGCAGCAGCCGGGCCTTGCAATTCTGGTGTGACGATAGCAATGAGCCTCTTGACGAGAAGGGCAGCAATGTAGCGATAATGCTCGAGGCGCTTCGCACGCCGTAAGGTCTTATTGCGAGTTCGCCGAAGCCGTGGGATACGAAACGTCGGTAGCTGCACAACGACAGTGCCTGCGGTGGGCTCGAAGTCTCGAATAATGGTTCTTCCTAGGAGCCTTACCACCTCGTTCTCGTCAAGCTGGGCCCGTTCCCGGAGGCGGCGAGACATATCCAAGATTGCGGGCTTCTGAAGAGCCACTGGCAGGGTATAGTTCTTGGTGATGTGTCTCACCGCATTCCTCATGGTCAGCGTTGCGTCGTGGTTGGTAGCGTCCTCAAACCATGGAATGCCGTTGGCCTCGCAGGTTGCAGTGAGCCTGTCCTTGCTGAACTCCAGCAAGGGCCGGTACACCATGCAACCGCCGTCTTCGACCTCGGGAGGGGCTGCAGGAAGCATCAACCTGGCCTTTGGCACATAATGATCTAACTCATCCTCAAGGTAGGCACTGGCACGCGTACCCTCGGTGAGTTCCTTAGCCACGGTAGCGGGGTCAAAGTCGGCCATCATCTGGGCTTTGATGGACTTCAAGTCGTACTTCGTGGGGCGGTAGTTGATCATGGGGGCTCTTGAAGCCTGGTCATCGATCATGCCGCTCTGATAGGCACCATGGATGTCTTGACACTCAGGGATGTCAGAAGCAGCGCGCATTCCCAACAGGCCGGCGGCACTGTGGCCTGAGATGAGCCTCATCAGGATGGTCTCATACTGGTCGTCCTGGTGATGTGCAAGGAACAAGGAGGCGATTTTGCTGTTGGACAACTGGATGGCCATCCTGCGGTACCGCTGGCGACGAGCCACGGTTTCAAAGTTGGGAAGATCCTTGGGATGTTCGTACCCGGTCCCTTCTAAGACATCCTTCCATGTGATGGTCAAGAGGTGGGCCCTAAGACCCAAGCGTGTCGAAAGGACATCCTTGACGGCGTTGGCTTCCTCGTCGCTCCCCTCACGCATGCGATGGTCGACAATAATGCAATGAAAACAGGCAACAGGGTTGTCAGCCACCTTCAATGCCAGGTGATATCGATGTGCGCGTGAGCACAGATAGGCCATGGCCATGGAGTCCACTCCTCCACTGATAGCGAGGCCTGTGAGGAGATTTTCAGTATCCAGTACATCAAGATGAGTTCTTGAATGTATATATAAAGCTCAACCTACCGACTGGACGTGCCTGGCGGCCCCGGGCGCCAGGGAATCGAGGACGACATGTTGCCTGGACGGCGTCGACAAACTCGGTGATAGATACTGGCTTGGCAGTGCGATGTAGCACCTGTGGTATGGAGCTCATGTCTCCATAACATGCGACGATACGAATATGGGCATCTCGACTGTTACCTCCAAGCTAGAACAGGAAGGGAGGACTTGGAGATGTTATCCACGTCGAGACGTCGAGACGCTCAAATGTTGGGTGAGTCTGTCAAGCGCGCGCGCGCACACACATTGCTTCTGTTTGTTCTTAACCTGTAGGGAATTAGTACCTGCCTAGGCAAGTGCATGGTGCAGTGCATAGCGCATATTTAGGTAGGGTGGGGTTACTTGCACGTACTTATCTGATGTAGCTACTACCTAGAGTTATCGACGATACCAACTAAGAATATGCAGATGAGGCAGGTATAGAGTACATAACACTTACCCAAATAGGCCATGCATGCCCTGACAGCTCGCCCGGGAGACCCCCACACGTGCCCCAGTTGCAAAGGAGCTTGGGCCACTCCACGCATTCCGAGCTTCGGCGGACGGGGATTATCATACAGTGTACGCAGTACGTACTTATCTAGGTAGTGAATTTATTACAGCTCTCCGACCCCAGGCAAGCAACAACTCCAAGACGACTCAACACATACTAAGAATAACTATACTATGCCTTCGCCCAGGATATAGACATCCGCACCCACCCAACCCCTCCCCTCGAGCCCTCGCCAAAGAACCGTCGACTCTTCGGTCTTGCGCCCCCAGCAACCTCGACTCCAGCATCCCGGCCTACAAGAGTTAGAAATACAGAAGAAGAAAGGGAAAGAAAGAAAATGACCGCCCCAAACCCCCCCTTCACAACAGCCCTCCTAGCCGGCGGCATAGCAGGCACAACAGTCGACCTGACCCTCTTCCCCCTCGACACCCTCAAGACCCGCCTCCAGTCCTCCCAGGGGTTCTTCGCCTCGGGCGGCTTCCGCGGCATATACAGGGGCATCGGGTCCGCGGCCCTGGGGTCCGCCCCGGGCGCCGCCTTCTTCTTCTGCACCTACGAGAACGCGAAGACGGCCCTGGCCGAGGCGCGGCGGGGGGCTGGAGGAGGGGGGGCGGGCGCCGGCGCCGGCGCCGCCGTGGACCACATGCTGGCCGCCTCCCTGGGCGAGGTGGCCGCCTGCGCCGTGCGCGTGCCCACCGAGGTCGTCAAGCAGCGCGCCCAGGCCGGCCAGCACGGCGGGAGCTCCATGTCCTCGCTGCTCGCGATCCTCGGCCGGCGGCGCGCCGTCGGGCTGGCGGGCGTGTGGGGGGAGCTGTACCGCGGCTGGGGCATCACCATCCTCCGCGAGGTGCCGTTCACCGTGATACAGTTCCCGCTGTGGGAGGCCCTCAAGTCGTACTCGCGGGAGAAGAGGCGGTCGGCAGGGGGTGGTGGTGGTGGTGGTGGTAGTGACGTATCGGCCGGGGAGAGCGCCCTGTACGGCACGGTGTCCGGTGGTGTGGCAGCTGCCATCACCACGCCGCTGGACGTCATCAAGACGAGGACTATGCTCAGCGCCGAGAGGCAGAAGGTCTGGGACATCGTGACGGGTATTTACCGGCAGCAGGGTATCCGGTCCTTCTTCGCTGGCATAGGCCCGCGTGTCATGTGGATCAGCATCGGGGGTGCCGTCTTCCTGGGTAGTTACCAGTGGGTGGTGAATGCGCTCGAGAGCAAGGGGAGGACTACGGACAGGGCAGCATAAAGTTGCGGCGATGTCGACTTCGGATCTGCACTGACGCGCGCTTCGGCGACGCTAAATCGGGCAGATGCCTTATGAACATTGGACGGGGAGGAGTGAGTGAACGTCGTAACCTTGCGGATTACCGTTTGCTGCGGCCGCCTTTCCCAGGCTGAGGATGCAACGGTTTCTCCTTCAATGCAAGGGGGCAAATTCTCCATCGGCCAGCCTCTCCCCTCCATTGTGGTTGACCTCGACGTCAATAGTCTGCGGTTCGCAGGCAGCCCTCGTTGGGATACCAATATCCTCGTCGCGAGTGGATCCATCAGATATCACAACCTGTCCATCTGTCTCTAGGTGGCTCTTACCAGGGTACACCTCTCGTCCCCATTGCTGAAAGACGAGGAATTTGCCCTGGGAGCCAACGGGTCAGCATCCCCTGGCCATCTATCAACATGACCAAACACCATATAAACAAGTGTCATGATCTCAGGGGCATCAGTACTAGAATCTCGAGCTTGACACCCTCGAGGTTATATTCCGCTATGTACATCATGTACAAATCCGACCACACGAGGTCTTCCTAGATTAACCCCTAGATAAGCCAGGGAAGAATACACCAGCAAAAGCTATCCAGTGTGCGCGCCACCTGCTGTCCCTGATAAACCCACTTTTCCCCGGTGTCCAACAATAGCAGCAACGATCGAAATATGTTATGTGGTATCCGCGAATCTACGCCGCCACCGCCGTGGTTGACCCACCTGCTACATCGACCCGCTCGCTGAGACCGGCATCGGAACCAGGAGCAATAGCACCTTGCTCAGACGTCGCCGGCTGCTCGGGAGGCGATAGCGGGATCTCCTTCCTCCCATTGGCCTTGTAATAAAGAACAACGTCATTACCGCCCTTCCATATATAGGCACGTAGGGTCGCAAGGGTCATGTCAATGGGCAGCAGCTAGACGTGTATGTTAGCATAGGGCCATGGCCGTTTACTCCAGGGCTGTGACCCAGCTTACCTGCTCATTGCAGTAGAGCTCCAGGTATTCCTCCGGCTTCACCGCACCAGGGTTATGCTCTGGGTTGTTCTCAGGGTCCTCCAGTGTCGGATCGATCCTCTCAGCCACGTATGCGAGTATCTTTTTTACGCGTAGCATCTTGTTCGCGTTCAACCGATTGTTTCCGTCTGTGGTGGAGGCGAGGCTAGCAAGTCCGGAGTCCGGCCAGGGATGCAGCACGAAAGATACCTTGACTGGCTCCTTATGCGGGATTGTGTTGAGCAGCAGCACATCGCCAAGCCATTGCGGCGCGCACTTCTCGATGATATCCGCATCGATACCGACCGTTTCGACAGTCCCACGGTATAGCTCGGCACTGCCGCCAGATGTTTCCTCCTGGATGATGACCTTGGTCCCGGGTGGCAGTTTGAGGACTGGTGTCTCGTTAGGTAGGCTGGGAGCAATCTTGGTTTCGACAGGCTTTTGTGGGTTGTCTGCCAACTGCTTCTCATAGTCGTTTTGTATTCTCTGAATGACGCCGAGGAAGTTGTCCTCAAACTCCCTTTCCGGCTCGTGGTTCGAAGATGTTTCGGACTCAGCCGTCTTGTCTTCTATGACCGTCGGCTGTTCTGTGGCAGGCGATGAAGTCGAACGGCTAAGCTTTCTGCTGCCGAAGGACATGCCCATTCGGAACTTCTTGCCGAATGGTGTACTTGGAGACTTCGGATCGCTTGGAGACTTCGGGTCCCCTTTATCCTTCTCCTTTTCCTTTCCACTTTCAGCCTTGGCTGCATTGTCATCGGTCTGCTCAGTCGATGTCGCGTCCGCTTTTGGATTGCCATCAGCAGATCTGATTGCATTAGTGAAGTAGTCTTCCCTGTCTTGAGACGGTTGGCTGGCCTGTGATGTCTTTTTATCAAGTGAGTTCGTCTCTTCCTTCCAACCAGGGAATATGGGTGTGGCAAGTCCTATGCCCATGGTGGGTGACATTGGAGGGTATTGAGAGCCATTAGCCCGGGGCGTCAACGGTGATCCGACGTTTTGCTCAAACCTGGAAGCGGGTATCGTGATTTTGATTGGATGTTTCGTAAGGGCCGCCGTTATGCGCTTCTCTACTGTCTCGTTCAGAGCCTTGCGATAAGCCTCGTCGCGCTTGATCTCCTCATCTATCAAGTTGGAGAACAGGTATCTCAATACCCATTTCCCATGATTTACTTGTGGTCATTATTAGCAAAGCTGGGCACACTTTGGCAATTTGGCACTGAGTCCTTACTTCGTTGATCTTCCCGGAACTCAACAGGCTTGTCCAAGATGAGTTCATCGGCATAAAGTTCTGCGTCAAAGCAGTTGAAAGGTTCCAGCACGACTGTCAGGTTACCAGAGCTCGTGTCGACCGAGCACCACGGTGATACATTCTCAAGCGTGTTGATCAACGGTTCGACATCTTCGAGATGTTTCTTGCCAAAGCTTTCAATCGGTTTGCACTGCAAGATGAGCTATCAGTATTGCACCATTTACAGCGATTGCACTTGTCCCACCTGTATCAGATCCCACAAAAGGACGTCGCCAGCTGTGTCTAGAGTAAGCACCCGTCGCTTGTCGGCCAAGAGTCGATGTTTGACAAGGCCGAATTGTCCTTCAATGGTCTCTTCTGGTACATGTTGTATAGGCTCCATGATATTGGTCACAGGCTCACTGGCCTCCGTGTCCGTTTCCGACCCGGGTGCGATTTCGGCCTCGGGGAATCTCGCAGTGTTTGATATCCTAAGGATGGATCTGGCAGGAATCTTCTTTGATGTTTCGCTGACAGATGGCGCCGGCACTGAAGGGGCCAAGCTGCTGCCAATGGAAGCGCGCTGTTGCTTGAAGGATTCGGGAAGTTCTATGTCGGCACCAGTATCAACATTACGCCACCGGTTGATGGAAGATCTTTGGGTCGCCGTCCATATATGATCACCGGCAGCGACAACTCGGAAGACCATGTCATGCTCCTGCGCAACCGCCAGAGACAAGCCGTCGTCCAATTCTCCCATCGTCCCGCGGACGTCAGTCTTCACGACCAAGCCGGAGCGATCACTACTGTAGAAAACATCCAGCCCGGGTTCATCGGAATAGAGTGACCAGACACTGTCATTGTGCATAGTTAGAGTATGCATGCAACGACCCGCCGTGACGCTCCAGACCTTGACCGTCTGATCGGAACTCGCGGTCATGACCTTATCGCCTGCTGCGCTAAGTAGTATGGAGCGGATGTTGGATGTGTGACCGCGGAACTTTGTTATCCGCTTCCCTGCCCTGGGATCCCAGAGGTGCAGGATGGATTCGGGGCCACCATACGCCAACATATTTTCTGTCGTGCTTAGCGAGTATACGGAGCCTTTCTCTGGGACCTCCTCTCCTTTGGTATCAATTTCCAGCTTCTTGCCAGCGCCATTGAGGTCCCAGAGATATACTTTGCGATCAAAGCCGCCAGTCGCTACCCACGTGGCTGACTGACCCGGCGAGGCGACACATTTGACGTAGTCGGCATGCTCTCCGATCTTATAGGGCTCCTCGTTCTGGCTTGCGTGGGGTCTCCAGAGCTTGACAAGCTGATCTTGTGAGGCGCTGACGACGGCATTGTTGTTATGAGTCAAGGCAATATCACAGATCCAATTGGTATGTGCGAGGCTTTGTGTGCGGAACCTTGTTGTGTTATTGGATCTGGCGGCGTCGTTGGTCGAAGTCGAGTCGGTCGCAGAGGAGGGAGCTCCGGCAGATAGATCGAGATTCAGATCCCAAGCACAAATTATACCATCGCGACCACCGGAGTAGCTGCAACAGGAACAAATATGTCAGTAGGAGTCGCATTATCCATATCTCAAGCAAGGGTAGGATTGGCGAGCCATGGCCGGGAAGGGCGAGGCTCACAGTATTGATTGGTCACGGTCGATAGCAAGGCCATTGACGCCGAGTTTGTGGCCCCCGACTTGCTTATCGGCTCGTTCTAGGACTATAGGAGAGCAAAACACATGTTAGAACAACAATGTGGTAGAGTAGGGTTGATCGCATGCCCTCTTTATACTACGCGCATGGCACGAGTGCTACGCAACAGCAGTCTCGTGCGGGGTCGGAGATACGATCAGGGCCGAAGATGGGAGTAGGGAGGCAATGACGCCGTACCATAGCTGATCCTTTGACGCGCCTTCTTGGCCATCACGCCTGGTTGCTGGCGGTGCCGGCCACGCCAGCGTAAATAGGAGAGTACGCTCTGTCTCGCTTATGAAGTGTGCCTTCGGAGAAGTTGCAACTTGGTGGGTGTTTGCGAGATCCAAATCCGGGCTCGCGGATCCACGGTCGGCTCGAATATGGGTGCACCCTGATACGGTAGTGTCTGCCGCGGCGATTGTGTGGTTATCGCAGCTCTTCAAGAAGCTGACCGTACAGGAAATCGTATTCATATACTATGTGGTGCCGGTCGGAGGGCTCCTGGTCTTCCCAGCTGGTCTGTTAAGTGACTTGCTGCAGAGCTCGACTGCAGCCATGCGACTGAGATGTCCTCGCGAGCAGATGTGAGCTGTGCTGGTGCTCGAAACGACGGGGACTTCGGCTATAGAGAGAGTGGCTGCCCCAATGGCATATAGTTGAATGTATGGAGACGGGACATGCTGCGTAGATTGAGGAAGGGAGATCACCGGGCGGGTCGATCTCACATTATTACCTAGGTACCTACTGTGCCTAGTAGTAGCTAGTCTACAGTACATACATAAGCGTCACTACTCCACAGTCGCGTGGGGAAGAAGTGTGCTCCCGCTTCGTACCTGGCACTGACCTGGGCACCCGGGCAGGCACTTATCCAAGTACGGTATAATACCTGTATTGTTAGGGGACTTCGGCTGTGTCGGGTTTTAGAGTGGGCACTGGTCTCTTGACCTTGGGGCGACTGGGACCTGCCTGTCAACTTTCAGGTACATGAGAACGCACTGCCCTACGTCTTCATGTCCGCCGTGCCGCCCCATACTCTTGACTGTCCAGGTGTATACTGCGCCGTTGAAGACTTACCACATCTCCAATCGAGTCAATCTTGCATGTGCGCTGCGGGAGTGGTACCTTCCAATGTTTCAAGGTCGCCCTGGCAGCACTGGGCCTGCTTTTCCCCGCTGCCACGTCCTGGAAAAGCAACCACTCGCGTGTTACTTCAGGGATTCCCCAGTCCCTGAAAGCCCCCTTTACATAAACCCCCAACTTTTGTACGTAACAACCTTGGAAGGTTACTGCCGCCCAGGGAGGCGAGTTTCGAGATACCCTCTTTATCTACATATCAGTGTAGAAGGCCTGATTATTCTTTTATGATCATTTATCGAATATGGCAGCCAAAGTACTGGTCATCGAAGGCTCATGTGGCTGAGAGCAGTCGAAGACCAGCCAGACCATATGCCAGGAATCACAACACATCTTATCACATAAACGTCAAGGGTTGCATCTATAGGTATAAGAGCATATGCCGCCCTCGATCCGTTGGACTGGATATCCACCTCAAGTGAGGTTTGTGTGACTTCGTCGGCGCTCTAAAACTCCTAAACTCCATCGCTTGAATCCAATACAAATCGCAAACCATAACCCAGCAGGAGACAACCATTTGCTTGTCTCCTTGCGTTTCGTTCCCCTTGATGTATGCCTTTGCTTCCCCGTTCATGAGTGCATCGCATATCAGATATATGAGCCTCACAGATTTAGACCATCTCCACTGGGTTGGCAAGTTTCCAGAAAGACCTCGGTGTCGAGGCACCTGATGAACCACGTCAGCTTCTCCCACAGACCGAACAGGCCCTCCGAATCGTTCCCGGCAACAACCACATACCTGAGCCACTCGTCATATCGGACGAAGTACTACCGCTCACCGGCAGCAAGCCGATCGGCGGCACCAGCCTCCCACCCGAGCTGGCATCCGAGCTGCCCTCCGAACTGCTAGTACCGCTTCCCACGAGCTTCACCTTCTCGCTCGAACCCGTACCAACGATCCTGACGGCCTGCTCCTTCAGACACTCTGCGCACATGGTCGGGACAGGCCTCAGGGCCTTGCGCTTCTTGCAGGGGAACCGCGTCCTGTAGTACGCAGGCGTGACGGACCTGCTCCTGCTGGTGTCGAAGAGGAACTTGGGCTCCGCGAGTGTCAGGGAGCTGGTCTCGGTCTCGGCGGGGGCGCCCCGCGCTACCGCGCACTCGCAGACGTTCTGGAATTGTGGGTGGCGGCAGAGTTGGGGGAGTGTGTAGATGAAGACGCACATATTGTGTAGTGCTTTTTGATCTTGCTTCTTCGTTCCTTTGTTGAGGTGCTTCGTGCGGGCGTGTGGCTCGTGGCTTGTGGTGGGTGGTGGGTGGTGTAATGAGTTGAGATCGGTGCGACTCAGAAGTGAGGGTGTTGTTGCTTTGCTCTTGTGCAAGCAAGGAGTTCGAAAGCAGATACGCTGTAAGCAGATGCAGAATGCAACAGAAGATGAAATGAAGGTCGAAGTTTCTCGGTATGTACCCTGGGGGCGATGTAGGGGGCGATAATTAGCTGTAAGTGACACCATGGTGTTGCGAGGGCGTCAAGTATAATGGACTGCCAGAGCAACAATACCTAGGTAGTCACAATAGCTCTTTGTGAAGCCATTGTGCACCCTTCTTTGTTTAATGAAAAGTTTGACCTTCAGATGGGCCAGGAATAGACGCTCCGAACATACCAGGTAGCGACATGCTTGTTCTCATTGTTTCATGATTTCAAACCTTTGTTTATACTAGGAAGCTGCGCTGGCCTCACTCATATGGGGAGGTTGGTGGCAGCACTGAGCGTCAGTAACACAAACACAACCGAAAATTACATCATTTACTGCCCGAGATGGTTCTTGATTGCTTTGCTAGACTTGCTCGAGCACGGCATGCTCGAGCACGGCAAACCCCCCGGTGATGACCTCTCAAAGGATTGGGCATGTCCTGTGGACTTCCATCACGGACCATGGAGGTCGGGAACGTCCCTTGTCTTTCTTTAAAGGTTCACCCGTCATGGAGCAATACAGTAACATTGGAAGGGACGATGCGGTGTGCCTCCTGCATCGTAAATAACTCTATGCGGTTGTCCACCAACCCTGGGAATGCTTGAGCGATCCAACGCCTACCTAGGTAGCTACGGGATCGTGGGATTATTAGTTCCTAATTCTCATCTGGCAAGCAGATCCAGTTCCTTCTCCATATCATTCCAGCGACCTTTCCTCATCGGATCCAGCTGTTGTAATGTAGAAAGCCAGCCTCTCAGATCAACCAGCTCGTCTCCAGACGGCTTCCGCTCCGTTAATAGCGGCAATGCTAATGTGTACTCGATGAGAGCCTCATATATCAACTTGCTGTCATCGTAGTCCTCAAGTAAATCTTTGATCTCGACGATCTCTCGCTCTACGTACGACACTCTTTGCTCCACTGTAAAGCTAGCAGTTATAGTCGGCCGGCCGGCATGTTCGAAAAGATCCAGCATTAAGAACTGGTGGTAATACCAAAGGGACTGGTCATCAGGTCCAACATTAAGACCTTCCTTGATCAAAGCCAGTTCTGTCTCTATGTCAGCTAGGGCATCTTCTGCACGTGGGGCGTGGTCTGGCATTACCTTCATCGAAGAAAGTCTTTCTAGCAGTGTCATCCGCTCCCCGCTCGTCCAGCAGTCTCGGGATGAGCTTGCTCCGGTTGTGCCATGCAGAGAAATTGGATAAATCCACGCGGATCATCTTCGTGGTGAATTCAAACTCCGGTTCCACCATGCTTTTGCCGTTCAGGGCCGCGCTTTCGAGATATCGGACTACAGTCCGCCGATAGCCCCAAGCATGAAAATTCCGGCGGTCCTTGGTGAGCATCTTGGTGTCAAGGCCCAACTCTTCCTCCCATATCCGCCGTGCGACGGGCGGGTCCAGCCTCTCGATGGCCTGTTGCAGTAGCCATGATCGATACTTCCATATCCAATAGCATTTCGGGAACTCCATCAACAGGGGCACCGTGAAGCCGAGCTCAGATCTGAGCACCTCCAGGTCGTTCTGTTGTGCCTTCGCCTTCTCATCCACAGCCGGCGTGTCCTCGTCAGTCGGGGCGGCGTCGTCAGCTGTAGTACCATTCCTCCCAGTTGTCTGGGACTCGGGGTTTGGCTGGGTCGTGGTCGAGGAAGATGAGGATGAGCCGGCGGAATGTGTTATGGTAGTGGCGCTCCGAGAAGAACTCTGCAACTCCCTCGAGGGCAAGGACCCAGCCGATCGTTTGCATAATAACCCAGATATTAGCAAGTGTTGTCTGCGGACGTTCCATATTGTGTAGTATTCCGGGTTCAGCCGGAGTAGCTTTGTGGTGAGCTGGAAGAGTTCGGGGCTCTGGATATTGTTGTCTGCGACGAGTGACCGGACCTGGTCATCGAGGCTGCGATACTTCTGGATCTTCTCGAGTTCTTGTTGCTTCTGTTCTTCAGTGCGGGAGCGGTTGGTTCGGGCTACGCCATGCTGGGAACCTTCGCATCAGTCAACTTCTCGTGATTGTGTTGAGGCGGTGGTCTGGTAATCTCCATCTTACACTGGCCATTTCGAACCTCGTAATATAGGAGGAAGGATGCCGAGAGGATGTATTGGTTGAAGATAAGGCGCCTTCGTTGCAAGTTGTTGCCGAAATGACGTTGTTCCCGAACGTCGCATTCGAGGGCTGAGCACTCGCAAGGATAAGTTGGGAGGGGGATGGGATGATTTCGCGTACCGTTAAGCCGACCTCGGGGGTCAATCAACGTTCTCCATTGCAGCGGTAGGATGTAACCCTAACCCTGGCAACACGTCCTTTCTTTCGCATCACCATTTGGCATGTGATGTGACCTTCGCATGTCGCGACTTCTCTTCACGACGGAAATCAAGAACGACGTTCACATCAAAGCAGGCAGCAACATTGGCATTGGGCGAAAGCTTCCACGATGTCACTGCTCAGTCAATTTATTCGTCCTTGCCTTTCGGAAGTGCCAGGCACAGGCAACTATTTTGGACAAGGTCCGCTTCCCGCCCATTGTCCTATCTCTTATGTTTCCTGGACGCTGGACCGTCACTTCTTACTTGTGCTCGCTTTCCTTGACCCTTATTTCCTTCCCATGTCTATCCAACAAGACTGTTCAACTCAGTATTGACTACCTACAATCATTCTCCGCTTACCTATGATGTTCTCTTCCTATTGCGACCTTGTGCTGAACAGTGTTATAAGAGCCCCAGTCGACCACAACATTGTCTTTCTGGATGCCACACGTTCGAACGGATGACATGAAACCAGCTCCGACGTATTGTGCCTCTTTGGGCTCCAATACTTGACTGTTGTCCCTATATCGCTGGTCAGCTTGAAGCTTCAGCTGGTCTGCCATCCGCTCGCTTCGTTTAGGGCTTGAAATTCCTCCGAATTGTCTCTCGAACACTGTTGACTATCAACACTCTTGTGAACCCGTGCAGCATTTCTTTCACCCCTAATTGATTCATCCAGCCTCTCGGAACCAGACCTCTACAGCCGCTGGGCTCGCTGGGTCCTTCTGGGTTCAGGTATAATACAGCGAGAGTTCGTTTGTCAAAGATGACGCCTCCTACCACGCCGCTCACCTCGCGGATGCGACAGCTAGGCCTCGATGCCCTGCCTAGGACTGGCCGATCTGCAGACTCTGGTTATGGCTCTGTCGAGACGTCTCCCTCCAAGCTGCCTCAGCATATACGCTCAGAACACACCTCTCTATCTTTGGCCGCCAGGCTCGAGAGCGAAAGCTTGCAGTCATACGATGGGACCGGCTCTGAAGCATCAGACTCTAAGGGCTTCGACAATGAATCCGAGCCAGAGATATTGGACTCTCCAAGTGTTGGTCACGAGAAATTCGCCACCCTCCCACGTGCAGCACGGAGACGGATCTCACGGACGGAATCGTATCCGGTGCATCTAGACCGCCCAGCCTATCATCCTCGGCATGGCTCCGACACAGCTGTTTCGGCAAGCAGAGTCGGCTCCTTGAGGGCCCTCGATCGCTTTGTGCCCCTGAGGGATCACTTAACTCCAGGATCGGAAAAGATGCGCACGACAAGGGCCTTGGAAGAGCTAACCCTTTCCGAACGCCTCGTCCGGCATAATCAAGACGCTCCCGACCCCTTTTGCTTCAGACGACGACCTTTGCCACCTTCGCCAACTGAAACTCGAAAGGCAAGACGGCCGAGCCAGGGTAGGACCGTGCTTGATACTGCTTCACAGAATCAAGCAGATAGAAGAGTGAGTCCTGGCCATTTGCAGATACAGCATGGCATTCGTCCCTCGAAAGGCGCCATGAAGCACATCCCACGCTGGGGTCATCGCTTGGGAGGCTAACACATGCCTACACAGGTGAGCAATAGTATTTGGTCTGTGGGGGGTATGGCTCCTAATCAAGGAGCCATCGATGATGGCCGAGGCGGTCGCGTCCAAAGCGGTACAAATGCACCAATGTTTCATACTCTGTTCCCACCATCAAAGCCCAGAGCCGAGGAGGACGTCGAAAAACATGAGGCTCGTCTTGCATCAGCTTTCGATATCGACTAGTCATCGAGAATTCTCGGCTTTGACCGCATGTCGAAATCGACAAGAACCAACAAGACCTCAGAAAGGAAAACTTACTGGGAAGGCAATCAGCTGGTCAAAGAGTACCATCCTGGGAAAACGGCAGCCAGATCAGCGACCGAAATGCGAACGCTGCCAGTTGCTCCTTTCAAAGTCCTTGATGCACCAAATCTCAGGGACGATTACTACTGCTCGATTCTAGCCTTCTCTCCTATCTGCCAGACTCTAGCAGTTGGCCTTGGCACTAGACTCTATAGTTGGTCAGAAGATACCGGCGTTCAAACATTGGAGGACAATGGGCCCCATGACCTATCTTGGCTGACTACCCTCGACTTCTCTTCGGCCCAAGGGAAGAAATGCATCCTTGCCTACGGTCGGTCGAACGGGCTTCTCAACCTCATGTCTCTGTGGGATGCGCCTACGCTATATGATCGGCAGTACCCTCGCTTCCGGTTTGCTCCACACGTCGAAGAGGCACCCGTTGCCTGCGTAAGTTAGAAGCCCACGGTGACGGTCCGCCCATCACTGAGCCCTCACAGTCCCGGGCCGCTGGTCGAGAATGAAGATCTTCTCGTTGGAGATGAACATGGCAGTGTCTTCTATTATGCCATCGAATGGCCCCTGGCATACGAGACATTTCGCCACAATTGGAGAGGAAGTGTTCAGTGCCTCGCGTACATATCAGCCCACAGTCAACAGATTTGCGGGCTTTCGTGGTCACCAAGCGGCGACTTGTTCGCAACAGGGGGCAATGACAACCAGTGCTTTCTCTTTGAGACTGAAAGGGTCACAACCGAGCAGACTGAGGAGACTGATCGCGACCGGGCGATAGACCAACTCTTCTCTGCCTTCCGCGAGCCCATCCCGCCCCCAGAGTTTGACCTCAGACGCTTCTTGGGACATTTGACCACTGGAGCAGGGCCATTGACCTCATGGCAATTGCCGATGTCACGCAGTACCATTCCTTCCAGTCAACATCAGGCATCGGACTCGTCATCACACAGCGCTAGCAATCGTCCAAGAGCGATCGGCTCTATCGACGACCGCCTCTCAAGGATGCCTATAGCCTC
This sequence comes from Cytospora paraplurivora, assembly GCA_021272945.2. NCBI lineage: Eukaryota > Fungi > Ascomycota > Sordariomycetes > Diaporthales > Cytosporaceae > Cytospora > Cytospora paraplurivora. The sequence goes on along the minus strand of JAJSPL020000040.1, from coordinate 201,125 downwards.
ACCATTTGCGCACTTTTTCCGTCCCAACACAACCACACGCTTCTGGGACCTCAATCGCCTGGTGGACGAGCATACTGTGCCTCGCTATCCCCCAGCCCTCCCTTCCAATATACGCGCCGCCTCGGACCATTTTCGAAACCCAATCTCTGACACGTCGGGTGAGCCTCGCACGATCGAGGAACGGCATTCCAAGCACCGTTGGGAGCATAACGCCGCCGTAAAGGCCATCGCATTTTGCCCGTGGCGTGATGGCCTCGTGGCCACCGGGGGCGGGTCCCATGACAAGTGTATACACTTCTACCACACCACATCCGGGGTCGCGCTTGCCACCATTGCGGTTCACGCACAAGTGACCAGCCTCATATGGAGCACGACGCGCCGGGAGATAGCCGCAACGTTCGGGTACGCGCAACCTGACCACCCCTACCGCATCGCGGTATTCTCGTGGCCGGAATGTCGTCAGGTGGCAGCGATTCCTTGGGAAGGCGAGCACAGGGCCTTGTATGCGATCCCGTACCCACGTGGGCCTCCGGACTACAGGGCGGCGAGAGACGCGACGGGCAGGTGCACTAAGGATAGGGATAGGAGGGATAGGGATAAGAAGAGGAACCGAACTGCTATGGAGGGGTGTATCGTCGTTGCGGCCAGTGATGAGAGTATCAAGTTCCATGAGGTGTGGTCTGGTGGGAAGAAGGCTACGGTTGGCGGGTCGGGGCTATTGGGAGGGAGTGATATACTTGAGGACCTTGAGGGTATTGATAAGGATGGTGAGGTCATTCGTTGACATGGTCTTTGTTGGCTGGGGAGGGAGCATGGCTTCCCGGAGTGTTGGTAAGGTTGATCGGGAAGGGGGAATGTCAGTAACGAAGGAGATTGGTGATGCGGTGTGATTATGTTTCAAGTGGGAGTTCTCCTGTTAGTCCTGTTCACCGCATGGGAAAGGTAGGTCGACAGCGTATTGGCGGTCTCGGGGAAGGGTAGGGTTCGTTATTGACAGCAGCAGCACAATGTCAGCTAGATTGATCGAGTAGGTAGTGATGCGGTCCCTGGGGAGTACGGGCTGTCGGTTCGATGGACAGTCAGGATGCAAGAACCCTTGGGTCGTTCATTACACTTAATAGCATCTCTTGACCACGATTTCTCTGAGACAATTCTTGCGACTGTGAATACGATGCTCATACGAAGACGCCTTGATGGATAGGTGTGTGCTATAGGGTTTTATCTACTCATCGTATTCACTGGCATTTCGGTGTATAGTTGTCGTTGAACTTGATGTGACTGATGCTGGACGTTGCGTTGAGACCCTCGAGATTGTCATCAAGATGAACTTATGATGATGAATACAGTAGTCTGCTATGTCTTCTACCTTAGCAACCTAGATAATCAAAGCAAGCCCCCATTACGATGAACCCAAGATGGACAGGCCAAAGTAACAAAATCAGGGTTCGAAGGAAAACAAGATAACTCCCAGACTCCGCGTTTCAGACATCATACGTCGCCCATAAAAAGTCATCTCATAGAAAACCATCCCGCTCAATACAAAGCCTCCCTGATGGCTCTTGATCTTCTCTTCCCCCTGTCTACCTAGGTCCTCTCATCTCCCCGCGGAGCCCTCCAACCCCCACGCGCCAACAACGTGGACGAAGGCGTCTCCATCCTCAGGACCCAACAGCGACGGTGATGCTCCCAGAGGTGGTATGGACCTTCAGGTCCCCGCCGACGCCGTCCCCGCCCTTGCGCGCGACGAGGTGCTTCTTGTAGCCGGGGAACCCCTCGTCCCGCCTGATGACCTCGACGCCTCGGCCCGAGACGTCCAGGCCGCCGGTGAGGGTGTCCGCGTCGATGGTGCCCTCCCACGCGGAGGGGTAGGCCAGGCGGATGGCGGCGGACGTCGTCACGTGCCGGGAGGCGAGGACGCGTATCGCTGGGGAGGTCGAGGGTGTGGAGTCGGGTCCGGTGGTGGCGGGGTCGGCTTCTTCTTGGTGTGGGGGTTGTTCTTGCTGTGGTTGTTGTTGTTGTTGTTGTTGTTGTTGTTGTTGTTGATGTGGTTGGTGTCCCTGTGGGGGTTGGTTGGGGCCCGTCTGGATGACGTCCCTCCATACTCCATCTATGACTTCCCTCGCTGTCTTGTCCACCGTGTCGATGATTGAGCCAAGGGCGCCGCCAGTGATTGGATCCCTATGATCCCCGGCTTCTCCTTCTCGTCCTCGCTCTCGCTGTCGCTGTTTTTGTTGGTGCTCCTGCTCCTCCCGCCAGTCCGGTTCGAGCGCGTACTCCCCGGTCCGGACGTCCCTCCACAGCGCGTCCAGGACATTGACCACGGTCGTGCCGCTGGTAGTCGCCGTCTCGAGGATAGAGCTGCCGCCCGAGCCCGCTGACGAGATCTGCGAGGTGTCGAGCACGGGCAGCAGGGTGAGGTCGATGTTCCCGGAGGTGGTGTGCACCCTGCACGAGTTGCCGAAGGCGAGGGAGCCCTTGACCGTGCCGCTCATGGTGTACAGGTCCACCTCGTACTGGCGGGCCGGGATGGTGTCCCTCCTCGTCGTCGTCGTTGTCGTGGCCTCCGCTATCGGCTCGTATACCTCGATCGTCCCCGATGTCGTGTGCACGTAGAGGACGGCGGGGACGGGCTTCTCCTTCAGCGCCTCCTTGGGCGCTATGCCGGCGCGGATGGAGCCCGAGACGGTCTCGAGGCCGAGGTAGTCGTACAGCGGCCACGTGCCCGCGATGGTGTGCGACACCGTCTTCACCTCGATGTGTCTGGAGTCCAAGTCGAAGGTGGGCGGGGCGCCGTCGCGGAGGAGCTGCTTGACGTCCCTCTCGCCGTCGGTGCCGGCGATGACGGTCCCGACGGTGGTGTATATCTGGACGACATTGTTGAGCCGCAGGGACAGGTTGTCGAGGAGCTTGACGCCCAGGTGGACCGTCTCGATGTTGAGGCTGTCCAGCACGCTGCCTGGTGGCGTCCAGATGGTCACGCGGATCTGGATGCACGGGAAGGTATTGCGGTTGCTGGACCGGGAGATGGCACGTGGTGTGAGGATGGTCAAGCGCTCTTCGCTATGTTGCCAGTGTATGTCGACTCCGATGTTGTCGTCGCTTGTTACTATCTCTAGTGTGATGGAGGGTCCGGGCGTTCCCTTGCCGGCGCGACGGACTACGACGTCGCCGCTTACTCGGACGTTCTGGCCGTTATGGACGCGATCCTTCTGATAGTTCTGGACTATCGAGACGCTGTGGGTACTAGAGAAGTCTAGGTTGAAATGCTCGGTTGTCATGATCCGCTTGGCGTCGCAAAGCTGGCTTTCCGACCAAGCAAGCTCGCCGTCAAAGGCTGGGTAGGCGAGTCTGGTTCCGTCGCTGTCTTTGTCAGGCATCTTGCCAATGGGTGAGCTTCCAGAACCTCCGTGGCCGCCAGGTATATGAGTTCTCTTCTATGATGAGGGTTAGCTACAAGCTCGAGATGAGATGATAATGCAGGGCGTGTGAGAGCAAGGTCAGTGATGATAGGGAGTCTGTGTGCGTCACAGTATGGACATGAACGAAAGTTTCACAGGCCAAGCAGCTCCAAGAGTGGTCGAACAGGCTGCTTTTGTAACCAGGGGACAAGCATGGATACGTAACGTGTGACGTATCTGATGTCACCGAAAAGTTGTATACAACTCACCCCATCTTTGATGCTGTGGACAGAGCTGACGAGGAACCCGACCGTCACAAAGATCAACACCAGGCTCAGCACGAACAGCTTGCATGTCCGCCCCGTGGGATGCGGCCTGCAATTCCTAACGCGGTCCCTGTAGTCCCTCGCTCGGGTGTAGAGGTATTGCTCCTCTGGGTCTCCTCCCATATCCTGCGGACCCCGGTTTTGTTGACCGGCCAGGAGACCCTGTGTCTCTGATTCGGAGATGCGACCCATGTTGTTGGAGGGCAAGAATGTCTGGTAGTTGGTAGAGGCACTGGTAGGCGACGTAGGCGAAGGGGTGTAGGCGGGTGGTGCCTCGCTGAAGAGCGACGAGCGCTCGGAGTATACAGTCCCGCTACGCTGCTGGCGTGACAGAGGTGTCGTCGTCGACGACGATGGCGTGTATCTTTGGGTGGAAGGGGCCGCGGATGACAAGCCGGGTCCGAAGCCGTACCTTGGAATCCCGGAAGCAGATGTCGATGACTGCGAGTTCTGATCAGACGAAGCAGGATAGCTACCACCACCTCTGACATGTGAGGAAGCGGCAGCAGGTAAACTTGAATGATTATTTATAGCGTGTTGGCCTGCTTGGCTGTTGTTGGCATTATTGGCATTGAGCTCGCGCTCCTGCTGGGCTTCCCGTGCCTTGCTCTCCGCGGTGCTCCCCTGGCCTATGGACGGATCAGGCACCCATATGTCGGGCACATGCGGCACCTGGGATGATGTCGCTGCCGCGTACCCTGAGGTTGATGGACTGGCACTGGCAGCCGCATGGCCATCTCCCTCCCGATCCCGCAATGACGACGGCGAGTAGACGTCGTCCGGGTAAGCAGAGGAGGGACCGGATCCAGAGCGGCCGAAATATCCATCCGTTGGCGACAGCGCTTCCTCTTCCTCTTGCTGGTTATGGCTGTATGCATTCCCCGCATCGCCTACATCAGATTGTGTGTTTCCGTCCACTGGGCCGGATCCAGTCTGGTTCGAGTGCTCGAGTGACTGCTCCTCGACATCTGAGTCCTCGAGCCCCGAGTACATGTTGTCCGAATAGGGATAGTCCGGCATGGTGGGCGACAACAGGTCGAGGCCAAAATCTTGGATGCCTAGAGACTGTTTGATTTGACCCGCCTGGCCGCTCTGCTTACTTTTGATGTCGCAAGCTGCGTCGTGTGTATAAGGTTGGGAGATAGATTGAGAAGGGGGTTTTACGAAGCAGGACGCAATATCATCATCAGAAACAGGCAGGTATGTAAGAGGGAAGAAGACGGATGAGATTGGGACAAGGCAGGCAGGTTGAATACATGTACAGTACTCTCGTCTTCCAAAAAGAATAGAGAGCTACATACTTTACCTATGGCAACATACTAAGTTAGTAAGTAGTTAGCTAGGTATGTATGGCGAAGGCGGCCTCCCATAGAACCCTAGGTTGAAATCCGAGTTATGCTTGCGTTGTGCCGAACTCCGCTGTCGGTATCGTCTGTACCTTTTCGTTATCCAAAGAAGGAAGCTGGGAAGTTTGATTGTAAAACGGCTGTGCCCCTCGCAGTGATGGCCTCGTTCTGCGGTGGTGTGATTGGCAACACATGTAGTAAGCAAGGGGCAAAATCCCGCCGCGTGTGGAGCAGATATTCGCACCAAGGTCCAGACCCAACGGGGGGATTAGGCCGGATCGAGAATAACGTCGCTGCAGGTAAGCTTGAAATTAAGCAAAGAGGGGGTTTGGGATCGATTGAGCAGTGTCCATTGGCCAATCCGTAGTGGTTGGTTGTTTGAATGGTCTTACTAGTCACCAATAACTGCATGTATCATGTATAGCATGGTACAAGTATACTGGCTGCCTGGAGGACAGTGGAGGGGATGCGTATACCATGACGAATCTCGAAGATGGACCATGCATTTATGATGACGCCAATTGACCAGATTTGACGCGTTCGCCTTTTCCTCTGAGTTGACGTACTATACCGTACTCATACACAGGGTATCGGATATCTGACGACATGTTCGGCTCCGGCCCTCCGGAGCCGCAACGGGCCATCGTTGACGACCCCCGTCAAAACATCTGTTGTTTGGTCGGTGCATCAAAGCGGCGAAGTTTGAGAGCTGACGATGCTTCCTGCTCGCGGTCGAGCATATCACGAAAGGGCCCACGGCATTTCTGTACCACTCCTGGATTCACTCCTGGTATCACCCTTAAAGCTACTTGGCTTCCTAACCCCTACTCCCCTGCCTCCTGCCGCATCTCTCTCAACGCCAGTGACATATATCAGGTCATATGCCAATTTCAAATCAGTGCTCAAGTCATTTTCCGCCTCTACCAAACGCCTCTGTAGATGCCGTCGCGCGTACTGCTTTGCAGCTGGATGCCTCCCGCCTGATCGTCCCGTCCCATCAGCAGCCCTTGTTCACTCCCCGTAAATCGAAAGCGTCCCTTCACGACTCTCGTCCCAAATGGATGTCTTTGCAACGATGTCTCGTCCCATATCATCGGCATAGGTCTCGTTCCCGTTTGCCCGCTAGGTGGTTCCGCTGCACCGTTGTTCTTCAGTGAAGGCCTAGAACCTGCTTCGCGTTCTCATAGACCATCCAGGTGATGCTCAGAGCCGGTGCGACCTTGAGCAGGTTTGGCGTCAACCCCTTGTACATTCCCCGCATGCCTTCATTCCTGTACGTCTTGTGTGCAACATCCCATATGCCCGTGTAAGTAGGTGGGTGCATGTGTGTTCCTTGGGTTTGAAGTCGCGTTCGCAGGACGTTCAGCGGGTAGACAATGGTGGCACCAAATGCACCTGAGGTGGCTCCGATGATACCAGTCACGACATTGCCTGGTGCAGCGTCCTCTTCGTGGATGCCATAGTACCGGGCCTTTTGTCGCGTAAAGGTCTTCTTGAGGAACTCAAACGTTCCCATATCAATTGCGCTGTATGGGAACATGCCAACCAGGCCCATAGTGATACCTCGATATGCCGATCGGAACCAGCCCTCAGCCCACATCTTTCTGGCGGTTTGCACGAGAAGGGCGTTGCCGGTCAGACCGCCCTGGACTGTCTCGCACTGCAAACGAAACTTGAGGGTATCGAGAGGATAGACGCAGAACCTAAGGATTTTGTGTCAAAGGACGTTCATGGGTGACAGAGAACATAGGAAGCGACTCACTGTGCTGTCATACCCGCGACGCCACCAGCAGCGAACTTGGAATAGGGATTGATTTGAGTCGGGTCGCCATGTCCCTCCAGGTTTGCCAAGGTTCGTTTTACAGCTTCATACGAGCCAAACTGAGAACATCGTGTTAGCAGGCACCAACGCTTGGAGATTCCCGAGACAAGTGTACCTTGATTGCGGTCTCGGGCATAATCTTGATGACGTTCAATCCGTTTCCTGTTAAAGAGTCAGCCACAAAGCACGCGACGATCAAGACACAGGCGGGCTCAACGATGAGGGCGCCGCAGTGGTGGTAGAATAAGGCTCACCAGCGAAGAAGGTTCGGAGACCGCCAGCCTTCCACAATCTTAGGACAGCATCTCTAATTGGCTTGTCAGCCGTTTTAACCGCCGCCGACGGTGGGATGCCAGCCTTCGCGGCATTGAGGATAGCTCCTGTCTTGCCTGCCTTGGTCTGGGTGTTGACTAGAAGGTAGACCTTGAGGCGATCGAGAGGTGCGGTCGCCGTACGCGAGATGCCACCTGCGAGAGCTCCGGCAATGAAGTAACCTGGTTCAGGCAGGTATTGGGTCAGTCTCGATATCCCATTCTCAGTCTCGTCCTCCTCGTCTTCGACGTCAAGCTCGCGCAACTCCAGGTGGGATTGGTCGTCGTGGGCATCCAAGTAATCGCTATCGCCGCTGTCACTCTCGAGTGGGGTACCCGAGGTGGTCAAGACCTGGATGCGCTTGACAGCATTTCCCGTGGCTTTCTGGGCCTGCTGGATGGGAGTCGTGGTCTTTTTGTTGCTGCTGTCGACAGAGGATCGAGGGTAAGAAGCATGGGCTGCCGCCATCCTGTCTGTTGTTGTCGCAGTCTCCTCTTCGAGTGGTGGTTTGAGCTGTGAGGATATGGGCGGTTTCCTCGACGGTGGTTCGGTTGTGGTTTTTGATTTTGATTTTGATTTTGTTGTTGCGGCGGTGGTTTGCGGGGCTTCAGTTGTGTTGACGGAAGGAGACTGATCAAGAGGGGCAGGTTGTGCAAGCCTGAGGATGGAACCAAAAAGTGTGTGAAGAAGGAAGCCGGTCGTACCTAAACCCTCCAGAGTCTCATCCGCAACCATTGAATCGCCCTCGGCGTTCATCGTAACAATGGAAGAATAATATGATAGTGCTACCGCGAGAGGAGACGCGTGCGCGTGGGCAGGCATGAACAGCAAGAAATCGCTTTGGCCAATAACAGTTAGCAATCGTTCCCTGAAAACTTGGTCATAGATCAGATGATTATGAGATGAACTTGGGAGAATAAAGAGTTTTCTGTTCAAAAGTGAGGGCCGTTTTTCTAACATCAGAGATCATCGACTCCGCTGCCGCTGTTTCGGCACATGCCATGGATGGATGGACCATGGACAACGGCCAAGCTTTACGGCGAAGTCAAGGCCTGTCAAAGTCATGAGGGCAGCGTACAGGTTTGGATCACACCACCAGGGGGAAACAGATGCTAGGCAGTGGAAACTAGAAGGGAGAAGGGGTATCGCCCGTGAACAACAAGGGAATGCTTACCGCCATTCATCAAAACTGATATAGCCGTCGTGGTTTATGTCAATCTCGTCAAAGAAGCCGGCAAGTCTCCTCTTCGGCACGGTGATGCCTGCCTTTTGGAAGGCTGCGCCCAGCTCATCCTTTCCCACCCTGCCGTCCTGGTCTCGATCGATGGAGTTGAAGAGCAGCAGCAGTTGGCGCTCGGCAGCCTCGACGAAGACGCGGAACTCTACACAGCAGCCATGAGGTATCAGTAAAGGGGCCTTGACCGAACACGCTCGATCCATAGTCGACGCCCGGAAAACATCCTACCTTCGTACTGTATCTTCCCATCACGGTTCGTATCGAGACTCCTCACCATCTCACGCAGCATGTCGTCCGCATTCTGCAGAGGGTGGTCTATCTTGTGCAACCCCTTCTGCAGGCCCTTGACGTCGAGCTCCCCCGTGCCCTGAGGGTCCAACTGCTTCCACAGCCCCTCGACCCTCTTGTCGCGCTGGTTCTGCGACTCCCTCAATTCCATCTCTACTTCCGTGACCACTTCGGTGATCGTCATCCTACTCCTGGGGTATCATCGCAAGGAAACACGTCGGCGGGGAAAGCAAGGAAGTAGCGCTCGAGTAGAGCGCAGGCGGCGCCAGGGATTTGCCAACCCCGTTGTCCAGGTCCGACGGACAGAAAGACAGAAAGACAGGCAGGATTTTTGGCGCTCGCTCGGTCGGAAGTGTCGCCCGCGAGTGCTATATTTCTATCATGGCTAGTCGGGGTCGCGGTGTTGCGTCGTCTCCTGTTTGTCTCCTAGAGCTGTACCGCCGTGTTGAATATCAGTAGACCAAGGTCGGCGTGACTAGTGGCCCAAAGATAAGGGTCGGCTGTTTCGCGCGGCGATGTGGTTGGTGATTGACGTCGTACCAGTAATACCTAGGTAGTAATAGCAGACAGTGGCAGACAGTGACTGTCTGCTGCCCGGAAGGTCGCGAGATTGATCTTAGCTACCGGTAGTGACCGAGGGAGCTCCTCTAAGGCCGTGAGCCAGCCAGTCGTTAGGGAGTTGCCCCACTTTGCACTATTGGGGGACCCCAGCACGCCTAGTGGCTACCGGTACCTATCACTGCTCAGCACTGGCAACACACACCTGAGACGAACTTGGCACTCGCATCCTTGGCGCCTGTCTCGCCTTATTTTTCCACTTCTGCCACTCCTCTCTCGGGCCGATGCGCCCGCGTCACTGGCCGATACAGAACGGCCGACCCGCCGATTTGGAGCCGATACCCCGACGCTGTTGGCGCCGGATGATGACTTGCATGTGGCCCGAGACGCCGCAGCCTTCTTTTCTTCTTCCCAAACCCTCCATATAGCTGCGGCCACTGCGCCGTAAGCATCTTCGCCCGCCAGGATACGCCAGGATATGGCCGCAAACTACTGGGAATCGACCCAGAGGAAGAACTGGCAATTCTCCAAGGAGCAGCTGGCCTCCATGCGCCAGAAGCTCGAGGATGAAGACCAGGGTCTGGTACAGAGCTTCGGCCTGCCGCAGCTACCGCACCTGAACATCTTTTTTAACCAACGTGAGCACTCTTATACCCCTTCGCGTGGCTAATGGGGCCATGGAGACATGGACGACAGGTCTGCTGACAATGGCAATTGTGCCTTTCCAGAGATCAACCGTCTTGGAAAACGACTAGGGGTTCGACAACAGGCCATGGCCACCGCACAGGTCTACATCAAGCGCTTCTACACCAAGGTCGAAATCAGGAGGACGAACCCATTCCTCGTCATTACCACAGCGCTATATCTGGCATGCAAGATGGAAGAATGCCCCCAGCACATCAGGTTAATGAACCAGGAAGCTAGAAGTCTCTGGACCGGTAAACAACCGCCCGACCGCCCCCTAATGCGCCACGACACGGTCGCCAGGAGCGGGAGATACTGACAGCGACACGACAGATATGCAACTCTTCCAAGACCCGTCCAAGATAGGCGAGTGCGAGTTCTGGCTCATCTCCGAGATGAGCTCCAACCTGATCGTCCACCAGCCCTACCGCACCCTCACCGGCCTCCAGTCCAGCCTCGGCCTGACCCAGGACGAGATGGCCCTCTCGTGGTCCATCATCAACGACCACTACATGACCGACCTGCCGCTGATATACCCCCCGCACACCATCGCCCTCATGGCCATCCTCCTCGCCATCGTCTTCCGCCCCTCGCAGAACACCACCCAGGCCGGCGCCGCGGCAGCAGCCCAGGCAGCAGCAGCGGCAGGGGGCGGCGCCGCCGCCGCCGCCGCCATGGCGCAGCCCAGCATGGCGGGTATCAACGCCGTCACGGCGGCCCTCGCCCAGGCGCAGGCGAGGCAGCCCCCGACGCCGGGCGGCGGTGCGCCACCCGGGCAGCAGGCGGGGGCGGACGGCTCCGCGGGCGCCGGCGCCGGCGCCGCCGCCGGGGTGAGCGCCTCCCAGTCCGCGGCCCTGTCCAAGGAGAAGGGCGAGCGGTACTCCAAGATGCACCGCTTCGGCCTGTGGCTCGCCGAGAGCAACATCGACATCGAGGCGATTGTCGACTGCACCCAGGAGCTGATCTCGTTCTACGACTTCCAGGAGCAGTATAACGATAAGCTTACGCGGGAGCAGATCGTGCGCTTCATCAAGGCGCGGGGGTTGGATAAGGGCTGAGACCGCCTCGGTTGGGTCCATGAATATGTGGTCAAGTTAATCAGATGGGACTGGGGACAGCCGGGCGGTACTGGGCTCTCTCAGGCAGAAGAGATTCATACCGCTATAGAGGACTCTGACTTGTAGCCGATATACAGTCACAACTGGCTGTTCGAGGGGCGAACATGTGTACAGTCACACCGAAGAAGAAGCCGTTGAGGTCGTGCCGGACTAGCCCAGGCGACGACCATGGCTCCGGTCCGGCGTGATGACTGGCCCGAGACGGCTGCGGTACATCGAGGGATCCGAGTATACCCGGACGAATGGGATCGGTGACGAACATCGAGAGATAGACCAGAGCGCCATGGACGGAGTTGCAGGCATGCAAAGGACGGCCTACTGGTGAAACTATAAGGGGAAGGTAGTTGGGAGGGAGAGGCCGCAGTCCACTGGTATCTATCAACTTGGCATATGCTCCGCTCGAAATGGCGGATGGTGGGAGGCGGAAGGCAGATATTTACCAACACTCCAGCGCCCCCCGTGAAGGCTGCATGGACATATACTAGATTTATATCCCCAAAAAGCATTATCAGGTGTTGATATAGGTTGGAAAGCCACCACCAGACACCCTAAGTCCAAGGTATAGAACAGTATCTAGCTCTTCTCCCCGGCCAAATCAGAATCTTATATAGTTCTAAACCACCAAGGAGCATGGCACCTACTCAAGAACCTTCTAGCTGCGTCCTCAAGCCTCTCGCATGACAGTAGTCACCAAACGTCTAGCACCAATCCCACCTAGCAGGATGCCACGGAGCGGAGCTGCTACGTAGCTTGCGACAGAGCTATTTGAGCTGTTTGCCCGTTCGAGACGAAAAGAATCTGTAGGGAGCTGGCCCAGGAACGATCTATGGTGATGAAGCGGTTTCTTTATCACCACCACCACCACCACCACCACCACCACCACCACCAGCATTACCATCACATGGGCGCTCTGCCCAGGCATGCAGGCCAGCCAAGTATCCCCGTCTGGTCCGGTTTTGAATCATGTTCCGATTCAAAACAAATGAAGGAATGCTACTAATATAAACAGTTTCCCTCGCCGCCATCGGGTCCCGATGCTCCAGCAAGGGAGATGATCCTCATCCCCAACCTTGGAACGCCATGCAGGAATCAATCAATCACATCCTCTCCTGTCCCTCATTGCCTCCCGTCACGTCGCGTGGTCATGGAGGACGGCCACGCGAACATCATCCCAGCCGGTCGTGCAGGAGCACCTGGCGGCAGCTGCTGAGCAGCGGCGGTCGCAGCGGTGGCCTCGTGAGACGACGGCGTTCTCCCCCTGGCGAGCTGCTGCCACTGCCTCCTGACCTCGGCCCTGAACCCACCGCCGTCCTCCTTCTCCTTCCCCTTCTCCTTCTCCTTCTCCTGCTGTCCTGCCCCAGCTGCCCCAGCCTCCCGGCCCGTAGAGGTGGATCTCCTGCCACGGTCCTACATAACAACACAGTCCTTATCTCTGCTGCCAACGCTCCCGCCAGTAGCCGACGGCGACGGCGGCACGCCCTGTCTGTACCCGCTCGGCCGGCGGATGCCGCCCGGCGGCGACAACAACGGGGACGGCGCGGCCGCCGAGACGCCAGAAGAAGCCCGCATCGTGGCAGCGTTCAGCCTCAGGGTGCTGCTCGACGGGGTCGGACTGATGACGGACGGGCTCGGGCTGCTGTACGGGTGGCTGGGGTGCCCGGCCGGCGGGACGTAGGCGGTCTGTCGGGCAGCATCCTCGTAGGAGGGCGGTGCGTCGTCGTCGTCGTCGTCGACAGGGCGGCTGACGACCTGTGGGCGGACGGCGGGAGGCACGAGGGGTCGCACTTGCTGCTGCTGCTGCTGCTGCTGTGCTGCTGACCGTGGAGGTGGGACTGGCGCTGGTCCAGAGCGAACGCTGCTCACGCTTCCCCGGACGCTCGAGGTCCGCCGTCCCGGGGCTACTGATGACGCGCTGATCGAGGCTTGTCTCGGGTTGACTGGTCCGCGTCCCGCGGCTTGCTGCTCGATGAACTGTTCCGAGAGTTGCGCCTCCCTACGTCGTTGGGCTTGCTCGTTGCGGTGGCGCTGGTCTTCTTCCTCCTGGAGCTGGAGAGCTAGAGCCAGGTCACGGTCCTCCTGCTCCTCGGGCGATATAGGTGCTGCCTCCTCCTGGACCTTGTTCTTCCCTTTCTTGTCGCCAACCGTGGTCCATTCTTGGCCGTTGGAAGCAGAAGCACTTGCTGACACTGCATCCTCGTTGGCCTGAGGACTGCCACCAACAACACGGAAGTCGCCCGAGAAGAACTCCTCGCGCTCGCCATTGACATCTACCAGAGATTCCCACACGATCTCGTCATGACTTGCGTATCCCGCATCGGTGACGAGCGAGAACAATTGTAAGGTTTCTGGATGCCGATAGAGGGTGGAGAAATGGTCGTTTCTAAACAGTATAGCCACGGAGCCAGGGCGCATTGCCTTGTTGATAACTTCCAAGCCCCAGGGCGTCAGCTGGGTTGCAGATGTGTGAAGGAAAGACTTGATGCTCAAGATATCCTGATAAATTTCCTGCTCTTCCTCAGATAGGCCTTGACTAGTCGGGCTGCTCAGCTTGTCATCCAACTCCTCTTCCCTGAACAGGAGGTTCTGCGCATCCTCGTACGACTCTGCCTGGCGTTTCAGAGCCTCATACACAGGATCATCCCGCTGGGGAAGCCATCCATGAATGAGAGGTACTTGGAAAATCCTGTAAAATGACATTTCCCTGGTGTCTTCAAACGTGCCAGGGATGAGGTCTCCTCTTTCGGTGGGGTGCAGATGATTTAATGAGGTTCGTTTGAACTGCCTTTCGGTCTCCTCTGTAGGGACGAATCTTGGATTCACATTCATCCCGGTATGCAACCCTTTAAGAAATGCGTAGAGTTCTGTGACGTCCGGTAAAGACTGGTCAGGGGTGGTCCTCCGGTCAGACATGAGCTCGTCAAAGACAGCATCCAGTAGCAAATCCAAGCTGATTTGTTCACGGGTTTTCAGGGTATTAACGAGGACAGCATCCTCTGCGTTTGCCGGGGTTGTTAACGTCAGCGCATTAACAAGAGCCATTAGTGGACAGGGGCCATTTGCATTCTGGATAAGTATTGGAGATTTTCGCAGATCCTTGCTTGCATTCGCATCGTGCCAGTCTATGTTCTTGACCTGGTAGGTTTCGGTCTTTCCGGCAGCTGGCGTTCTCTGTGGTACAGCGGGCTCTTTCCCGCTACTATAACGTGGTGGTAAGTCTGGAGCGTCGCCCACTGAATGTGGGGCTTTTCGAGGAGGCTCCTCTACAGATCTAGAAGCAGGCGAGTCGTCGAGGTCTATCAAGCTGATCGCCCCTTCAGGCGCGTCCGAGGCGCTTGTGCCGGGGATCGGGGGTCGCTTCATTGGTGCTTTGCCCTTGTCCGATGCCGCAACGTCATCCCAAGCATGGCGGTCTTTTTCCAGCTCCTGATCTTCCACGGAAATTTGGAAAGACGGAGGCACTGCGATGGAAGGTTTCACGGGGTTCTCATCACCCCAGCCTCCCTTTTCCTCTGGCGCAAGGGATTGTATCGCCGGCCGTTCCGAGGCCGGTGCTATCGATGGTGCCCGCGAGGATGCTTGGGACCGCCATGGGTCTTGCACCGGCTCTTGATCCGCTGCAGTCGGCAAGGTTGATGGTGCCAGAGCCCTCTGTTCATCTAGCGCAGGTTGCCAAGGGTTCTTGCTTGCGTCGTTCAGATTCAACTTGGAAACGTCCTCGGACGGTGGTAATAATAATTCCGGTGTGTTAGGAATCGGTGGTGCTGGTGTGCTAGGGATTGGTGGTATAAAGCCACTGTTCAATGCGCTTGACTGTGACATCTTCCTCCGAAAGGGATTGGTTTCATGTCCGGCGCCCGACCTTGCAGAGCCTGGAGTTTGGCTCAAATGCCCGTCCGATTCTCCGGTCGCAGCTGGTGTCAGTGGCCTGAACCCTCCATTGCCCACACCCGCTGTCGAGCCAGAACCATTTCCGGTCGTAGCATTTCCCCACCCTGCTTCATCATAGGGCAAAGCCGGCGTTTCCTCCTCATCCTCGGTGTCGGTGTCCCGCTCCCAGCTGTCGGCGTCCGAGTCCGCACCATGGTCCACGTGCTGCTCAGGGATGGCCTCTGGCTTCGCCGAGGCGGTGTTATCTTCCCTCTTGTCCTCCATGTTTATAAGCGGCGCGACGTACGGAAGAACGGTAGAATTCGCGGGCAAGGGCTTTCGTGTAACCATCTTAGGCGGCGGTAAAGTACGGCGAAGAGCGCATTGGAGGCAGAGCCTGCCTCAGCTCTGTGACCGATCTGGGGACGTCGGATTACTAGGCAAGCGATAAGGAGGTCTGAGGATGACACTGGTAGCTGGAGAGGTCCTTGCCTGGCCGACGTAAGTTTGGTAAACAACAATGGCTAGTTGGACGATGGCGTCGCACGACTAATGTCTTGAGGGGCCTTTGTGGATGCGCCTCGGAGGGCTCGCAGGGAAGCAAGGTTGGAAGTCAAAGAATGAGGAGAAGTAAATACGAGGAGGTTCTGGAAGATCAATCAGCGTGTCAGCAATGCAAGAAGGATAGGAAAGCTTGGCTGGAAAGGTTAATTCGCAGTATGGGGGTTGTGAAGTCGTCGACTTGCATGCATTAACTACGACATGGATCAACAATCTTGGGAGGCCTGGGTACTTAGGCAGGCCGAAGGCCGCTTATGAAGCTGGATAGTACTGTGTGGTCGAGTGACGGGTACATCATCATACGCAGTACCATCACCATGATTCAGGTATCTTCTTCCTACTCCAGGTGTACACCTTCATATCGATAAGCAGCAAGGTGCCGTATCTCCAGAGCTTGTCATACTCTCTAGTACTTCCAGGTTGGTATAGACCACTCACAGCATTTCCCAAGAGGAACAGACTCCCAACCAAATCAACCGTCCCCTCCGCATGCGCCAATAACCCCGATACTCCGGGACGCTTCAACATGCCACCACGCCGAAAGCGAAAGTGCTTGCGCGTCTTTCATCAAGTGCGGCGCATCGGTCTGCCTCTCCAAGGGCCTCCCAGCCACAAGCGATCGACATGACATGACGCTGCGCTGCAGGGGGTGCTCTTACTCAATATCACCCCATTGGTCCCAACTGGGCGCAACTCCCCTGATTTCATGATACTCTCATGAGTTCGAGTTCTAAAAAGTCAGCACGTATGGATTCGAGGTTGTTCGGATGAACCTCTTCTCACAAACGGGAAACGAAGTTAGCTTGCTGATAACCCGGGAGATGACCATTTGTAAACACTGATATGTTTACGAAAGCCCTTCAAGTTGTGGCCAATAATTGGGGAAGGGTCGTATGTGACTTATGCAAACCAGATTGCCGAGAATGTCTTGTACCGTACTTCTTGGCTTCATCGCTGTAGGAAGCTAGATTCTATTAGATATTGCGAGTCGAAAAAAATGCTCATGTAAGGATAGAAAACTAGGGTTCGAATCTAGCTGCTTTATGGAGGGCCCTCTCCAGCGTGCTCAGCAATATATCCCAAATGCCTTACTCCTATGCACTCTAGATCGACGCAATGCAGGCCTATCACCTGTGGACGGCAAGCCCGTCACTTCGTATGCAATGGAAAAGCGACCAGTACTCTCAAGTACCTCTCGGCCTAACGTTTCAAGGACCGCTATGAGTCTTTGCTTCAACCCAACGCCGGCCAAGACCGCGTATGCCATCATCATACACTCAAGTCAAATCGTTCATTACAATCAGAGGTCTCATCCAACCCGTCGTCATCCTCCGTCTATTAACACTGACCTACTCGTTCAACCCATTAACCCCCGGCTGCTCAGTAGCCGAGGTCACCTCGCAACGCCGAGCGAGTCCAGCCTGCGACAGCTCGCAGTCTCAAACCGGTTCGCGATCTCCATCTTGTCCGGGTCCTGCGTGAACCAGCCCTGGGCCTGGTCATACAGCCGCTGCTTGTGGAGCATCTCATTCTCGCACTCGGCACGGAGATGCCGCACCAGCGTTATGTCGGCATTGTTGTCCAGGCGCGATAACTGCGACTTGGAGTAGGTCTTTATCTCTGTGGGGTTGACATAGTATTTGACGTTGAGCTTGGGCGTTATGCGCTCTTGAACGTAGGGGTACTCGGGCATGTCGAATACCATCCTGGGCCCGGAGGGCGTTGTGCTGCCGGCGGAAAATAGGGAGTTGAGGATGGGGAATAGGAACAGGATGATGATTGGTAGCAGGCCTATGAGCGTGTTGAAAAGACTGTTATCAGGAGCTCGTTGTTCGGGGTCGCGGGGTCGTCTGCGTGGCCGGCCGCCGCCGAATTGGTGTACCCTGACGCCCGGGCCGCCGCCGAAGTTGAAGACGAATTGAGGACCTGTATCAAAGCCTTGTTGTTAGTCAGCACTCACTACTCGCAGGGTCGCAGAGCTTGTGTATGTCCGTCTGTGTATGTGTACTTACCACCAAACCCAGCACCGCCGAAGAAGCGCTGGAACATCTCCTCGGGACTCAACTCGTCCTCCCACATGCCCCCTCTCATAGGCCCACCGCCGCCACCACCACCCCTCTGCGCGAATCCACTGAACGGGTTCTGCGCCTGGGCCTGGCCGAACCTACTATCTGGGTCACCGCCGAACTTATCGTACTGCTCCCTCTTCTCCTTGTCGTTCAGCACGCTGAAGGCCCTCGACACCATCTTGAACGCCTCGTCGGCGTGCTCGTGCCCGTTCTTGTCCGGGTGCGTCAGGAGCGACTGCTTCCGGTAGGCCTTCTTGATGTCGGCCTCGGTGCAGGTCGTCTTGACGCTCTCGAGCCCCAGGATGTCGTAGAAGGCCGTCGCTTTACACCTCCTGATCCGCAGGACCGCTGCTTTCTGCTCGACAGTGTACTTGCGCTCTTGGTTGCCCTGGTTGTGGTCGCGGCTGCGGGCAGACGAGCCGTTGGCGTCCGCCCCGGAGGCGCTTGCGCTGGACGACATGACGGTCGTCGGTCTGGTATATATCGAGCTGAAGAAGCGGTGGTTGATGGTTCAGGTTGCCTGCGATAGGCGGGGCGCAGTCAGGATGTGCAGTTTGAGTGGTCGTGGGCTGTCTGTCGGTAAAGATCAAGCAGGTATTGTGTTCGGCTGACGGCTGAAAATAGGCGGGCAGTTGGACAGCTGGTCGGAAAGTTGCACGTTCGGTGAGCGCAAACAGTGGATGCTGGGATTGGAGCAATCTCGATAGGTGCAGCTGTGGTCCACAAATCGAGGCCTTCCAGCGAAGACTACTGCGTTGTCTATAATGCGGTCTGGCGATGTCGCCGCGAGGGGTTGGCGATAGTTATTCTTCGCAGTGGTGGTGTGAAGGTGGCTTCTTCTGGATTTGGAGAGATAGCCTGAAGAGGATTAGGTGGTGGCAGGCAGAGTGCAACAGCCTTGAATCTCGTCAACTCAAGAGACAATCGCTGCTTCCCACTCAGCAGCTTTTCCTGCAGATGTTGACCCTCGTTGCAAGGACTTCACAAGTGGCCGTACGTATCGTCCGTTCCCGAGGTCTGTTCAAGGCCGCGCGCTGCATGGGCAGCCACTCAGCCAACAACTGGAAAAAGAACCCCCCAGGCGGTCTCAACAGGGCCCGTGCTTGCCCGCCCAGGGCGGTTGACCTGACAGCAGAAGCTTACGTAACACAGAAACCCCCCCTGTCACCTCGGCCCGGGGATTCTAGAAGCTCTCAGTGCACTGTGCAAAGCCGCATAACGTCACTGGCCGTTGATAGAGCTGCAGGGAACGGAAAGGCCGAGAGCAAAAAAAAAGAGTGTTTGCAGTTATCTCTCCAAGTCTGGAAGGGCAAAGCGTCGCCTCACACTTCTACACCTGGGCACCATACACACCAATCATGGCAACTCCGGACCAACCTGAACCGGCCAGGTCAATCTTATCCCGCCTCAATGGTTGGGGCCGTATGTTGCCCTGCCCTGCCATCTAACCCGCATAAACGGCGCCCATGCCCAAGGCTGACTCCGATCTGCAGTATCCTCCATGCCATCCATGGGCATGGCGACCCTGATAACGGCCCTTCACTACCGGCCCTTTCAGGCACTGCCCATGCTCGTCTTCACCCCCATGCTCATCGTCAGCAGCTATCTCAACGTCGCCGGCTTCAAGATCGACAGCGCCGGGTTGACCGCGGCCTGGTCGGGGCTGTACGTGCTGCTCGCCGCGAGGAGGCGGGGCATCCCGCTGAGGCAGCGGTTCACGGCGCGGGGCGCCACCAGGGTGGCTGCCCAGGGTCTGGGGCTCGTCAATGCCGTCGCGGGAGGGTATGTTTATGCGACGGGCGACAGGGAAGAGGAGAAGCTGGAGAGGAAGGAGAGAGACAGGTGGGGCATTGAGAAGCAGGAGTGAGGATTGAGCCGAGAGCGGAAGCGAGGGCTATGTGTCTGACTCCGGCGGGCACAGCATCACCGGAAGACATGCAAGAATTGGGCGTTCACCAATCTCGATGATCAGTCCAGAGGCATGTTTTGACAAGTGTATTTGGTAGGGGTATACCTCTTCAAGCAAAGTCCCTACGAGATGTGTCCAAAGTGGACAGTAGGGTATCGTGCTCCTCCAGGGACCTGAGCCTTTAGCCATAAGTATATCACGAGCAAATCGCTTGGAAATGTTTTGTGTATGTTACAGTAGCCTCTAGACACAAGAAAAATCGAAACAAACAGACAGCCAGCCCTGCCCAAAACGCCAGGAGGTCCTCTCAGCGCTTGATAGCCTCCTTGAATACCCTCTCCGAATCCATACAAGGGATCCAACCTCACAGTTCCGAGGTAATGCTATGGATCTCAAATGACATATCCTGGAAAACCCAACTGTCCCGTTGACCCGATACAACGGCGACGAAACGACTCCCGCAAAGCCGACAGGCACTCTTGAGGTGGAAAGTGGCAGGGGGGGGGGTTCTTGAAGACCCGCTCGCCATCGATGAGCGAACTATAATGACGAGGTGGCGTCATGTTGGCTGCTCTGCCAGCCCATCTGCCGGAAGACACGAAAAGTGTTCCAGCAGATGAAGATGAGGAAGAACGCGACTATGAGGAACCGTGTCCGGCGCGATTTCACTGGGTGCTGGAACGGAAGAGGTGCGGTTTCAGGAAGCGGGGCTAACGCCAAGTGCTGAATGTCAGCGACCTGGAACTTGGTGACATATTCGACATCGCAGTCGCGTATCTTCGGTGCGGCGTAGGTCTTGTACTCTTCCAGGATCCGCAAAAGGTCCCAGTTCTGCAACTTGCGTACAAGAGCTACCACACATCCTGTTCGGTGCTTCGGAAAATGTTAGTTTGTAGCTCTCAGAATCAAGATACCAGTAGGATATGAGACTCACTCGGCCTTGGTTGCAGTGAATCAACATTGGGTGGTTGCGCTTGTCATGCACAACTTGGAGAATAGCCGCCATTGTCGAGATAGGTACTGTTTCCTTTTTGGTGCCCTGCAAAACAATTTTGTGATGTTGAATGCCGTTGGCCTGCATGAAAGGGATGAATGTTTCTGGAACATCCTTATCGACAAGGGTGACAATAGTCTTGAGCTTCAGCTTCTGGATGAATTCATAGTCCTCCTCCCGAGGATAACTGCTGCGGTATACGCCAGGAACAACAGTGCCGAAGTTGATAGGCTGGCCAGAGGATGTGTTGACCGTTGTGGCCTCAGTTAGGAAGCTGCTCTCCGTGGTCACAGAAGAGGCAGACTTCCAGGACTCAAGTGACTCGACTGAAGACTGGCCAGAGATCGATCTCTGCATGTCAGCGCTCTGGGCAGCCATCTCCTTCACCAGATCTCCATCCTCTAACCCATCATTCTGATCCATCATGTCGGAAAAAGACCTGCGCTGCTGAAGCCCCTTACGGCCTTCAGTAGAGTGTTTGGTCATTACCGAATCCATCATCTTGCTTTGTCCTATGACTCCGATACTTTCGCACGTTCTGTCCTTTTTGTACTCTGCCCACTTCTTCTGACGAATTTCTGCCTGAATCTGTGACCAACAAATATGTGCGATCACCGAGATGATAACAGCCACACCTGATTTCGCGAGAAACTGTATCAGGACAAGATTCATGCTCCGGGGAAGAATGTCGCGTGGGTACCCAAGGTCGACTAGTAGGGTGGCCAGTAGGGCGGGAGCCGATTGACCGATTGTGGATAGAATTTCGAGGCAGAAGAGAAGATGGGTTGCTGAAGTTCGTTTGAGCGATCTTCTGAGAGACTGTATCAGTCCCAGTCGGGCCCAGGTCTCCCTGATCAAAGATCGATGGTTTTGGAACCGTGCGAGAGCTGGATGTCCATTTTGTTGGTCGTGAATGGTTGAGAAAAAGGCTAGAGGTGATGCAGCAAGAGAACTCTCTGTGTGAAGTCTCCGGTTGAAAATCTAAGTCAGGTTTGAAGATGCATGAGTGTGAATGTGAACCAGTCTGGGGGAAAGTGTGCGTGCGGATGTGTGAGAAAGATGAAGGTTTTGACTAGGGAAGTTTGGTGGGATCCATCGACTGATGTAAGGCCATTGTGCTTTAGCACCCGTGGACCGGATGACTGAAGTTGGCAAGCTTGGAAGTAAAGGACCTTGGAAAATGACTGGCGACCTCGGGAGGCTCACGCCTCCCGAGCGAGGGTCCCTGTTCAGGGGTCAGAGGACGCTAGCGAGGATCATTGGGGGGCGTGTGGGGGAAAATGCACGGGCGTGTTCGCTGCCAAAGAGACACTAAAGAGGTTAAGTTTCAGTGGAGACCCCAGCTAGGAACCGTAGCCAATAGTAGGGGTACTATTGGAGGAAGCCCTGACAGGGCATTTGATGAATACCTAGGTACCTAGGTACCGAGATACCTACACTTCGTACATTGGGGTCCGTCTTCGATCCACATGGAAAAATGGGTACCTGGCGACTCAGAGATCATATGGCCCCAAAGATTCTATGACTTGGTGGGCATCATTCTACCGGGCAGCTGCCGGGCTTACCTAGGTATTTGGGTGTTATCCCATATGCACGCAGTAGTTTGACCCTGTACAGGCTCCTAGCCACCTCACTTTGATTCAGGCTAGAGGCTAACCGGACGTCAACAAGCAGCAGCGCTTATAAATTGCTACTGTGTAATGACAACCTTGCAGGCCTGGGCCCTCTCGGATGACACTACCTAGGTACCTAGGTACTTAGTACCTACAGAGTGTTTACAACCTTGGAAAACCTAACCAGACTAACTGCATTCCGTACTCGGCATACTCGGCACCGTTACTTACGCTCGGACCCCGGGGGCAAGATTAGACCGGCCCGGAGCTAGAGCGGAGTTAGCAGCTAATAATGATTTAGCACTAGATATCCCACCCGCCTCACTAATACTACACACACTTCACTATATGCCTCGTGGAAAGGCTCACATAGTCAGATCGACCACGGATCATCAAGGACACCTCAGACAAAGAGCTAGGAAGCCATCCGCCCGGCCAATTGCCTGGTCCGCCACGACCAGCCCCATGCGGCGCCATTTGCGGTATAAACATCTCGATGATCCTATTCGTCCCGTCCGACGCTCCCCCGCGTTCCTCTTTGCACTCTGAGTTGTCATCGCGTCGTTCTCTTCCAGGCTATCTGGCACTGTCGCGTGATGGGCAATACCGGATCAGCCCACGACTGCCGACGTCACACACACACCAAGTGCTCGCCGCTGCAACAACCCTGGGTTCCGGGTAATTCCCACACATGTTGCACAGTCGTGCACAGTCGTACATACCTATGTAATAGGGTAGTCGATCTCGTTTCAGTTCGCCCTGCTGTAGCGCCAATCTGGCCTGCTTGGGTCGTCTCCGCCCCAGCAGCGTATTTGCGTAACGCGGATATGGCTGGTGGCCAGTCTGATCCATGCTGCTGCATATTACCGAGGCACAAACCTTTGCCGCTATACCCAAGCGCATTTTCCAAGGGCATTGCGTCGTGCTTCTGACACTCATCTCCTGTGCGACTTGCTGCTGTCTCCTATATCGCGCTCGATATCGGACTGGAGCCGATGGTAAACGCCAGCAGATCGCGCAACAACTCATCAAGTCAATCAGGTCGCTCAGTGATGGAACCGAGGAGTACCTTCTGACTGCTGCTCCTGTCACCGCACTCTCATCGAGGGGCTGTTGCAAAAACGAGATCGCCCTCGGTCATACAGCTAGTCATGTGCCAAGATGCCTTGCGATCACTCAGGCCATAGCAGTGCAGTGCAATATATATCTCAATCGCGGGATGGGCTTGGCGGAGCCAGCGCTGGCTTCGAGAGATTACACTCATGAAGCTAGACAGCTCGAGGCAAGAGAGCCGATGGTACATCACGATCCGGCCACTGAGATGGAATCGTTGTGATCTTGTGACCCAGGCGAAGCTGGCCAAATTCTCGCTGTATGACCATATTGCTCATGAGAACCTGGCGTCGTCAGCCTTCAGGACAGGCCGCGGAGAATCCGTCCAACGGCCTTGGTACGCAGGATGCGGCCGCGGAAGGCCTCGTAGCTCGACCGTGCCTAAGTCCGGAACGGTATAGAAAGCGAGGCAGTAGGCTGCTCAGCAAAGGCCTGACGCTTCAGCACGGCAAATCTTTGCCGGACATGCAGCATCTCGGCCATGCCATAATAGATGTATCAGTTTGCCGGGTTATGGACTGCGCCCATGCCGCAAGGGTCTCAGATCCTGCCTTACGCCTCCAGTGAGGCCCTGAAGATCGTCGTGCTGCTGCTCCCGGGATGTTTTGCGTGCGCTACAACCCTACAACCCTACGACGCTGCGGCGTGGCCATCTACTCACATCATATCCCGACAGGCCTGACAAGCAAGCCATCCGGCTAAATTGTGACTCAAGTAGGAAAGATAACGGACCATCACCCCAGGGATCTGGAAGTGCGACCCGGCGGGATGGCGGGAGTCCTCACACGTCAAAATGACCGGCACGCAACATTGCCACAAACATCATGCATTGAACTGCCTCGCCGAAGCTGCCAGGGCAGCAGGGGTAATCATGCAGCTACTCGCGGAGACACACACACACACACACACACACACACACGCGCGCGCGCGCGCGCAAACATACATCTCCCAGGCTGCCAGGTCTTGCCTCCATTCGTCAGCAACAGCTTGATTCTCCTTCTATGTTCTAGAACCCCAAGTTCCCGCGACCGTCTCGCACCGGGGGCGCCCGATATGCCGCCACGCCGCGCGCCGCGCCCCCTCGTGGAGGGATCGAAACGGCGTACAATGTATATGCAGTAGCACTCACTCCAAGCGGCTTGGGCCAAAACATCCTCGATCACGCTGGCGCTGGTATGACCTTTTCCCGCCCGCCTACAGACTAATGAGTGAAACCTGAGAATCCTGCATGCATTGTCAGCCAGCCAGCCAGCCAGCTAGCTACCCCAAGCCTAGGTCGCGCTGGTTTCCGTCCCTACACTGCACCGGGTCCCACAGAAGAGGCAATCCCGGTGAGCTATATACCGGGACGTTGGTCAAGCGGCCTACACTCGCAACGCATCTTGCTACGCTCCTTGATATGTCTTGATGGATTCCTTGTTAAGCTTGAAGTTGCACTGATCACATCTGGGCCTATACATAAAGCGGCTCGTCCCGAACCTTGTTTGTTGTTTGATCTCCAAGCTTACGTCGTCAGTTTCTCGTCCGACTGACTGCAAGAACCTGGCCCTTCGCATCATACCGAGTTCCACTGCAATATGTCTGTGAAAGCTTCCCAGCAAGGAAGATTCGCGGTAGGGTATCTTTCTCATTCCTCATGTGTGACGTCTCGTATCTATGATGCTATGCTTTCCGCCCTTTTCCCCCTGGGATCAAAACAAATAAAAGCAGCCAAACGCCATAACAGGCCCCCCATACATTACAGTATATGCCCTTCCCTTCTGCCTCCGATGAAAACATGGAACCACCCTCCCTTCGCTTTCTGTGGTATATACAAGTCCCTTGTGTCGGTGCCCTTCGCGTTAGAAATCCGATGCTCACGGCTCTCCGCGTGGCTTTTCGTATGCAACTTTTGCTATACACGTATGGCTGGGACAATACTAAGAGGCGGAGATACATAGATCCAAACCAATGCCGCGAGAAAGAGACCTCCCGCCAAGAACATGAGGCCAGTGACAAGCGTGCCGACGCCGAACTTGGCTCGGGAGGCCACCTGCCTCAGACGATTTGGGAGATCCACCGCATGGTCGTCCAAGGGATCCTGATCCAGCTTGAAGCTTTTATTAAAGTGCTCCGCCAAAGAGTCTCGCTCGTCCTGGGGTTGCGGGGGCTGAAATCTAGGGTTTGCAAAGATAGTTTCCGGAGGAGCATTGGCCGGGGGCTTGCTGAACACGGGCGACTTGTTTCCTTGGAAGCTGACCGTATCCTTTACAGTCGTCTGAGCCGTTGTTCTAATGCGTGGCGCGTTGGGCGGGTTAAATATTCGTTGCGCAGGAGTGGTAGGCGCGGGTGGGACCTTCGCCCAAAATGCGCCCGCTCTCTCATGTGTAGGTGTCTCACCGAATTTCCTAGTTTCGGATTGACCAGGTTTGTAGGTGCTGAAAGCTCGATATTTTGACTGGGTAGGCGACCACTCCATGTTGGGTGAGTAATCGATCATCTGTCTGGTTCGCGGTCTGGGCGAATCAGAGAGGCTGAGGCCATCGAAGCCGAGACCTGCTGATGTCGGAGGCCGCGTACTGGGCAGGTCTTTGAAAGGATTGAGGTTCGAGGAGCTCGTGGCTGGGTTGTGTGAGATCTTCTGTGTCATCGATGGCATGTCTTCTGAAAGCCCAAAAGAGAAGCCCGTGGGCGTGTTGTGTGAGCCTTTCTGTGTCACTGATGGCATGTAGTCTGAATGCTCAGAACTGGACGACTTTAACATGTAAAGCTCAGGCTGAGGCTGTAGCTGGGTCTTAGACCGGGTCTGGTACCGAGGCTGGGTATTGGCCACAGGCGCGTTCATAATCTCGTCAAGGATGTCGGCCATGCTCTTCGTGCTATCCTCTTGTGACTCGAGTGGCTGCGCCGGTATTCCGCTTGTGCGGGCTGGAGTAGCGCCGATAGAACTAGCTTTCGGCGTCCATAAGGGCGTGTGATCGACGCGGATTGATTTTCGTGTGACGCGGTAGAGCCACAGGATGAGTAAAGCCATGGAGGCGTTAGCAGTGACCTGGACCACCAGTCGTGACTGATGAGTGCCCGGAAGAAGTGAAATGTTGCGGTATCCTGGGAGCTTGAGAACTAAAAGCAGCGCTTGAAGCTGGTAGTAATGGTCAAAACCGACCAGGTGTCTATTGAAGCCCCTCCAGGTCTCAACCCATTTGGGATTCCACCAGAAGCTAAGCAAGGATGACCAGAAACTCAGTCTCGCGATTCGATGTGGAGTCGGAAGGTAGGCAGAGAGGGGGCTAAACGCCCGTAAAAAGAGACTTGTCCACTTGCTCGGTGTTATTGTCTCGTCGTGTTTTTCGATAACGGCTTGGTAAATGAGGCTTACGTGCCACAGTATCTGAAGCAGCAGAGAGGCATACCATAACCACTTGCCCGTCGTTTGAATATAGTTGACAGTAGACTTGGTGGTGAGTATCCGAGTCTCAGCGCTCCGGTCGAGCATACGACGTAGGTGGTCCGTCTTCGCGGTGTACGCAGCCTTGTCAAGCTCCTTCCGAACCTTTGGTTCGCACTCGGCGCAAACTTGAGGGTACCGCCTCATTAGACCTCTATAGAACTTGTGATAGCCCTTTTCGCGTTGCTTGTACTCCGGGTCATTTTCGTCCTCGGGAAGATACTGGGCCAACGAAGCAATGAAAAGGTGCTGATTTTGTAGGCACTTCTTGCAGAAGACGGTCTCGGCGAACTGGGATGCAGCGGGCGATGGATGGGTGGCGAACTGAGAGGCTGCAGACTCCGTCGTTGTTTTCGCAACTGGGGGATCGGTGATGTTGCCATTCTGAAATCCGAGGTTAGAGGTCGCAATTGTCAATATGGCGCCGCCCAAGTTCTTTTACTCACAGAGTTGAGGTGGTTGCTTGCTTGACAGTTGTTACACTCGAACTGTCGCATGTGACCATCGTAACGGGTTGAGGACTTGCGGTTGCAGTAGAAGCACGTCAAGTACTTGTTGAGCTTTCTGTTATGAGGCGCCATGGCGAAGAATGTGGCATCGCAAATGTCGTGGCATATGTATGTCCTGGAGGAAATCACGTCTTGAGTTTCATCAACTAAGAATAATATCTTGCCGCACCATTTTGTTGACTCCCCCGCGCTTTGTTGTCGGGGAGGAACAGAGCTTGAGCTTGTGGAATTTCGAAGCTCTCCCAGAAGGTTGGAGACGGCCAAGGTTCATCAGGGTCCCCCGATATTTGGTCTGCTAGCGGCCTCGGGAAATCAATCGGCAGGCTCCGGCTAGCAGCAGATAATAGCAATGTACCGGCCCGGGCACTGCACTAATGCCAATTATGCCTGCCATTGGCTAAACAATTTAAATGTCCGAGTCCCTCATACATACGGTAGTCTACTATGTACTGTTACTATGGCAGCCGTTATAAACGGAGTTGATTGATTTGGTGGAGCAGAGTTCCCCAGTGAGATTCCCATACCGGGAATTCTCTTATACACGTAAACAAACGGGTGGTTCCTTCCAACCACCACACGACCTACATACCTGGTAGGTACCTAGATACTGAGTACGCAGAACATTATGTGACTGCTGGCCATCTCGTCTTCTGAACTATAAAACCCCACTCAACCCAAATGCAGCGTTCAACTACTCTTCATTCTATAACAATTTCTGGGGTCGCTACTATACAAACTGAAGCTGCCCCCATTGAAAGGCAGCAAAATGACTAATTGTTATTCCAAGATGAACAACGATGATCAATAGAGACTGAGCTCATTGTATGGAAGGCTTCGTCAAGATCACCAACGCTTCCAGGACATCTCGACAATGTTATGGGGCATGTGCCAAAACAGTCGAGGCCCTTCATTTTTCAGGCGAAATTATTCGAACTACCTAGGTAATACTGGAGTACTATTTCATGATCATCTTAATTCTTTACTTGGTTTCTCGTACAATGCTTTATGCAGTTTGAGTTTTGGCAATTCCTAGGAAAAGTCCAATGCTGGCTGTCTGTCCCAGGCCTACCAATCCTTAACGTTTGGCCTCGGATGAAGCCCCCTCGGAAGGCTTTGGAATTCAAGTTGAGGACCTCGGAGATCATATGACCAGGGCACGGATGGTTTGTATATATAATACATAATCTTCAAGACACCATCCTAACGTACTGCACGTCCAGATGTCCATAGTGATAGAATGAACAGATCAGTTGATGACAGGCCACCGGCATGCTTCGCTACCAGATCGAGTACCTGGGTATAGCTTACAATTCCATCAGTTCGATTATGTCTGTTATATCTTACTGTCTCTCTAGACTTACCGTCCAAGTGTTGGGGATTACATAGTATACTGCTGAAAATATAGTAGTCGTTTAGCACATAGTCACGGACGATGGCAGACCGAAGGAGGCGACCCGGAACATCATCACCTACCTAGGTAGTTAGCTTAGACAACTTAGATGTCTAGGTGCGTTAAGTAGGGAGGCCTTGTCTATATAACTACCTAGGTACCTAGGTATGTCTGCAGCAGAAGAAAGCGGCGACTCCAGTGTGGAAGTCAGCGGCTAGGATGTATCGTGTATGTATGAGCAACAGCTTTCCACCTTTTCTCCGGGCACGCTGTCAGAGACCTATCTTGACCTGTCTAACGGAAGACATATGTTTAGCTTAACCCTAGTAAGTAAAGAGCCCTACGAATATATGAGGTTTTATCAATCTTGAATGATACCAGGGAGATGTAAATAATGAAGTAGTACTTGTAAAGAATTAGATATTGATTGGGAAATACAGCTGTTAGGGGCAGATCATTCTGATACCCCACTACGGCATTTGCCCGTAGTGGGCAGCATAGCGGGCAGGGTGGGGCCGACGGTACTCCAGATGTCCTTAACAGACACCTGGGGTCTTGACAGTGTGTCTGGGCCTCTATTTTGACCTTGACGCCGTGTCAGCATTCGTCCGAGCACCTCCCAGCTAGATTAAAGGACCCGGGGTGACAGATACATGTCAGGTTCACCATCATCTTTAAGTCCTTGGATAGATCCAGCGTATGCCAACACGAAAGCGGCAGTAGCCACCGGTCAGTGAGAGTCGGCTTGATCCAGTATGATGTGGAACTCATATGAAAGCAGACTTGCCAGCTGGCGACGTGCTATCGTGACGCGACGCGACCCATCAAAGTTCCGAAGCAGAATCCAGATACAGCTCCCAAAATGGCACCACGGCAGCGGCTAGAGAACGGTAGCAATGATGGCGCAAAGGAGGACGATGGTCGGTTCGTCACCCCCAAGGACAGCAAATCAGGACCCGACGACCTGCACTTGGCTGACGCCTCCAATGCTGTGGTTCTCTATGGCTTCTGTATCGCAGTAACCGCATTTCTGTTGGCAGTAGGCGCGGCTCTATGTCTCCACTGCCTGAGCCTTGCTACCAGTTTGGGCACGTTTATCACTCTTGTCGTGTTGGTTGTGGTAAGTGGACCGTCAACTTCATTGGACATAGTTCTGCGTCTGATTAACTTGCACTCCAGACTCGTCACTTCCAGATATTGAGAAGTACCAAGCGTGTAGCTGTTGAAGCGGGAGTGAGAGGACCTGGGCCAGATCTTTCGCACCTCCCAGCTGTCCATTACCTCTACGTCTTGGGCTCGGGAGGCCACACCACCGAGATGGTAGCCCTGATCAGGTTGAGTTTCAGACCCAACAAAAATCAGCATCGCCGATACATCATCACCCATGGGGACCAACACTCCCAGAACCGGGAGAAGGACCTCGAAAACTTGATCCACGAGTCTTGCCCAGATGGCAGTGGGGGAACGTACGACACCTTCATCGTTACCAGAGCTCGAAAGGTCTACCAGTCCTACATCACATCAATTTACTCATCGCTGAGGTGCGCCCTCGACATCTTGGCTGCATTGACCAGGATACCAGCTCAGCGAGCCGGCGAGGTGAATGCTGCCGGTTTCAGGTTTCCTCATGTCATTGTCACCAACGGCCCCGGAACAGGCTTCATTGTCGGTCTTATGGCCCACGTTCTCAAGATCCTATACCTTGTTCCCGAGGACCGATTCAAAATCATATTCGTTGAGACATGGGCGAGGACTCACCACCTCGGACTCACAGGAAAGCTGTTCTATTGGACAGGTATCACTGATCTATTCGTAGTCCAGTCTGAGTCACTTTCCAGGGTTGTGGGCAGGCCCAATATTGGTAATGTCAACACACTCTGGACCGAGGCTTGCAAACGAAACGGCAAGGGCAAGGTCAACGAGGAAAAGTAGCCGCGCAATTTCAACTCAAGAGCACTTAGTCAAGCCCCCATCTTGTCATCATCTTCTCATACGCGCATTGAGAAATCTACATGTTCGGCAGCTTTTCTGCTACCTCATGACTGATACAGAGCAAATTGTACATTTTCACCTCCTGGGGCTCATACTATTGGCTCGGGGTCCTCCGCACCGGACGCGGTCGCGCTGTCTTCGTTGCCAAAGTTGGCATATGCCGACTCACGCTCAGCTTGGAGCTTGAGGGCCTCGCTCTCTGCCCAATTCTTCCACTTGTCATACGTGGCATCCTCGAGCTCCATGCTGACTTGTAGTCTCGTCTTTCCAAAGTAGCCGCCCACCATCCGGGCCTCTTCTTGGGCGATCCTCCTCTGGATATCCTCCTGCTGCCTTATGTCGTAGAACTCTTTGCGCGCTATGTCGTAGGCTTGCTCCTTTGTGATCGCCTCCACATTCTCCATCAGCCACAGCTGCCTCTGAACAACGCTGTAACACAGTTAGCTCGGTATTGGGCCAGCAGGGCTTTTCTGAGTCGGTACTCACGATTCACCCGAGACCGTCCTGCCCGGCTGCCTCAGCCCCTTGCTCCAATCCACGTATCTGCCATCCTTTCCATCAAGCTCAACCACCACCTTTGGTCGCGCCAACTCCCAAGGATGGTCCTTGAAAAAGGTCGTCCGCAGCTCGTCCTCCGGGTATGTGATGTGCTGAGGCTTGAAGATGTTCCTTGGGTGTCGCTGCCTTGGGTCCGGATCGCGATGTGGTATGGGCTTAGGACGTGTGAGGATCTCGGATGGCGGTATCCTCTCGAGGACCTTGAGCCATACTGGTGGGACGGCTCGGGGACCCTCTTTGCGCGGTATGGAGAGGTTGATCTTGGCCCTCTGGAAGACGCGTTGGGGCCGGAAGGAGCGGCCCATCTTGCCCATCTTGGGCGCTGCGAATGGTTGAGCTTGGTTTGGGTGTTCAGATGTCCAATTGGGTCGGTATCGGGTATGAGATCACCTCCTGGGAGAGATCTGGGCGCTTGGTGGATTTATGAGAGCTTGCCGTATCGCAATCGCAAGTGACGGCTTCAAGCGACGTTCAACCGGTGGATCAAAAATTCGGCACGTTGGTCGGCCGCTGCGGCCTTATCTGACTTATCGGGACAGCTTTCGGCGCCGATAAGTCCTCAACCCAGTAAGCTCCACGCAACATCCTGGGCGCACCTCTGAAGAGCTTTGCATTTCAAAAGCTTCCCCAGAGCCAACCCTCCCTTCCCCGTATGAAGCTCCCCCGCCTCCCAGAATCCCTCTCCTCCACCTGTCGTCTATTTTCGCACGACTCGCACCGCCACGCTCGTTTCCAAGGACAGACGACACGGCGGTAGCGGAGCCACGATGTGGGACAGCTCATGAAAATCTCCAGTCGAATTGAACGGTCCTTATGCGGCGCGATATTTCCAAACCGACGAGCCGTCTGGTCCCGTTCGAACCTCGGAACGGGGGCGAGGTCTGCACATGGATATCAATTGCGACCAGGCCTGCGCCAACAGCGTGGCCAATGTCGAAATGGCCCCCACAACGCCTCAGTCGAGAACCAGTTCTTCTCCTCGTGGACGCCGCCCCCAGCTCTGCTGAATCCGTTCCGCTATACGGCGAGGAGCAGTGGAGGGACCTTCAAACTCCTGGCCCCGTGGGTGACGTCGAAGAGATGGAGCCATTCCAACGGTGAGGAGGGGGAAGGAGGAGATGCCAGCGATGCCCTAGACTCGAATAAGCAGAACCTGCTATCCTTGGTAGAAGAAAGCGAAAACGCCTCGATCGACGAACACCTCGAGCTGATCAGAGATCCGTATATGCGGGGGTACGCGCAAGCGGATGGGCCTGACCTAGCTGTCTCTGACCGTCCAGATGATAAAGATTTCCCGTCGTTCTACGAGGTCAGGGAAGGAGGTGACCATGAGCAGCAGATACTATCTAAGCTTTGGCGCGCAATCCAGCGTCGCCTGAGGAATCCGTACAAGACAGACATCGAATACATCTATCAGCTGTACCAGAGCCTGCCCGAGCCGCGCATGCCTTACCTCCACGCCAAGATACGTCACGGCCTTATGAGGTGTCTGGGACGGGAGGAGAAGAACTCCAAGTCCATGCTGCGGTATTTCGCTGTGGTCGCAGACATTCAGAGCAGCGGCCTTCGCCTTACCCGCCCGGAATGGAATGGTGCCTTGTCCTTTGCAGCGCGATATGTCGGCCACTCGACAGAGAACGAGGCATCAGCGACCATGAAGCTGTGGAGGGAGATGGAGCAGGATGCCGGCATCAAATCCAACGCGGTCACCTTCAACATCCTCTTTGATGTCGCATCCAAGGCTGGAAACTTCGTGCTATCGGAAATGCTCTATGACGAGATGATCCGGCGCGGCCTGAAGTTCACCAGGTACCATCATGTCAGCCTGATTCACTTCTTCGGGCTGAAGAGGGACAGCGACGGCATACGGGCTGCCTACAAGGAGATGGTCGAAGATGGGGAAATGATCGATACGACGGTTCTGAACTGCGTCATCGCAGGCTTCTTCCGCTGTGGAGAGGAGTATGCCGCGGAACGTGTCTACGAACGCATGAAGGCCGCGCACGAGCGTGCCCCGGCCATGCCGTACCGGAACTACATGAACGACAAGATCATCACCAAGACGTTGATGTTCTTCGCCAAGATCTCCAAGGGGGACTCTGAATTGCGACGTCGTTTCCAGAAACTCTCGCCCATCGTGCCCGACATCCAGACGTACCGCATTCTCTTGAACCACTACGCAGTCAAGATGGCCGCGCTGGACAAGGTTGCGCTCTACCTCACCGACATGAAGTGGTTCCACATCCCACTGCACGGTGCCGTCTTCCTTGCCCTGTTCAAGGGCTTCGCACTCTACGGCGGGCCTAAGGGTCAGGTCTGGAGCCCACAACGGCTCGACAACGTGTGGAAAGCGTTCAGCCAGGCGCTCCAGGAGAACGCGCACGGGCTCTACGTCGACGTCTGGATGGCCAAGTGGATCCTCCGGGCGTACCGGAAATGCGTGACCGAGGACGAGGTGTGGGAGGTGTGGGCCCAGCTGAAGCCTAGGTGTGAGGCGGACTTTGAGCCGGAGGACCTGGAGCACTTTGAGGAGTTCTTGCTTGATTTGTTCAAGGACGACGATCACAAGGCCCGAGTATATAGCGATATGGGCATGTTTGGAAGGGCTGTAGGTCGGGATAATGGTTGAGCCCGCTGTCGAGGGATATGTGTAGAGCTATGTGTAAATATGTTGATGATACCACTTTGTGCAAATACGAGACACGACATGAGCAGTTGGTCGCATTCAAGACATCGAACAGACTTCGGTATTGTTCAGGACCATTCTTGTGACGGGGCGAATTCCGGGCGAATTCCAACAACCCATGCATACTTAGTACAAGTACTGTGATCTTGTTGGCATTATAGCTCAGGTGGTGGATATACATCCCACTACCAAGTAATCATTGACTTGCCCACTACGGTAGCGACTATGGGTCATAATAACAACACCATTGATCACAACACTCCTGACATCTTGTTCTTGTTAATCAGAAGCAAGACAACAAAGAGATAGCACGAGACCACTGAGCATGTATTTTCTACCTTGTGAAGTAAACGGGGCTGAATCAAGCCATATCCACCTCTGTAAGCCAAATCCTTAACCTTCCTATTGGTCAATTCCTATTCATATCGATGATGGCGATCTGTGCTTGGTGTAATGGCCCACCGTCCTGTGCGCATGCAAATTTTTGGCACATGGCTACTGTTAAATGCATAATGGAAGTGATCAGAGGTGGGATCCGGTTCAAATGGTTGGAGTTGATGCGTGATATGCGCTTTTAAGGGTGGCTTCATGACTGAGACTTATCGAGGTGCCTACATATACACATGTGAGATTCACATGAGACTTTCGACCACCACCAGTACTCTACTTGCCCCGAGTCTCCTCAATACGGATATAGCAGCCTTACCATAAGATCTGGACGGTCATAGGAGGCCCGTCTGAATTCCGGAGACCATATTGCACTGTAAGTTTCAGCGTTACTTCCCCTGGATAGTGGAGATGCCCACATGTACGAACGAGGCCAGTCTGGCACATCGGGGGCCAGAACGGGACGACTCAGACCCAAGAAAACTTGATTGCTGAGGACATCTCTAGTGGAATCTACCCATGCACCAGCACCTCGCCTCCCAAGTCCAAGCTCCACCACTCTCTCATCATCACATACAAGCCCACAGCGGTATGACCATTTCCGGTCGTAATTTAAGGGGCGGGCTTGTAGGATTGCCAGGCTAGCAACCGAGACTGTCAGCCAACGCGATACTTCTTCTCGCCTCATCTTGGGATATAACGCACTGGCAATGAAGACGGGGGTACCGAAGCCGAAGAAGACGTAGCTCCAGAAGAGGTAGGGGAAGTACTTCGTTCTAGGGTTGAAGGGGATGTTCGAGTAAGGGCCCTCGGCGTAGTGGTAGGGGGAGGACAGCTGCGATCGGGTAGCGTGGAAGCCTCGGCGGGCAACGACCTGGCTGGTGGCCTTGGTGGAGGCACGAACGGCGGCGCGGGACAGCATCTGGAAGGGACAATGCGATTAGACATTGTCGTATCAGTTGAGCGGACCCAGTGCGTATGAGCTTACCTTGACTGCGGTTTTGTGTGTCGGTTCCGGTTGAGAGGAGATGATCTGAAAAGCTGTGACGTTGAAGATGGAAACCTCGGGGTTGAACGCGGCTAGCGACAAAGCTCCAATACAAGCTGCCGCAGATTGGATTGTACTTTTTGACTGCCTGAATACCAAGGCACTATGGTGCGGAAGCAATCCCTGCTATCGGCCCGGCTTATCTGATGGACCCACTGTAAAAGTCGAGGACCTCACCTCGTTAGAGCGATCGAATTTCGCAGCGTTTGTCGCTGCCAGGCCGATTGCAAGCCCCCCCGGCAAAGCTCTCACCACCCCCACCCCAGAGCTGTGGTCGCGTTCAAACAACCGACACTGTCTTTATATCATCAGTGACCATTACTGTTCGTTACTGCTCCGCGTTGCTCTTTTGTGCGGAGTCCAAATACGTCGACGGACGTAAGAGGAAGCACCCCGCGACACCCTAGCCACTCTGCTTCAGTAACGCTCCCCCCCCCCCCCTCCCAGCTCGCTATCCACCATGGACGAACTCTTCGACGTTTTCGACGCGCCTTCTGGTGCTCCGGCTCAGAGAGAAGCCGAGCCTGCCCAGACGACCCCAAAGAAAGATAAGAAGGATAAGAAGGACAAGAGCAAGAAGCGCAACGCAGATGGTCACATCAAGAATGGCACAGATGCCGACGTCGACATGGCAGACGGAAACGAGCCTTCTGGTGATGACGAAGGTCCAGAGAAGAATGCCGAGACCCCCCAAGATTCAAAACGGCGAAAGAAGCAGGACGAGGCGGCCCCCGTGTTAACCGACAACTTCACCACCGCCGAATCGAGACAAGTCGCCGCTGCCGCAGGGTTCGCGCCCGCCAAAGGCGAGGAGGCCCTGACCCTTGCACATAACATCCAGCACCAGGTCGCATTACCGCCAGACCTGGACCACGAATACGTCCCTCTGTCCCAGCACAAGCCCCCTAAGGAGCCCGCGAGGACGTACAGTTTCAAGCTCGATCCCTTCCAGAGCTTGTCTGTGGCTTCCATCGAGAGAGATGAGTCTGTCCTGGTCTCGGCGCATACTAGCGCTGGAAAGACGGTGGTCGCGGAATATGCGATCGCGCAGTGTCTAAAGAACAAACAGAGGGTTATCTACACGAGTCCGATCAAGGCGTTGAGCAACCAGAAATATCGCGACTTCCAGGCCGAATTCGGCGATGTAGGTTTGATGACCGGAGATGTCACCATCAACCCGACTGCCAGTTGCTTGGTCATGACGACGGAGATTCTGCGATCCATGTTGTACCGTGGTTCCGAAATCATGCGTGAGGTGGCATGGGTCGTTTTCGACGAGATCCACTACCTACGAGACAAGAGCAGAGGTGTCGTTTGGGAGGAGACAATCATCCTGCTGCCGGACAAGGTTCGATACGTCTTTTTGTCCGCGACGATCCCCAACGCCTTCCAGTTTGCCGAATGGATTGCAAAGATACATCGCCAAGCTTGTCACGTTGTCTACACCGATTTCCGACCGACGCCCCTACAGAACTACTTCTTCCCCGCAGGAGGCGAAGGCATCTTCCTGATTGTCGACGAGAAAGGCAACTTCAAGGAAAACAACTTCAACACCGCTATGACACTTATCGAGCAGAAGAAGGGCGCGGACCCGGCAGACCCCACCGCGGCGAGGAAGGGCACGGGCAAGAACAAGAAGACAAACAAGGGCGGCAAGGCAGACTCGCAGTCGGACATCTCTAAGATCGTGAAGATGATCATGAAGAAGATGTTCCACCCTGTCATCATCTTCAACTTCAGCAAGCGGGACTGTGAGGCTATGGCCCTGGCCATCTCTCACATGACGTTCAACAACGCCTCCGAGAAGCAGCTGGTTCGAGAAGTATTCAACAGCGCCATCAATCAACTGTCGGAGGAGGACCGGACGCTACCACAGATAACACACATTCTTCCACTTTTGGAGAAGGGTATCGGTGTCCATCACTCTGGTTTGCTTCCTATCTTGAAGGAGACCATTGAGATCCTGTTCCAGGAGGGTCTGATCAAGGCCCTGTTTGCAACCGAGACTTTCTCCATCGGCTTGAACATGCCTGCCAGAACAGTAGTTTTCACATCAGTGATGAAGTTTGATGGAGTGCGACAACGTCCGCTCACGACGGGTGAATACATCCAGATGTCGGGTCGTGCTGGACGTAGAGGTCTCGATGACCGAGGTATCGTCATAATGATGGTTGACGACAAGCTGGAGCCGGACACTGCGAAGGACATTGTTTCTGGTCCCCAAGACAACCTCAACTCGGCCTTCTATCTAGGGTACAACATGGTCCTGAACTTGCAACGTATCGAGACCATCTCCCCAGAGTTCATGCTCGAGAGGTGTTTCTACCAGTTCCAAAATGCGGCGAGTGTCCCTGGGCTGGAGAAGGATCTTATCGCATTGCAACAGGAGAGGGATGGCATGGTCATTCCTGACGAGAACACCGTGAAGGAGTACTACAACCTTCGTAACCAGATCGAGGATTATACAAAGGACATGGTCTCGGTCATACAGCACCCGAACTACTGTACGGAGTTCCTGCAGCCTGGCCGTCTAGCTCAGATCAAGACACCAACCGGAGAGGACTTCGACTGGGGTGTCATCATCAACTTCATCCCCCGCCGATCACCCAAGGCCGGCGAGCCACCCCATGCTCCTCAAGAGTCGATCTTCATCGATGTTCTGCTGCGCTTGGACGGAGACAGCAGCGACGTCAAGCGCATTCAGCCTACCAGCGGTGTCATGCCACCGGGTGTCCGCCCCTTTGTGGAGAACAAGTCCAAATCCGCCAAGTATGAAGTGGTGCCTGTGCTGCTCAACTGTGTCAAGGCCTTTGGTCAGCTCCGGCTGTTCGTCAAGGGAGATCTCAGGTCGGAACAGGAAATGGGCCACTGCGGCAAGAACCTGGAGGAGGCCAAGCGCCGCTTCCCCGATGGTATCCCCATCCTGGACCCCATCGAGAACATGGGCATCACGGACGAGTCGTTCAAGAAGCTCATGCGCAAGATCGAAGTCCTCGAGTCGCGCCTCCTGTCCAACCCACTGCACGGCTCCCCCCTGCTCCCGGAGCTGTGGGAGCAGTACTCGAAGAAGGTCTCCCTGGCCGACCAGATCAAGGAGAAGAAGAAGGCCATCGCCAAGGCGCACACAATCGCCCAGCTCGACGAGCTGAAGTCGCGCAAGCGGGTCCTCCGCCGCCTCGGGTTCATCAACGATGCCGAGGTGGTGCAGATGAAGGCGCGCGTGGCGTGCGAGATCTCGTCGACCGAGGGCCACGAGCTTCTCTTGTCGGAGCTGCTTTTCAACCGCTTCTTCAACGAGCTCAGCCCCGAGCTCTGCGCCTCGGTCCTCAGCGTGTTCATCTTCGACGAGAAGGTCGAGACACAGGAGCTCAAGGAGGAGCTGGCCAAGCCGTACCGCGAGATCCAGCGCCAGGCCCGGGTCATCGCCAAGGTCAGCCAGGAGAGCAAGCTGGACGTCAACGAGGAGGAGTATGTCCAGAGCCTCAAGTGGCAGCTCATGGAGACGGTGTACGCCTGGGCTCAGGGAAGGCCTTTTGCGGAGATCTGGTAAGCTTCTACTTTCCCTTGAACCTGGGCTGGAGACAGACCAGGCCCCTTCCCCTTATTTCTCTTTCAGAATTGACCAATATGCTGACTTTGATCGCGATAGCAAAATGACAAATGCCTACGAGGGCTCGCTCATCCGTCTCTTCCGCCGCCTGGAGGAGCTGCTGCGGCAGATGGCCGAGGCGGGCAAGGTCATGGGCAGCGAGGAGCTGAGCAAGAAGTTCACCGAGTCGCTCGGAAAGGTCAAGAGGGACATTGTCGCCGCCCAGAGTCTATACCTCTAGATAGTTACATACAGAAGGAGGTTCGATCATAATCATCTTGGTTTCTTGGCTTCTTATTATCTTTCTTGGTTGGCTCGGCTCAGTTCTTCTTCTTGAGCTGAGCTTCACGGAGTTGCGGAATGGAAAATACCATGGCGGCGTCAGGTTATGCATCCAGATAGAACTGCCGATAGTGATGGACAGGAAATGTAAATAAATGATTCGAAAGGCTAGCTGCGTCCCAGTCTCTATTATCCAGAAGATCAGGGAGGTCCCCCCGACAGGTCATCCCCGCGTGAAGCATAACCTCGTACCCCCAACGTCTATTACAATGGGCACCACCCGCCCGAGGAAGTGGGTATCTGGAGTCGAAATAGGTAGAACGCCCCCGGACAGAGACATACAGACCAATAGACAAGTACTGTCACCCTATAGTCCGAATAGTCCCAACAAGCAGGCTCAGCACGAACCCGAAGTACACAAACACCCTCGTACGCTTGGATATCTTCTCCTCGTCCCTCACAAGCCACCCAACCGCACCCAGCGGCCAGATGAACCCGATGAACATGCCCCTGAGCAATATGTCCAGCACGCCCGCCAGGCCACCCTCGTCACCAGCGACCCCACCATCGCCGCCGCCGCCGCCTCCATTACCCTCGTCATCCCCCTCACCGCCGCCGCCGCCGCCGGAGCCGCCACCAGGGCCAGCACTGTTGCCGAAGGCGGCGCCCCCGCCCGTGTGGTTGCTATCGATCCAGGCATCCTCCATGCCCCGCAGCCCGTCCGGGCTCGGCATCGTGTCCGCCGTGTGGCGGGCCTCCTGGATCGACCGGAACTGCAGGCGCAGCTGGTTCACCTCGGCCGGGGTGAAGCCCGCGGAGAGGAGCCTGTCGAAGCCGCGGGGCGCCGGGGCGGCGGCGGCGGCGTCGTCGTTGTTGTTGTGGTTGTTGCCGCTGGGCGATGCTTGGTACCGGAACGGGCTGGATAGGGAAGCTGCTGCTGCGGATGCTGTGGTTGTGTTGCTGTTGGTGGTGGTGGTAGGCGAAGGGTGCCGCGTGTTCTCCTCCGGGGGCGGCTCCTCCGCCCTCCGCCCCTCCTCGTCCAGCTCCGCGTCCGTGAGGAGGTCGCCTATGCTGCAGTTGACATAGACCCTCTGCGCCGCCTGCTGGCCTTCTACCCCCTTCCCCTTCCCCTTCCCCTTCCCCTTGCCATTGCCATCGCCCCTGTGGTCCTGGCCGTCCGCCGACGGCGGTGTCGAGGGTGTTGGCGGAGGTGGTAACGCCTTGAGCACGGACGCCAGCACCGCGTTGTCCGGGATTATCTTGCCGCCGTGGATGAAGCGTATGCGGCGCTGCGAGTTGGGCTGGTCCAGGCGCGAGCGGATCAGGTGCTTCAGTGCCGCGGCGGTGGTCCTGTGGGGGTGCGGTATGTCTAGGAGGAGGTCGGGTATCGAGGTCGAGAAGCGGACGGTCAGGAGGAGGGGTGGTGTGGTGTCCTGCCGCTGTTGCCGCGGGAATGGTTGTCTCGGTGATGGTGCCGCTGCCGGGCCATTGCGGGAGGAGTTTGGGGTGTTGTTGTTGTTGTTGTTGTGGCGTGGGTTTGTAGGAGGGGGAGACGAGGAGGAACTGCCGCCTCCGGTCATCTTGGAAACGATGGCATCGGAGGTTGTACGGAGTACCTGTCGTTGGCTATCTAAACTCCTTGATACTCTCTCTATATTCGTCTGTTATAGGCAATGTGGTGATTACTGTACGGTCGAGTTAAGTTCTCTTCGGTCGTGCAAAGCCTACGCACGGGCAATGGGCCAATCAGTTATGGAGGTGTGTTGTTGTAAGTTGTTGTTTGTGTGTGTGTCCGTTGCTTGTGAAAGTGCCGCCGAGACGGCCATGACGCTGATCGATAGATCGCACTGATAAGATAAGCATGATATGCGCTTAACGGTGCGGTAGGATATCGAGTTTACGGGACGTCATGGCACAGCATTGTCGTATCACGAATTCAATGTACGATCAACTTGACTAGACTATGTCTGTCACCCTTCCACAATCGAGACTGAAAACAATAATGATAAATACAGCCCCAAATTGCAGTTCAATACAATCCTCGATCTCCCCATCACCATAATTAGCCAGATGAAACCTCAGATGCGATGAGATGCCTCATCTTGGTGAACTCGAGGGGTGATGATGGCAAAACAATGCCACACCAGGTATTGCCCTTGCTGTCCCTTGAATGACAAAAGTATTTCGATCCCCATTTCCTGCAGTGTGCCCCTAAAGCTATTCAAGGCAAATCCGTATCATATCAGTCATGTACTCATACAAGCAGCTGCAGGTCCAGGCTCGTGTCCTAAACGCAAGGAGGGATGTAATGTATTCCAGCCTGCCCCCTGGGACTTATAGGCTCAAGTGGTGCCTCCTGGCTTCGTTTCCCATATGTCAGGGATAGCTGTCGGCTCGTGTCTTGTGTAAATCCGTTTGCGATTACAGGCTTGTCATTGCAATGTTCCATCGTTCCATTAGTCGCATCCCATATCTCGGTCAGAGCAAAACACTCAATCGTTCGTCGTTATGAGTCGAATCTTACAACTTCGCGAATATCGCAGCAGCCAGTCGCTGAGATCATCACTAATTCCTGCGGAAGAAGTTGGAAAACTTTCTTTTCTTAGTTGTCTTGCTCCGGGTCCGTACGCCATTGACAGCGATGCGGACCATGGACTCGAAAAAGTCCACGACTCCTTCTCCAGTCTTGGCCGAACACTCAAAGTAAGCAGCTGCATCAATCTCACGCGCAGTCAAATCGCCCTAGGTGCCCAAATCAGCCCGGGTCTTGTTGTAAAGCCCCCGTCGCAAGTGCGTCAGGACATACCTGGCCAACGGTGGCTGCAGTTGGCTCGTCTTCCTCTTCCAGGAAGCGTAGCTTGAGGGTTGGATATGCGGGACGAAGGTCCGCCTTCAGGCCTAGCAGGATGACGGGAGCTCCGGTACAAAACACCTTAGGCTCGTGCTGCCACTATATTCACAGTCAGGATCGTGCAATTTTTCTTTCTGTCCCTGTGGAACGCGTATCAACATACCTTGTCAACAACGGACTTCAGGTTGGCCTCGTCCTTGATGTCGAAACA
This sequence comes from Cytospora paraplurivora, assembly GCA_021272945.2. NCBI lineage: Eukaryota > Fungi > Ascomycota > Sordariomycetes > Diaporthales > Cytosporaceae > Cytospora > Cytospora paraplurivora. The sequence goes on along the minus strand of JAJSPL020000040.1, from coordinate 158,980 downwards.
GATGATGACGGCGTGGAAGAAGGACATCTTTAGCGGATTGATCTGGATAGGATTTAAATGGGACGAGACGTCCCAAAGCTCAAGGGTGGCCTGATAGTTGTCAACCTCCATAGGGGCTGTCAGCTGCATGGTATACGGGTTCGATGCCGAATTGAAGATTTGCTGGCTCTGAGGTGAGATGTAAGTCAGTCTCGCTTCCGTCGCGCCTCGAGATCAGATGACATACGCCTAGGAAGGTTCCCGTGGTGAAGCGACTATACAAGTTAGCATCTCATTCGGTGCCAAAACAGTTTGTGGTTTCAAGTGGACATACTGAATCAGGGCCGTCTTGCCGCAACGGGCGTCGCCAATAAATGCGACGCGAAGTTGATGTGTCTCTTCAATAGTGGTCAGTTTGGGAGCCAACGCAAGAGGAGTAAGAGCACGCGCAGGACGGGTAGGTTGCAGACCCGTGAAATTGCCTGGGGTCAGTTTGCCGAGCAAGCCCTTGGATGCCTTGCCAAAGTTGCGAACCACGGCCGAGGCACTGCTCTTGCGACCATCCTGGAGGTTGTCCAAGACTGGGGTTGCAACCATGGAGAAGCGGTTTCGGCGCCGAATTGAGCCAAGTCGGCCTTTCTGGCGCTTGTTGGGCGGCTGGTCCTCAGCCACGGTGGTGCTCTGTATGTTATAGCCAAAGTTCCAGGCATTGATCAGTCTCTCCGCACAATTGACTTCTTTCCGCCATTGGCTGTGGGTTGTCATAACGTTACTCACCTCGGGACGGTCGTGCGTCTGCATATTTACCACTGGCAAATATGCCTTCAACTCCTCCATAATTTCGCCAAACTGGACGGTGTGGCGCTTGGAAGCGCTTACGGGGCGAGAGCCGCTCCTGGGTCGTTGGTGGTCAGCCATCTCGATGTCGTTGCCAAGCTGGGTGGTGATTGTGATGGTGTCTTTGTTTGGCTGGTTCTCATTCTGGGTTCCTCCACTGACTGGAACCGGCTCGCCAAGTTGGATGCTTTGAATTCCTTGGACAAGGTCGCCTTGTTGCTGGGTGGCGGTGGTAGTGGTAGTGGGTTGAGGGACGGGCTGCGAAGCTCTCAGGCCGTGTTGAAGGGAAGACTTCCTCTGCGGAACCTTAAAAGGTAAAGGTTCTGGCTTTTCAACCTTTACTGGGTGCTGGGCCAGTGGGTTGGGATGGTGGAAGCGCCTGATTGGAGACTGTTTGGCTACTCCGGGGGTGGGACAAGTGGTAGGGCGAGGGGCAGGGGCAGACAGAGATCGCGGTCTGTTGTTCTGCACCCGTGACTCCTGTGACGGCTGCGACATTTGACACTCTGGATCTGGCAATTGTTCAAGCCAATCCTGCATTCTATGGGTTGCGTTGATCTGGCCCTGGGTGTTAATACGTGCCTGGTACATGCATGAGGTTGCTGGGCGTTTGGACTCCCAGAAGGGATCGGCTGCCCTCATGTAGCCCTCCCAATTGATGTAGATGTAATCTGGGAAGACCCTCTGACGCCTCGGGGGTTGGGCCACCATGCCCTGTAGAGCTTGGTGATAGGCCCGCCTGTCGGCTCTGGAAGAAGTCATTTTGAATGTCAAGAGGGTTTAAAGGGATAATCGCTTCAGAGTTCAGATTGCGGCTGCGAGAAGCAGTCTGGTGTTTCGAGGCTATGAGCGGGTTGAGGACTGTCCAGAGCGCGTATCGGTTCCAATGTGAGGAAAGCGGAGAGCCATCAGCAGGAACACCGAAACAAGCAGCCAAGTATGCGGTTTGAGACGATTTTCATGCGCAAAGATGGCCGACGTGGAGGAAGACATCGACGGTACAGGCTACCGGTACATTGAAGAGCCACAGCGGTGGTCGGTCAGGTCATTCTCATATCGTACTGTGCAGGATGGTCGAAGTTGTTGGGCGTCAACACGATATTTCGAGTCTCGAGATTGCAGATCGCGAGATTGAAAGTCCCTGCAATGCTTCAGTGCGGTCGATGTCAAGATAGATAGGATGATTGCCCAGTGGCTTCTGCCTGTACTTTGCCCAGGTACTTTTGAGACTGCCCGCTAACGATTGCCCCCGCCTGCCCCCAAAAGGAAACATTGCTAATCCCTTCTCGCCCTTTCATCTCCATAAACTTCATCCTATTTCGAATATGGTACAAGCGTGGATACTCAAATGCCTTGTGGAATATGACCAGGTGTCCTGCTCACAGCATACCTAGTCCAGCTTCACCTAGCCAGGCCACGTCATGAATATGCCTAACACTCTGGATACTATTGCTTTCGAGGCAAGTGGCTGTATCCAATCATGGTAGGAATGTCTTGTATCCTGTGATAGTTTCGTTCAGCTTCTCAGAGCACTAAATTATGCCTCCTTTCTCACGACCCAGCCTCTCCCAGAAGTCAATCCAGGAGGTAAAAACTTGGAGGTGGCCAGCACGTGTAGACTAGATCCACCAAGTGAGGAGAAACTGATGGTCAATCAGCCTACTCAGGGACTGAACGTGATTCCAATGGTCATGGTTGACCCTTTGACTTCTTGGTGTCCGATCAGTCGTCTGCTGTCAAAAGTAGACAATGGTCGAAATCCCTAGGCCTGCCGAACACCATGGCCATCATGCCATGCGCTTTGACTATGTGCACTGGGTATATAATAGTCTGCTTCATGGCTGCTTCATTGTCGGTCAGACGAAAGTGTTCCTTCATGTAAAGACATAGAAAACCACAAGACGAGGCTATAAAGGGAGGGAGGTCATCATAGGAGCTGTTACATTAGAGCGGCGATGCTGGCGACAAGGCTGAGTATCACCTGTGTGATTTACATGGTGCAGTGGAGAACGACGTTGTTTCATCCGTTCGCAACTGAGCACAAAGTCAAAGCCGTCTTTCTTTGAGGTAGGAAAGAGCATACAAATAATCAGGCGACTGCCTTCCCGTTCAGAGTCCGGGAATCGGATGCCAATCATCCTGAAGAGGAAGGTGTGTAGCTCCCGCACCTGCTTGGACCACATAACGGCAAATTTTTGATGCCGGTATCTTAAGAGCGTCCATACACCAAGTAGACGAGATAATACAGAATACGAATGGGTCTCATTTTAAACTACGTCACAGATAAGCATGCTTTGAGAGCAACTAACCACTCAGAAGTGGTTGGGTACATAGTTGGAAGTAAACCCAACGGATGCTCGCGTGAAGAAGCAAAACAAAATCTCAAGATCGACTCGCGGGGTTACTGCGACAGATGCTACCATCACACCATTCACCATCGGCAAGAGAAGCAAGAGACGCAAGAGACAGTCATGTATTGAGCAGGTCTGATGAACCTTGGAACACCCCAGCCCAGCTGCGAAGGTAAAGAAGGCCATTCACACCTCTTGAACTTTTTCCATACCACCCTAGGTGCCGACCACGCTCTTCACCAAATCCACATCCCCAAGCCCACCAGGCTCACCAAACCCAAAAGACACGCCAATAACTGAGTGTACCTACGCCTGGATGTACTTCTTCAACCCCCTGAGCCTCTCCTTAGCATCATCGAGGACCTCATCCGGCTTGCAGACCGCGAAGCGAAGGTAGTCCTCGGCGATGTGGGCGTTCCCCTCCGTGTAGAACTCGGTAGGCGGGATGGCCGCCACGCCCACCTCCTGGATCAGGAACCAGGCCAGCTTGAAGTCGCGGGGCCGGCTGGCCACGTGGGGCGGGAAGGGGTAGTCCTCGGGCAGCTTGACCTTGGCCAGGTTGGCCATGACGAAGTAGCCGCCCTCGGGCTCCGAGTAGGGCAGCCCGAGCTCGTCGAAGACGGCCGTGAAGCGCGACATGCGCGCCTTCATGTCCGATACGCAGTTGTCCCAGAAGCCTTCTGCCTCGGCCTTCTCGAATCCTGTTGTGGCGGTTGTGTTAGTGGGTAGATGTATTACATACATATACATATATATATATAAATAGAAAAATACATCGGGTAGTGCCGTATCGGACTCTCACAGGTGAGGAAGGCTGAGGCTTTCAAGAACAAAAGGAAAAGGAGGAGGGTCATAACTTACCAACAGCAGCAGCCTCCTGCAACGGCGAGACAGAAGAGTAGCATATCCGCGTGTGCGCAGCCGAGACATACTGGATCAACTCAGCCGGGCCCAGGAGCCAACCAACTCGCCATCCTGTAGCATAAAAGTTCTTGCCCGCCGACCCAACCGTCAGGGTAAGCTTCTCGACCTCGGGCGACAGCGTAGCGATGCGCGTGAACGGCACGTAGAACAGCCGATCGTAGACCTCATCCGACAGGATGATGATCTGGTTCTTGACACAGATCTCCGCGATCCTCTCCAGCTCCGGGCGCGAGAAGACCTTGCCGACGGGGTTGTGCGGCGTGTTGAGCACGATCATCTTGGTGCGCGGCGTGACGGCGCGCTCCAGCTCGTCGAAATCGATACTCCACTCCCCGGCCGAGGACGTCTTGGTGGCGCCCGTCGCGGGCGGGTGCAGCGGCACGTAGACGATCTTGCCGCCCGGCATCTCGATGTTGCTGATGTACTGGTCGAAGAAGGGCTCGAAGATGATGACCTCGTCGCCCTCCTCGATGAAGGCCATGAAGGCGCTCAGCATGCCCTCGTTGGCGCCCGTCGTCACAGTCACCTCCGTCTCCGGGTTCAGCTTGCGGCCCCAGAAGGGCGAGTAGGCGTCCGCGATGGCCTGCTTGAGGCGCGGCCTGCCCTTGGTCGGGGAGTACTGGTTGCAGTCGACCCGGTCCAGCGCCTCCTTGGCTGCGTCGAGGATGAACTCGGGCGGGTTGTACCCGAAGAAGCCCTGGCCCATGTTCACGATGGGCTGCACCGGCGATGCCGCCGCCGCCTCGTTGATGATGGACCTGAGAGCTGTGTTAATTACGTGCCCCTTGATTCCCGGCCATAACAGTGACATCTGTTGATAATCGTGATCATACCACGTTATCACTCACCAGACATCTGCTCTCCGACCCGCAACACGAGCGGCGGGCTTCAACTTTTCCGTCTTCGTCATGGTTGTGTGAAATGGACGCAACGTCTTCGGTCTGCTGATGATGGTCGTCTGTGTAACGCTCCTGCCAAGAAAGCTGCCGACTGATCCGACGAGTGACCGCATGAGGTTATACACGGGGTTAAATGAACGTGTTTACTTTGAGAACATATCTTTGGTATGTCATCGACCAGGATCCCCTCTTATGAAATGACTCCCGTTATCAGACCGGCGTGAACTCGGCTGAATCACGGAGCTATGTGGGTCTTACCGGCATCGGCAATGTACCAAGCGAGTCGCGGGATGGCGACATCGACATATAGCATAGCCATACCTGCCACCTGCAGCTGTCTCAGCGCAATCAGATAAGATATTGCATAGCGCAGCGTCTAGAGTCCGATGCTAATTATGCAATAAAGGAGGGCTAACAAATAAAACGTCAAATGCGCATAGAGAGATACTTGACGACCGCCTCTATTTACTTAATTACCTAGGTAGGTACACTCTCCGTGAACACATGCCTCCATATAGCAACGTTTGATGCCAGTGCGCATGCTTTATAAGAATGACATCGCTGACCCCTATCGACGTCCCCTTTCACAATACCCTCCTCCCTACTCGTAATTACTTAGGTAGGCTTACTGATAAGGTAACCTACGGGTTAAAGGAAACACGCCCACCCATATCAAGTCCTAAACCTATCTGATAGAGTATCCTATATCAACACGGTAATATTCGATAAAATTTTCAAAGGAAGAGGCTTTGATACTCAAGAACATATTGGAAGTATATCAGTTATTGAACAAGGCTATCATGAGGACATATATCTTGCGGTCATCCAGGCCAGATCCCAGTCGTTAAAAAAAAGAGAAAAGGGGTGGAGAAGTAAGAAAACAAATCAACATTGAACCGGAGGAAACAGAAAGGGGAAGGAAAAGAGAAAGAGACGAAGGAAAGAGAACCAACCCCCCTCCCCCCCCCCAACAAAAATACCAAACCAACAACTGAGTGCAACTTCCTTCTTGATTCATTCCACCAGGACTCGTGGACTACACCTACTTGGTAGTTCCTGACAGGCTCCTTACTGATCACTAGATTTCCTGTCAGCAAAGCTACTTCATTGAAGACAAACTAGAACGGCCATACCTTCAAAGTAATCCGGACTTTCGGTCGTACGTTGGCTTCAATCTCGCTGCTGCTTTCCGCACCAAAAGTTCCATCGGTGCAGGCCGCTATTGTCTGACCTAGCAGCGGAGGATGTGGAGGTTCTCCATTGCTTATATCTACAATGAATGGCTCTTCCCCAGCCATGATACTGAGAGACCCGATACGCTGGTATTCATCAACACAGCCTGAGCGCAAAGTGATGATTATGCCATTGATAAACAAGGACGTTCGTACTGTGGGCAAAAAAAGGATTTCTCCGGACTGAGCCAGCGCTTTGAGCGTTGTATGCGCAATAATTGTGTCCATCACACCTTCGTAGTTTAGGCTAGGGTCGAGTTGTTTCGAGTTCAGCGATATTCCTTGTAAAGTGCCGGCGGGGTATATGTCAGCGAATCCAAGGGCGTTCGTCCATCCTTCGAGGGTGATCGATCTGATACATGAGACAGGGTTGTCTGGTTCCCCGCTGGATGATAACATGCTCTCCGTAGGCTGGCCACATAGTTTGACTAAAGAGTGGTTGAAGGTAGAGCTCCCTGGCGCGCCGCTGAGTATTATCCTGTTCGGAGCTTTGTATAAATGGTATGGAGGGAATCTGACGCCTCCCTGGACAGAAGCCCACGACCATGTTGGGAACAGGTCATCTGCGTGAAGGGGAAATCTGAGTCGTACATCTTCAGGCCTTTCCCAACACAGCTGACGGCCCAGCGACCTTGCCCATAACCCACACAAGTACTGGTCTCCGGTATGACTTTCGACAACAGCTCTTACGCCGTACAAAGCTCGGAGAATATCATTTCGCTTTGTTAGGTCTCGCCGCGAGTAATTTTCAATGATAGCTTCCCAGTTTGGTTCCGCTTCAGGAGTCCTAATGGCCTCCCAGAAGCTACCTAAATGAACCTCCTGAACGCGCTTGGGATCAGCGAATTTCGAGAATGTGTCAGCCGCCACGGATGATCTGCACTCCCAGACCGTATGGTCGCAGCCCAAATGTAAGATGCGCCTAGATAAAAAGCGCTCTTGTAGGACCCAGCCACGAGAGCTGAGCGGCGCATTATCCACATTGTCTAAGGGATGCGTGTAATCCTCATCCGCGGTCCACGCTGCATCCAAAATCGTGGGTGTTGTATACTGGCCACAGCGTTGATTATTGATCGAGCCTCCTTCAACCCCTAATCCAGTCAAGGAAATAGTCAACTCCGCATTGGTATACACCTCCCGCATGAGCAAAGACTCCCTATCCCAATCGTTAGACGATGAGTCCTGGATAATACAAAGACAATCGATCCATATGTACTGGTAATTTAAGTCGCGAACAATATCGAAGACTTCTCGGAATGCGGGCTGAAGGTCGTTGACGGGGATTTGCTCTATGAAGTCGTCGAGCGTATGCTCTTGTAAGAGTACCTTAGGGTTCGCTGGCCAGCGGTGGCTGAGCGCGACGTATTTCAGATTCACCTCTTGGTCCGGAATCACCAGTTTGACGCCATTCTGTGTGACATACAACAGTCGCGTCGGATTCCAAGTCCGGCGTTCGGGTGAACAATGTGGGTGTTCACGGTTGCAGCCAGCGAGCCACTCTTTGGTATATTGCAAACGCTGAGAAGCCCAACCCCAGCGGAACTGACACCGATTAGGCGGGCATGGCTCATGCACTGGAATGAAATTGCCCGTATCTATGTAACCGAAGCAGTCAACATCCTATACAATCTGCCTCTTAGCAGGCATGATTTAGAGATGTATATACCTTCTCTTTTATAAATCAGGCCGCTATTTATGTATCCTCCGACGTTGCCAGAGTTGACCGGCTTTATTGACAGCGCTACCATGTAGGCCTCGGGGTATTCAGTACCCATTGTGTACGAGACCTTCCCGGAAAACTCCAGTAATACCTCGAAAGGGACACCTCGTTTTGTGAGATCAGGGTAGTGCACCTTGAGACCTCTGATGATGTGTCCATGGAGCCAACAGCACTGAAAAGTCTCGTTATCCCTGAAGTGGACGGTTTCATGGAGTGTGTAAGGACCAACTGCCTCATCGCTAGCAAGCAGTGTTAGGAAGCGCCATGCTATTGTAGTACAAAATTCGCATAACATCTTGGGACAGCATATGGTTCCCCAGCAGAAAGGGTTCTCAGATGGCTTGTTTGAGACGGCGTTGCAGGAAGCTTCCCTGTGATCCATGAAATGCATTGAAAAGAGATACGGATTCATGCCAACTCCAGACTTCGGGAGGAGAAATAAATGCAATGTCGCAATGTTGCTATTCTGGGCGAGGCAGTGCTCAAGCTTAAGGAAGACTCGCTAACCATTGGTTAAGCCTTACTACTTCGAACGGAAAGGGCGTACTTGGCTTGTGATGCCTCCCTCCAGGGCTCCTCTTTTAATAAAGATACTATTTCGCTGACTGCATGATGATAGTGGCCACAGCTTCACACCATCGTCTCAGCTATCAACGAATCAAGACATCGGCATACGTGCACGAGGACTGTCAGCCACCCACTAAATATCAGATGTAATGCAGGATTCCACGGGCCCATGTGCAGCTTGCCGTCGGCCCTATGGGCGCGCTCGATGGCCTCGGTGATTTTTCCGAACAGAGACAATGGGATGTCACAGGAACGGGCAGTGATCTAACATTCCGGTGAGATTTGTGCAATCACTGATTCATTCACAAGACCTGACGTATGAGATGACTCCTACTTCGCCAAAGAGCGCAAACTTTACATTGCATCTTTCCAGCAGGAAGGTTGACTCCTTGTTGAAGTAGTCTGCTGTTCTGTATAACGACTTGGATGAGCTGACGTAGTCCTTGTTTCTGGACCACCGCACTATAACAGCACACGTGGAACAATGATGACAATGGAACCAAGCATCTACGGCCGCCAACGAGGGTCGACTCGAGCATCTGAGGACGTGAAAGGGCTTAGAAATCTTGTGGATGAGGCCAAAAATGCCTTGAAATTGATTACGTCGACGCCCAGTAGTGGCCCTAGTCTCGCGATGAGAATGATCCTTGGAGCCGCAGGCCTGGAGCTTCCGCGACCAGCTGAAGTGGTCGATCTGGAAGATGCCATCGTGGAAGCTCAGAAAACACTCCAGGACACTGACGCAGGATATTCCAATCGACCCCACTACCTTACCAATCTATTACTCGCACTTCAACTTCGTTACAAGCGAACGTACGAGACTCAAGACCCCGGGAACGGGGCCGCGAAGGTCTCTCCCAATTATCTTCGACATGAGTCCCTTCTGAACGACCAAGACCTTGCTTTCCAATCCTCAAGACGTCAAGGCTTACCGGAATATCCTGCACTCTTCTTCAAACAACTGATACAGAACGCTCAGCGAGACGTTGATGCAATTTCTCTGGACAGTGATGAGGCGGAAAACCTCCTCCTGCTGCAATACAGCCTCCACAACCTCGTGGTCGCATACCGGAGGCGCTATGAGCGGATGAGACAAGTTGACGAAGATATTGAATATGCCGCCGAGGCCGCCCAACAAGCTGTGGACTTCCTTTCTCCTCATGAACAGCTGCGGGCCGGCTGCTTACATGACCTCGCGAGCACTCTGCTGATCCAATACGAGCGAACGCAAGCTGGGGAGGACCTCCGGCGTGCCGTGGAGGCTGCCCAGCAAGCCGTTGATGCGACACCCAACAAAGATGCTTTCAGGGCAGCCTGCCTGAACACACTTGGCCTTGCACTCATGAAACGATACACACGAAATGCAAGTATAGAAGACCTCGATGATGCCGTTCGGCTGCTCCGCGAAGCGATATCCCTCTCGCTTCTTGGGAGCCTCATCGCTGGTGATTCCATGACCCTTTGGAATGGGCCGAGTCCGTTGGGCAGTATCGTCGGCGCCTCGGAACAACGAGAACCCGAAGGAACAGACGTGGCACCGGGGGTCAACAATCTGATGAGGGTACACGCCCAAAGAAACAACATGGTTTATCTCAACCAGACTGGCGGCGGTGCCATTCTTAGACACATTGTCACGATCAGGAAGAGGACGGTGGAGCAACAGAGATACTCAGATCAGGTCAAACAGAACCTCGGGGCCGCCCGGCAAGCCCTTGAGTCGCCTCCCAAGTCCCTTCCCGATTGTGTAGAGTGGCCTTGCGAACTTGGGCGGACATTACTGCGACTCTATGAGATAACGAGCCGTGCTGAAGATATCGACACTGCTGTTGAGGTGCTTCAGAAAGTTGTGGAGTTGGCTCCTACAGATTTCCCTGGGTGGGCCGACCGGCTTGTCCAACTCGGATGGGCATACCTTTTCAGAAACAAGACTGATGATGTTGTCAATGCTATTCGAGCTTTTCAGAAAGCCGTCGACTCAGCCTCTTCTATTGAGAATAACCTTCTGGGACTCGGGACTGCCCTGGCAACAGTAGACCCAAAAAAGGCTATCGAGGTCGGCGAGAAGGCTATCTACTTGACCCCTCCTAATTACAGTGGATGGGCATCTCGTCTAGTATACCTCTCATACATATATAACTGCCAGTACAGCAAATCACATGAGACACAGGCCCTAGATAATGCTATCGATGCGGCACAACAAGCTTTTCTATCAGCGCACCCCGGTAGCCTCCTTGATGCGTATACTATCTTGTTTCTCGGACGCTTGTTGATGGAACGATCCAAACGAAAAGAAGAGATCAAAGATATCAGTGACGCGATCGAAGCATACCAGGAAGCCGTGAACATGACTAGTCAAGGCCATGGGGGACCAATCGCAATTTATGAGCTGGTATCAGCACTGCGGACCAAGTCTGATCGTACGGGCAAGAGAGGCGATGTCGAAGACCTGGAAGCAACGTTGAAGCAGGCTGCCGACCTCCATTGGAAATACAGTGACGAGCAACCTTGGAACGGACGCATGTCTTTTCTCAGCTCTTCGTTCGCGAAACACTAGTAAAGGATTTGGCAGTAGGGTTCTGGAAGGAAGCCGTGTAGGGGTGATATGGGCAGCGAGATGGCTTGCGCGCGGTGGAAGGATCTGGTAATTAGCTAGCTCCGTATTGATTTGTTTTGTGTATTCCCACTGTGTGCAGCGTCGTATGTGACTGCTGGTCTTGCGTGCGTCGCAGTATGGCAGCACAGCACATTTGCGAGAAGGGAGTATCTTCCCGATTGGTATCATTCCAAACACGTTAACCGCGATGTCGAGTTTCGAAAGAGTACATGTTATCAGCCTTGTCTAGTGCGCCCATTGTTCGGCATTTGCTTATGTACCATGTAGCGGCCACCTGGGGAGTTGGTGTCTGCCCGGGTCGTTGTGTATGTGTCTTTATTTGGGAGAAGGTGATTTGGCTGGTGTCTGCTGAACTTCGTGAACGGGTTGGGTAGGATATGGAAAGTCTACGATGACTGCTTCTGTGGAAGTGCATGTCCAAGAGGTGGTGATTGCTTCGCCCGCGAGCTTTAGCAGGACCTCGGCGCGTCTTGGTCCTTGTATAAAAGAGGTATTGTGTGTGTGGAATGAACGAAGTGAAATGGGCGATCAGGCCCACGGCGAAGGGAAGGGAAATACCGTTGATCGGCCTAGTCAGGCAAGGCAGTGAAGGGGCTCTAGCAAACGCCCTTTCTGCCTACCCTAGGGTACGCTCTGCTAGGTCTATAACTAGCCTTCAACCTGACTGTAGATAGCTTTATTTCTTCCTCTCTTTCAAATCAGACCTTTTGATTTCATCTTGACGATTCAGTTCTCACTCGTACGATCCTACACCCGGCCTAACCAACAATGTGGTTGTGTGGCAGGGGACATCGGCCCGTTTACGCACATCAAAAACCGTTCACTATACGGTGGTAGTCGACGCATTGGAGGGTTTTTACCTTCATCAACAATATAATCAACCCGTTGAGAAGGACTTCAACCTCACTTTTTGTTCACTAGGTAGCGATAACTGGCTTCGCCGATGGCTAGCCAGACTCCATGCTCCTCAGGACAACCATCGAGACTCCCCATCCCTTTTTCCATTCGTATCCTACCCCTCCCTACTCGGCGTTTGCATCCAGCCTCAACTTGACATACTTGGCCTGCAGTACGGCTTCCAGTTTGCCCCCATCCCTGCAGTGATGAGCCATGCTCATCGCCTTCTCCGCCCACCATCTACAGGCCTCATCCTCATCCCTACCCCACAGGTCGATCGAGTGGTTGTACGCCGCTGAGGCGAACCACTCTAGTTCCTCTGTCGGCCAGGCTTCCGGTGTCTGTAGACATGGGTTATTAGCATAACTTCTCGTGCCAATGCTTGGCTGTGGAAGACAGACCCCGTGAGCTTCACTAGCCATCCTGCAAGCTTCATCCAGGAGCCGTCCCCCGAGCTCCTGGTTAGAGGCCGTGATGGTCTGGAAGAGACATCTTGCGTATTTGGCAAGCCGTGCTGGATCAGAATCCTCCAACATTGCTATTTCATTGATGATATTGCGGAGGACGCTGAATAGATCTGTAAGAAAAGTTAGCTAGTAGTTGGGCTAGATTCAGATCGGCTTGCCTTCGGGGGGTGCGTGAGCCCGTAGAATACAGTCTGCCATCATCTTGAAGGCCTCCAGGTCCTGGCACGCGCTCGCCTTCAAGACGATCTCGCTGAGCTCATGCCACTGCTTCAACGCCACGGCGGCCTCGAAGTCGAAGGCCAGAAGGAGTGCGAGCTTGCCAACCAGATCCCTGGACGAGACTTCATCGAGGCTCTTGCTCTCAAGGCGTTTTTGTACCTCGCTATCAGCTTCCGCGATATGTTTACGCATCACCAGGTAGTCTTGTAGCTGTTTTTCGAGATTGTCCTGGGACCGAGCGAGAGAAACTAGTGCAGAGGAGATAAGGAAGTTGCAGAAAATCGACTTGAGTGACAAGTCTGCCGCTGTCTCTTCCGGGATATCGTCTGGAAATTGCCCGATGATATTCACACATGCAGTCAATATTTGAACAACACGGCAAAGGTCCCAGTCGCTTGCGTGCTTGAGACCGAGGTTATACGAGTTCTGACAGAACCACGTCAGTTCCTTGGCATCGAACAGTCTGTTACCATTGTCATCCTTCGGTCCCTTCTTTGCGGCTGTAACGACTGGGTATATGTCAGCGAGTGTACAATCAGTGCTCAACCAACGAACTCATATAAGCAAACATACCTGCATCAAAGATAGCGCATATATCCGCGATGACAGTGTCTTGTTCCTCACCACTCCCCAAAATTGTGTGCAATAACATGACTGTGCAGCGTAAGAGAGCCGGCAGGTGGACTTGCCCTGGGGATTCCATATCGTGCATTTCAGCGAGCTTCTTTAGTGCATCAACAGCGACAAGCTTATCCCCCGCACGCTGACCTTCTGCAACACACGCGTAGAGGAAGGTCAGTTGCTTTGGAGATGCCTGCGCAATGGCTTCCAGGCACCCCGCCGCCATTTCTCGATCACCACTCCGTATTGCCACTTTATACATCAAGTACTGAGTATTAGGATCCCTTTGGCTACTCTCCGACATGGTGTAGTATACTGATCTTGCGGAGTCGGGATCATTGCGTGCTATCGCGCAGAGCAGAAGCTTTCGCTGCAACTTCCCAAGATTCAGGGGCCCGGAGTTGACCAAAGCCGGACTGAGTGCTAGTCGACACCACCTCTCTGCCAGATCAAATTGGTCCTGGCTATAGTTGGACTCGATCTTCTTCCAGATTAGCGTATGAGCTGAGAAGCTCGCATCGGATCCTACTGGTTGCTCCAGTAGAGATAAGGCTTTCTCGGCATCGTCGATCGTGCCTGCGTAGTCTCGTTGGCTTGTGGCCAGGTGTATCCGGGTGACTACCACCTTGTCGACCCAATGACTGTGATTACCTTTGGCAAGCAACGCCAGAAACTCGTCGAGGAGGGAGCAGCCAAGGGAAGGGCTTTTGGTATAAAGTTTCCGGATATGATGAGACAATAGCTTGAAGGCCGAGTCCTTCGGTCGAAACGCTCTCATCATCCGCCGGAGAATGTCAGCATAAGCTTCGCTATCGAACACTTCGGCAGGTGATCGACTCAGGATCTCCAGACTCAACACCAATATGACCGGTTGATCGCCGATCTCAGACTCCATGTACTTGATGAGGTTGTGCGCCTTTTCGATGCTTTCATTCATTTGAAGACCCATCAAGGCACCAACCAAGCTTTGAAGTATGGCAATGCGAAGTTCCACGGCATCCCGGGACATCTCTTGCAGCTGTCGGCTGCTAATGGCATCCCAAGCGCGATGCAGCCATTTTTCGGCCATCTGGAAGTCCTCTCTCTGTAGCAAACCTCTGCCAATATGGAAAAGCACGTCGATAATCATCTCTGCAGAGGCCGGCCTTGCTTTCTTGAGCAGCTCACCTGCTTGGGCAAGAACGTGCTCGGCGACATCAAGTTGGTTGTCCTCCCAGGCCTACGATACGATTAGCCACGACCCCTAATATTGCGGAATTGACGAGTAGTATGTGATTACCAAGGCCATCCGCAATACAGTCCATTCGACCTCGATTTCTACGCACTCGTCGGCATCGTGTTCCTCGTGAGACAGATCATGCAGTCGACCGTGGTATTCCGCGGCTCTCTGCAGGACAAGCCTGGCAGTCTGGACGTCATGATCATCTAAGACGCAGATGAACCGGGTCAGACATGCAATATCTCCAACGGGAGCGAATATAGTAGCGACAACAGACCTATGCAGAACTTTGCCACCTTCAGTGCCAGTCGGAGTAGGTGGCAGGCCACCGATGATGTACTCTTGGGGGACCACTGGCAGAGGTGAAGAATATGGTATGCCAATACCCGGCCCCAAAGGAGAAGTTTCGATTTCACTGTAGGCTTATCGTGCTCGACCATAATCTCGCGAAACAACCTTGTACAAAGATTCCAGAGGTCGGTACCCTCCCTCTCGAGATCCCCGTCCTCCAGCATGTCGTGGCGCACCTTCTCCGCATACCTCTCGACTGCCTGGGCCTGCTTCTGCACCTGGCCGAGCAGTGCACCGGCTGCAGTCGGATCATCCTTGTCGGCGGGGAGACGCGATCGAAGGTCGGAGGTAAAAGCTGTAGATGAAACCTCAATGTGAGTACGAAGAGGCCTGAGTCAAGGAGGCCCAGATCTGTCTCACATAGTATTGCTTCTTTCCTTCTAGCCCTGGAAGGAGCGGCGTCACCGCCCTTCACGGCATCTTTGACCTTGGACATATCAGACTAGGGCACTCCTCCAAGCGGACTGCCGCCAGATTCTCTCGAGTTCTGAAGTGGCACTGCCTCCGAGGCCCCCAACGTCGTATAGATTCAAGGTGCGTGCTTGCAATATATCTTGCGTCGTCGTGTCTTACAGTTCGGTGCAGCTTTGCATTGGACAGGGTGGATAGCAGGCAGTAGGACGTAAATGTTGAATCAGTAATCTGGATGGTGGATGGTGCAGCAGGGAGAAGGGCAAGGCATGTAGCTTCCCGAGGAAGGACCACGAGAGCTCAGTGCGCCGCAGGACGTGGTGCGTGTTTTAAATCTGCCGAGCAGGAAGCGACGGCTGCTGTTCCTAGAGGGAAGGTGCGACGGATCGGTCAACCACCCACTCTTGCACCAGTCAAGCAGTACCAAGGTTGTGAAGGTTGTGCCTCTGTTTCCCGAGTTCAGAGTTGTCACTAATATCTCAACCTATCCGCCCTGGATCCGAAAACACCATCTCCGCTGATGTCCCCCCGGTGTATCTAGTCAAGTTGTTGCACTTGGAGTATACAGGTACTAGCCCTGTTCTGTGTGTATTGATATGTTCATCGCCTGCTCTCCTATCATATGTACGGCACCTTGAACCAATCACCACAGGAGTCTCGTGCACCTGGATGAGCATATAGTTGGTGTAGTAGTAAAGACACGTAGTAGCTCTCATTCTCCAGCTGGAATCAATGTGATGGGTCATGCGGTAGGAAGTTTCCAACAATCAAACTAGGACTGAAAGGATGAAAAGTGATCGTCAGTATGGAGACGACTAATGGCGTGGAGCACAAGAGGGCACACGGATAGACGGATGGATAGACAGCTTACATCTTGGCATCATCCCGACGGATCTTCAATGAGAAACAACATTTGATCTCTCCCGATCTCTCGTTTTTCTCGTTCGTGGTTTTCCTTGACCTGCCATCGTCGATGGGGCACTTGAGCTGACATGCCGTCAGAAGGGTATCGTGTGCTGGGTCGAAGGCAATGGTGCCAAACTCCTCCCAGTACCGCACCATCGAAGCCTCCGTCAGTATCTGATGTAAGGAGATCCGGCCCTGGAGAGAAAGGTCAATATCCTTGCTCGCCATCAAATGACCAGTAGAGTAGGGACACCCGAAGCGCCAAAACAAACTTACGTCTCTCAGATCTTCGACCTGCACTCCGATCAGCTCGGCCATCTCCTTGTTACCCCTGAAGATCTCGCCCGTCCTCCTCCACAGACATGCTGGCACTGCCATACTCGCGAACACGCGGTCGTACTCCATCAGCGTCTTCTCGAACCACATCTCCACGTATATCAGCTGGATGTCCGTGAGCCTCTGCATCTTCTCGCGGAATGTCGGCCTGAACCTGTTGATCTGCGCGAGGATCTTCTGCTTGGAGGTGGGCGCTATGTGCGATTCAAGGTAGTCCTGCAGCCGCTTATACCCCTGAATGTAGTTGAATGGCTTCAGCACGCCGGCATCGTACTTGGCACGCAGCACCCGTTCCATGCGTGCCTCGGGCGTGTCATTACCCGAGGGGTCAGCGACCTGGAGGAAGAACTCTGCTGCTTCGCGGTGCTTCTTGTCCTCTGGGGAGACCGTGGCTGCTGGCCGGGCGGGAGGGAGGCTTTCTGGGGGCTGCATGGACCCTCCCCCAGGGAGCGCACTGGGCGGGAGAAGGCTGTTGTGGCCGAGGTAATTTGGTAACATGTCGTTGTCGTTCTTGAGGGCGTGGCTTGAGTCTCCAGATAGTAGCCCAGCGTCATCGAGAAGACTGCTATTAAGGAACTCGTTGAGTAGGTTAAACTCGTTGCTGACTTCGGGGACCATCAAGTAGTTATTTTGGTTGTTTTGCATGTCCTGGAGCTGGTTCTGGGCCGTCAACCACGCATCCGAGAAACCATGAACTATAGATTGCGGCACTATTCAGTTCTGGAACAATTCGATGCGATGGCCTTTCTTGGTGATTAAGAGACGTACATTGATTCATGTTATGGTTGCCCGAGCCGCCGGCTTGTAATCCAGAAACATGCGTCGGTCGCACGAGCTGTACGGAGCTGCCCCGGCCCATTGAGCCCGCAGGACCACCGGCAGTGATGCCAGCGCCAGCACCACCCCCTTCGAAGGAGGTGGGCCTCATGGAAGAAACGCTGGCAAGATTTGGCGTGTGGTCAATGGTACTGCGTGCAATGTCCGAATGGGTATCCGATTCGTCCATAGTCGAGCCGGCGACCGTGCTGCCTCTGACTTTCTTGCTGTCATGCTCTCGAGGCTCGTCATGGCAGAGGTGACCAATATTGCGCTTGATGCATCTGGTACAAGGTCTCTCCTATACCAAGCAAAGTGCCATGCAGTGGTTAACAGTCTATTCGCCCTCGGCCGTGCAGATGGGCACTGCAGTCGCAGCAGGACACTGCAGCCCCCTCGACGGGGAATGACAAGGACGAGGTGGGGTTGGGAGGGGAGAAAGAAGGGGCTTACATACGAGGTCGCATGTCATATGCTGCAAGCGTTCAGAAAGCAAACCGTATTAGCCATGGGTATCTCATCTCCAACGCAAAGGCGAATTTCGCGGCATGTGCAAGCAAAGCGCAGACGCAGAAATGATATCGCGGCTGTAGCCTTCGGCCAGGGCAATAGTGTGCGGCCACACCGCGGACAGGGGCCAATCAGGCTGTCCGGCTCGGAAGGTTTCTCGACTTACAGATCGCCGGCAATATACGCATGCTGTAGGAACGCGTTGGCACATGAATTAGCGTACGAGGAGCGTGGCGATTGGGTGCCGTGAAGGGGCACAACGACGGTTGGGTCAGGGTAAATAAGGGCCGTACCATGAGTAACCTTGCGCCTCTTCTTCTGGGGACCATGCTTGCTGTTGGCATCATCCGGCACCAGTGTCTGGGCCTTACTGCCGTCCTTATCACTGCTCGTGCTCGTCCTCCCCCTCGGAGCGTCGCCATTGACCGATCCTCTTTGGGCTGGCTTGGACCTGGAGTCGTTTTCTGAACTGCGATCCTGATCCTCGTTGCCGTTGGGGCCACTCTTCTTCTTTTTGTCCATAACTTGCACAAATTTCCCTGTGCCCTTCCCTTCCCGCGCCTGGTTCCAGCTTCCAGATTCCAGCTTCCTTCGTTCTTCTCTTTCCAGGATTTCCAGTTCCGACTGCGGGCTACTCAATGCGCTCCGCTCCCATTGGGTCCGTATGTTACGCAATGGGCGTCGAGTTCGTGGCTCATTTGAGCAAGGTGTGCGGCTCTCTGCAGGTCCAGCAGGTTGATTCGACCACAGGCGTTCCGAAGGTCGCGTCCACCTCGACAATGACGAAGATAGCTAAAGCTGGTGTTGCCGCTGCTGCCGGAGTCCGGTCGCGCACGCAGAGCAGAGGATGGCGAGCGATGTATACCCCCGCGTCGCAAAGCGCTTCTCGTGAGGAATCGGGAGGCCGTGAAGTCGGTCGAAAAGATTGTGCGCCGGGGTTTGCGACACCAATGGCACGGTTAGCAGTTAAGTGAAGTCCAAGATCAGGTGGAAGCCCATCAGTGGGAAAGGTCGGCGCAAGAGGAATTCAGAGAGAGGCTTGATCTTGATGGAGATGCTAATTCTTGGGGCGGCCGGGTCGCGTGAGCGGCGGACCCTCCGTTAGTGTTGTAATGAACGGAGTCGGCAAGTGCAGATCTGAAAAGTATCAGAACAAGGATGCCGGGGTACGGGTAGGAGCTGCTGTGGTGGTAGGCCTGCACGGCCTGGCAGCCTGGTAGGCCTGGAAGGCAGAGCCTGGCACGCCTGGGCAAAAAGGCGGGAGGGGCTGAGACCTCGGGACCTCAAACCTCCACTGGAGCACCAGGAGCACTAGTCAACTGGTGGTTCAATGGATGACGCCTCGGTGGGGATGGACCAGGATGGGCTGGTGACGCCTCTGCGCCTTCGGCTGTAGGGCCCTTGGATGGGAAACTACTATCCATGGATCCCACGGATCCGTATGGCTTAGGCCGGGTCATCTATAGGCAGTACCTAGGTAGTACCTAGGTATGGTAGTGTCCTGCTAGCACATAGATGGTTAGCTGGTTAGATGGTCAGATATGCTACTATGTAGCGCTGTGTGTCAAGTCGGTCCAGTCGGTCCAGTCGGTCTTATGGATGGGGTTCAACCCTCACGGCAGAGAAGCTAGACGGACGCTCAATCTTGCCTGAATACAATAAGCAGCATCGACCCAGGTATACATACATCTAGAGTTTGATCTTCAGCTTAGCCGCCGTGATGGTCGACTGGTCCTTCATCATCCCCGCCCGGTCCATCACAAGCCTCTGCGTGGTAGGTATGCTTACTGCTGCATCAGGGTGGATGCCGGGTACCGAGGAAGCACTTGGGCATCCTGGGATTGGACCCGAGGATTTGGCAACAGGAAGAAGCGAAAAAGCAACGCAAGCTGTGCAGTCGATCGATCATCGGTCGTGCAGCTACCTACCTACCTACCTACCCTAGGGTACCTAGGTACAGTACAGCTACAGCTTGGCCGTGCCAAGAGTGGTGCTGAAGAAGGCCGGGCCCCCAGGTGCCCGTCCCCCCTGTTCCCACACTATAGCTACTGTACCCACCTCCAGTACTCCCAGTCCTCACATAACGTGGATTTTTCTTGGGCTTGAAATCCACCACAAGAGATACGGAGTTTCGAATGTACGTAAACAGAGCTGCATATTTTCCATCTTTATCTACCTATGTCGCAACAACATGACCCATCGTCCAGGTTGGCTGATCTGAGCAAAACAAGCGGCCCGAGTCTCGGCTCGTTCGTATTGACAAGCATCTCACACATATATGGGGACCAAGTTCTATAGTGGGCATGTGTTACAGGAAACCCCCCTCCCCCCCCCCCCCGAGCCATCATGACAGTTAACGACCAGCTAGTTGCACTGATGCGCTATAACTCATGCTTCTTCTCCAAGCTGCATGTCGGGCTTGGCCTGCATGAGCCGAGGCTCGTCAGCGGAGACTTGCCGACGGACAGAACATGAGGAGAGGCAGAGGAGGAGCGATGGTACCCTAGGATCGACTCCGATTGAGACTCTGTTCAGCAGGAAGTACGCCTCTTCCTACTCGATGGCACTGATGTTCTAACGGCGACGGATTGCCTGTGCCCGGACCTGTCTTGTCACTAGGTAGTTGAACGCTATAGGACCGGAACAGCTAGAGAGGGTCAAGTGACATCTGGATGGGACCAGCCCGAGACGAGAAACCGTCTCTGGTGGATAGACTATACTGAAGTCTTCTCGCATACCTACCTAGGTACTGGAGTAGATACTCCGTAAACACACCTGTGATACCTTCCTGATTGTAACATGGTCATGGGAATAATGTGTCTCGCTCACTGCATACACCCATCCACACACCGAGACAATGAAGTGTTGAACACACCTAGCTTATATACCTCGAACACCTTCCTGGATCATGATACGGTGTTTCCCCACTCAGATAGCAATAAAGAAGCTCCTCTCCCCCTCCTTAGGCACAACCCTCGCCCTCTCCATGATAGGATCCACACAAGCAAGCCGGATCCTCTCCGTCGTCGCCGGGCTCTCCAGCCTCAGCAATCCATCACCATCACCACCCATACCGCTCTCACCCCCACCGGCCACAGCCTCCCCGTCCCCATCCCCATCATCCACCGTCCACGCCCTGACACCATACTCCCCCCTCGCAGCCTTGAGCGCATCCCTTATCGCAAAGAAAACCGCACTCCCCATGAACAGCGGCGGCTCGCCCACCCCCCTACTCCTCTGTATCGTCCTCAGGTCCTCCCACTCCACCCCCTTCAGCAGACTGACATTGAAAACCTGCGGAACGTCCCTGAACCCGGGGATCTTGTACGTCCCCGGCCCACGCGTGAACAGCATCCCCGCCGACGGGCCGTTGCGCAGCCACAGGCTCTCCTCCATCGTGAACAGCCCCATGCCCTGCACGAACGCCCCCTGGATCTGCCCGTAGTCGATGGACGGGTTGATCGACCTCCCCACGTCCATCTTGACGTCCGCGCGCGTGCACGTCCACGACCCGGTCAGGGTGTCCACCTCCACCTCGGCCGCGGCGACCCCCTGCGTGAAGTAGAAGAACATCTTGCCCTTGTTCTCCCCCCACGTGTACCCGATCTCGGGGGTCTTGTAGAACCCCTGCGCGGAGAGGTTCACCCTGTCGAAATAGGCCGCGTGGGCGAGTTCCTTCATCGTGGCGGAGGGGCCTAGTCTCTCCCGGTAGGGGGCCAGCCGCGCGTTGAGCTGCTGGCAGGCGTTGTGGATGGCGTAGCCGTTCAGGTCCGACGAGGCGGATGCCGCCGTCGCGCTGGCGTTGGCCACCGTGTTGGTCGCCGTCTCTGAGATGAAGACGTTGTCCAGGGGTACCTGGAGTGCTTCCGCCGCGATCATGGTCATCTTGGTGTGTAGGCCCTGGCCCATCTCCGTGCCCCCGTGCGCGACGAGGACGGAGCCGTCGTGGTAGATGTGGACTAGGGCGCCTGCCTGGTTGAACCAGAGCGCCGTGAAGGAGATGCCGAACTTGGTCGGGATGAGAGCCTTTTAGTGTCCATGGTTAGCTGATAGTCTGGGGCAAACCCTGGGCATAAGAGAGGAACAGGTCCAGTCACTTACCAGGCCTCGCTTCCGCCACTTATGGCTCTCATTGAATGCCGTCACAGCCTCCCTCCTCTTCGTATACTCGCTCTCCTCCTGTACCTGCTTATACATAAGCGGGACATGCCAATCAGTCAGCTTCTGGTTAAAGTGCGTCTCCTCGAGCGGCTTGTACATGTTAATCTCCCTGAACCTCTCCACCGGGATGCCCAAGCGATCAGCCACCTCACTCATGTACGACTCGGCAATAAACAAGCCCTGCGGCCCGCCAAACCCCCGGAACGCCGTGTTGGACATGGTGTTTGTCCTGCATAAGCGGCCCCGCACGTGAAAGTTGGGTATCATGTAACACCCGTCGCTGTGCGTCATGGCGCGCTCGCACACGGCCGCCGACAGGTCCCAGCTCCAGCCGGCGTTGTTGAAGATGTCCAGGTCCAGCGCCTGGATCTTCCCGTCCTTGTTGACGCCGACCTTCCACCGGCCGAGGAAGGGGTGCCGCTGCCCCGTGGTGAGCATGTCCTCCTCGCGCGTGAGCATGCACCGGACGGGCTTGCGCGTCTTCTGCGCGGCCAGCGCGAGGATCGTGCTCAGCTGTATGCACCGCGTCTCTTTCCCGCCGAAGCCGCCGCCGAGTCGTTTCACCTTGACGACGACCTTGTTTGCCTGGACCCCGAGGACTCTTGCGGCGTACGCTTGTGACTCGTTGCAGTTCTGCGAACTCGACCAGATCTCCATCTCCCCGTCCTCGGGTTTCGGTATCGCGACGCAGGCATTGGTCTCGAGGTAGAAGTGTTCCTGGCCCCCCATACGAGCGACGCCAGTAAATGTGTAGTCGCACTTTTCGAATGTGGATTCCGGGTCCCCCTTTTTGATCTCTCGAAAGAAATCGAACAGGCTATCCTTCTCAATGGCCTCTTCTATTGTAAAGATAGCAGGTAGATCCTCGTACTCTACCTTGACCGCTCTCGCCCCTTCGGCTGCCTTCTGCTGCGAAGTGGCTAGAATCAGAGCAATCGGCTGGCCGGCGGTGAAGACCTCGTCTTCAGCTAGGAAGATTTCTTCGAAGTGTGGCGCCCCCCAATGGTTGGCCTCCTTGTTAGGCATATCGTTATGGTCAATATAGTCAACCACGCCAGGTATGTCCAACGCAGCCGAGAAGTCAACAGACGTAACCTTTGCATGTGCCCTGCTGGACAGAACAAGGCAACCGTAGAGCTCATTCGCCAACTTCGGTATGTCGTCCGTGTACTGAGCCTCGCCTGTGGTTTGCTTCAGGGCTGCGAGGTGGGGGTTGGCCTTGCCCACGATTGTCTGCTGATATGCCATGGTAGCAGTATTGTCCGTCTCCCCGGTCGAGATGTCCCTCTCTATCTCCTCCACAGCTTGCTCGTCTGTATGCTCGGTCTTGCCCAGTCCAAGCATGACCTCATGATAGAAGCGGTAGAAGAAGCTCATTGCTAAGGCCTTCCTGTACGAAGCCATACCGCCTGGCACGCTGAACTGGAGGTTGAAGTCCTGCTCAAGAGCATTCATGGTCCCTTCGAGAGTCTCCAGTTCCGCGAACTTCTTGCCGACCAGGAAATCGTTCGCTTGCTTAGCAGATGTTGTCCAAGCCGCCATACCTCCGAAGCAAAGGTTGGCTTGCTCCACGACGCCTTTCTCATCAAGTTTGACTCTGAGAGCACCAGTTACGATGGCAATGTCGTCGTCCTTCCTCTTAGCCTGTTTATAGGCTCTGAAGAACTCGTGGTCGGGCTGTGTGATTGGTATGCGGATCGATGCAAGGATATCATCTGATGCCAATGCCGTCCGCCTATAACCCTTGAAGAATCCAGACATGGGTATCTCAGTCGTTCTGCTTGCAGACTTGGCAATTAAGACTGCATCGGATGCCATAAAGACAGGGTTTAGATCTGATATAGGGGAGGCGGTGGCCAGATTACCAGCCGGTGTGCCAACGTTTCTGATCTGACGACCGGCAAAGTATTTCAACTGCTTGTGCATCGCGGTAAATACCTGTGCCTTTGCCACGCCATAGTGCGTTATGGCATCCTGACAGATATTCTCCAGGTCCGTCAGAATTACGTTCCCGCCAATCTCAACATGGTCGTCCTCGAAGGAGTACTGCCTCAGCTCAGCGATGTCTCCAACGTAGATTGAGACTGGGTACTTCATGGCCTTGAACTTGATCTCGATCTGCGTCTCTGTGCTCCCACCGACAATCTTGGCGTCCGGGTAAACACTCTTGATCTCCAGCAACTGGCCAAGAGTGACGGGGCGGTACCATCTCTTGCGCTTATTTCCAAAGGCTAGAGGCTTAAAATCGTGTTTCTTCAGCGCCGGTGGGAAGATGAGTTCCGTATCTGGGTTGTACTCGATAAAGCCCGGAGGGGTAAACCGCTTGATCGGTTGGTCAGCTCTCCCATCGGCATTATTCCTTCCTTTGCAGCAGCCGCCGCCATCAACACTATTTCCGTTGTCCATACAACACCCGCCCCCACCATTCGTCTTCGCCTTGGCACAACCTGCTGTCGCGCTGAAGGTCCTCGCAGAGTCCAGGATAGGTCGGTACCCCGTACATCGACACAAGTTTCCGTCGAAGGCCTCCTCGATATCGTGGTCCGTGGGGGAGTCTTTGTTGCGCAGTAGGGCATACAGACTCATGACGATTCCTGGGGTACAGAATCCGCACTGCGAGCCGTTACCCTTTGCGATCCTCTCCTGGGCTGGATGTGGCGACTTGACATTTCCGATACCCTCGATAGTGATGACATGTTTACCATCGACGCTTGCTAAAGGTGCAAGACAGGCGTTTACACTAGCATGATATATGGTCTTGGTGGTCGGATTATACTGGCTCACCACTACCGTGCAGGCACCACATCCTCCTTCTGAGCAGCCACTACATGAGAGATACAATCAGCACACTAAAATTCTTGCATGCAGGAGGAGGAACACGCTATCAATAAAAGGCTGGGTGTGTTTCCAGGTCGATTGACGACATCTGGCTAGGTCCCAACCCGAAATCTGATACGTACAGCTTCGTCCCCGTGAGCCCGATGCCCCTCAGATACTCCAGCAGAGTCACCTCAGGATCTATCTCATCCAAAACGACGCGAGTGCCGTTCAGGTAGAAGCGGAGCGTGTCGTCGAAGTCGGCTGTCAAGTGATCCAGTTGCTGGGCATCCCGAGGGGGTGAGATAGCAATTGGCACCATCGTGGTATGATAATCTGCCAGCCTCAGTGCTTTCAGCTCATCGGATGTAGGTTGCGGTGGATGCAGGAACTTCAATGACGCCGGAAATAAAGATAGCGGGCAGCACGAAACTCTGGTGAAGAAGAGAGCAGATAGAGGACGCAAAGACGGAATAGAGGAAGAAGAAAAAAAGAGAGGAAGGAGATGGAAAAAGAAAGAAAGAAGAAGCACAGAAGGAGAAAAAGGAACCTGATGGCGATATTAGATAGATCACCAGGGTCAGCAGACGGATAGGAAGAAGGAGGAGGAGGTCGTTGATATGATAGTCAAAGCTAACGCAACGGGATTGGTCGTCGTTGCTTCTTGTGATATCCCATTTCGGTAAGCTGCCGGTGAGCTGCCATGGGGAACACACGGTAGAGTACCTTGGGTACCTAGGTAGATAGTGTCATAGCATGTACATAAACAGTCAGTACGTGATATGAATACGGTATACAATAGATATACAATGTAAAGTAGAAAAAGAAAAGAAGGAGAAAAAAAATACAAGATACACAGACCATTCGTTCCACCCAACTTGTTCATATGTGATGACCCGGGTTGACTGATGATCTACTTAGTAAATGGCTTATACACATTCGTCCTTATCAGTTGTCAGGGAGCTGAAGTGTCACATTACCCCGAACCTTGGAAGTCCGTGGCGGAAGACCTGATCTGGGGCTGGACCTGCTGTGGCAAAGCCCCCTCAGAGGTCCTCCAAAGTCCTCACAAGTCCCGAGGTCCCCTGTACTGTGAACATTGGAACTGCCGCTGCGGAACGTGGCCCCGCTCGGCGGCCGGAAGCGACCTCCTCCGAGTCCGGAAGGTGCCGCAGCGACTTATAAGCACACCTACAAAGCCGATGCATGGATCAGCCGGCATGTCCTTATAGACTGACTACCTACCTTAAGGTCAGCAACCCTTTGATAACCAAAATCATATCGTCCGCTCACATCTGCCTCATGGGTCAAGACCAACCTCGGAATATAGAGGAGGGCACCTCCATCGCTCTAACCTTGGAAGCTTCTAAACCCCTTCCAAACTTCCTCATACTATGTCGGCCCTCTGCCAAGACTCTAGCCTCCATCACCCATGACACACGAGTCGCGAGAGGAACTGGCTAAGGATCCCGAGCCGAGTGTTCGATGCTACGGCAACATGGTGGACCCGCTACTGTCAACTGCTACTGTAGCAGTTCAATGTGTTTCATATAATTCAACTTGGCTCCCATCTCAGGGCATTCGGTGATGTATGTTGCAGATTAGCACATCAACCAAGCCAGTATCTATCTGTCTTGTCCATCTCCCTCGACCGCAAGGTCCAGCGACGACCCCATCTAGGCTGTAGCTCTGCCTCTCTCCCTCTCGTAGCCTCGGAAGAAAAGAAAATTTTCAATTGCTTCCCTCCTCTCGGCAAGAAGCCTCACACACCAACCCATCTCATCTCATCCCGTCCCATCGCATGACTTCAGTAGTCAGCCAGGTAGTGAAACAGTCAAGATGGGGAGCACACAGGAGCCCAAGTTCTACAACATCATAAACGGCGAGAGGCGCACATCCTCCGAGTCGCACCGGGTCACCGACCCGCGGACCGAGGAGCCCCGTATGTAATCCCCGAGACCAGATTGATCTGTCCCCCCTCCTCACTTGTCTGTTGAGTTCCGAGACATGTACGACCCAGAGTAACAAAGACCTTGCTTGTACTCCTGATTCATGTCTCGTCACTCCCCTTTCTCACCCTATCACTCCATCAGGGCAACTGCTTTACTGACTCTCCGTCCAAAGTCTGGGAAGCGCCCATAGCCACCAAGGATGACCTCGAGGAGGCCATCGCCGCGGCCAACAAGGCCTTCAAGACCTGGGGAAAGACGACTGTCCCCGAGCGCCAGGAGGCTCTTCTGAAGATGGTCGACGTGATCAACGACAACGCCCCCGAGATCGCGGGCCTCGCCATGAGGGAGACGGGAAAGTCTGCGCTGCTGGGCCAGATCGAGATTGGTAACACCGGTAGACAGATCAGGGCCATCGGTTCGTTGCCCCCTCCAGCTCGCATACCTAGATACGATATATATATATATATATATATGAAAGGCTAACCAACTCAAACAGCCAAGGCCGCTCCCCAGGACCACATCCAGCACGAAGACGACACCTTCAAGATAATAGCCACGCACCCGCCCCTGGGCGTCGTAGGCGCCATCTGCCCCTGGAACTTCCCCGTGATCCTCGCCACCCTCAAGATGGCCAGCGCCCTCGTCACCGGCAACTGCGTGATCGTGAAGCCCTCCCCCTTCACCCCCTACTCCGTCCTCCGCCTCGTCGAGCTCTGCATCCCGCTCTTCCCGCGCGGCGTCCTCCAGGCCGTCAACGGCGGCGCCGACCTCGGCGCCCTGCTGACCACGCACCCGGGCGTCCACAAGGTCACCTTCACGGGGCAGACGAGCACGGGGCGCGAGGTCATGGCCGGGTGCGCGCGGACGCTCAAGCCGGTGACGCTGGAGCTGGCCGGGAACGACGCGGCGGTCGTGTGCGCGGACGTCGACGTCGGCGAGGTGGTCAGGCGGACGGCGACGGGCGCCTTCTTCAACGCCGGCCAGATGTGCGTCGCCACCAAGCGGGTGTACGTGCACGCCGACGTCTACGACGAGTTCGTGGAGAGGTTCCTGGCCGAGACGGGGGAGAAGTACAGGATCGCCGAGGACGCGGGCGTGCCGACGCTGTTCGGCCCCGTGTCGAACAAGATGCAGTACGACACCGTGAACAGGATCCTCGACGACGCGAGGGAGAGGGATGTGAGGTTGGAGGCCTTCGACGCCGGCAAGGTGCCGGAGAAGGGGTACTGGGTCCCTGCTACGGTGGCCGTCGACCCTCCGGAGGAGGCGCTCATCGTGCAGGAGGAACAGTTCGGTAAGAAAATCTCCTCAACATCCCCTTAATCCACATCATCGCACAGATCCCATGACATTTTCAAACCCCACATCCTAACCCCTTCCAGGCCCCGTAATCCCCATCCTCAAGTGGCGGACCGAAGACGACGTGATCGCGCGGGCGAACCTTGACAACGCGGGCCTCGCCGCCGCCGTGTACAGCAAGGACCTTGACCGCGCCGAGAGGATCGCGAGGAGGATCGAGGCCAGCTCCGTGTGGATCAACACGTACGAGATGCCGAACCCGAACGCGTACTTTGGGGGCATGAAGGAGAGCGGTTTCGGCGGTGAGATGGGCACGCAGGGTTTGTTGAGTTACTGCCATACGCAGAGCATTCACTTCTCTAAGGTTTGAGGGGCGAGGCAAGTTTATGTGAGATGCCGGTGGGGTGCTTGCGAAGGCACATACATGTAAAGGGGGGTTGGAGGTCGGGGAGAGGGGGGGGGTAATATGGGCAGATGTTCGGCTGGACAGTGTCATTTGAAAAGCGCTCTGCTTCGTAATTGTGTCGGCCCCTTTCTCAGACGCATTACTGGGAAATAGGACAGTCCTCGAACATTCATAATACGGACTGTCATGCTCCCGACTCCTCCAGTAATCCAGATGCTGCGGCTGATAGGTAACATTGAGTAATTCAGAGTTGGTTGATGGACAACTTGTATGTACGCATCATCGTCTGGTATGCTCAAGTAAATTTCATCCTACTCAGTCGAAGATCAGAAATCAATATCAATTTGACTAAAACCCCAGATCAACCATATCAACACGAGTAACACCGTTGCTAAGTCCCCATTCTCATGTAATCATTCAAATCCCGGTACTCCGTCATCATCAAGCCACATGGCTGTGTACACGTCCTCGTTCGGAAAGAAGAAGCCAAAGTGCTCCTCGTCCACGCCGGTCAAAACGCCACGGCCACACGATAACCTACGCCACCAGCGACATCTGTCGAACACACCCCAGCCTGTACGCTCATCTCAATTTGCTGACTCACCAGGCCCAAGACAAGGCTCAGACGCAAGCCCAAGCGACTAGGCCGTCCAAGCCTACAGAGAAATAATAAACTTCGACCCAAGGAAGAAGCCCGGCCCGAAGAGCAGGAACTGCTAGTATGCCGAGCAGACTGATCCCAGGTGACTCACAGGCTGGGTCGTACCGGACTAGCACGATCGTTGAGGCGCCTCGATCCCCCAGACACATTATCGCCAGAGCCACCAGCACCGTTACTCCCCGAACTCGCCTGTCTCGCTCCCGAGTCCGCCGACCCCGTATCGCTACCCGTGGCGTCAGCAGTAGAGCCAGCAGGCCCCGAGCCCGAGCCCGACCCCGACCCTGAGCCTCCGGTCAGACTACCGACAGCCTCGGCGATCTGTCTCTGTCTAGACCGCTGTATGTCCATCAGCCAGCGGACGTGCATGCCCATGACACCCAGCTGGCTGCGCGCCTCGACCAGCTGCTCCTTGACGGGCATGAGCTCGTTGAGCAGCATGACCGAGTGCCGGGCGTCCTGGTCGATCAGCGCCTTGGAGATGTCCGAGATGCGCGTGTCCAGCTCGTCGAACATGCGGAACATGTACTCCGCCTGCTCGTAGTCGGAGCCGACGGGGATGGGGAGCGAGGGGCGGCTCAGCGCGTCGTTCTGGGGCCCGTCGACGGCCACTGCGGTACCGTCGCCCGCTGGCTCCGGAGCCATGTCGCGGGCCGGCCCGCCGAGTTTGGACAGGTTCAGGGCGAGCTCCCGCCGCTTCCTCCGCTCCTCACGGAGCTCTCCTATGACCTCTTCGATCTTGGCGTCCAGGCGCCGTCTCTCACGCTGTATCTGCAGTTCCATACTCCGCATCAGGTTCGACTTCACCTCCCTCACCGTGTCGTTCTTGAACTTGCTCAGTTCTGCCTTGAGCTCCTGCTCGAGCTGTTTGTAGACCAACATGGCCGGACCCAACTTGCAACTTTTCTCGTGCGCCTTGATTTCCGCGCGTGTAGAAGTGATAGGGCACCCCATCTTTGCAAATCCGCAGGGCGTCTCCTCGTTGGCACATACGTCCTCATGCGCAGTGAGCTCTTCCCGAACAACCGTCTCTCCGCAATGGCTACAAGATGCCAGATATTCCCTACAGCTGATCAACAGGTGTTGGACTTGTGTGGACATATCGATCGTCTCATTGCAGAAGCTACACGCCGAAGTAAAGTGTCGGCACAACGGGGATCCTTCAGGCGAGTCACCGGCCCAGCTCTTGCGGATTATCATCTTGTCGCAACTGCTCGATGGACAAGGGTATAGACTGTAGTCGCACACGTTCCGCACGTGATCCTCCAGACTTGAACGCTGGCCTTTCCACTTGCAGACCCGCGCGTTGTTGGGACACTTCACGACCAGCCGGTCGAGCTGGGCGCTCATCTCGACGACACGGACAAACCTAGGCGAGGCTCTGTCGCCGCCGGTGCTGAGGTCGGTACGACACAGGGGACAGGGGACTCGATCCCTGGCTCGGCCTCTTGCCTCTTCCAATGCCTGGTCGATGCACGCCTCGCAGAAAGTGTGACCACATGCTTTGGTCGTCATTGGTTTGTAGAAAGGCGCCTTGCAGATTGCACAGAGGAGGTTCTCGTCCACCTGATCAACATATTCCAGGCATTGCCAATCAATCACCGGTTCGTAAGGCTGCGAATTGCTAACATGTGCCGTATTTCTGGTCGGAGATGGGGAGGAAGACCGGTACGGAGAACCTGTCGACACACGGATCTCTCCAGTTTGGGACCCTGACGCGCGCCATGGATCTATGTACGTGTACTCTACCTGTGCTGGGAGGGCAAACCGCGCTGCCGATATCGCATGAAGGGGTGAACGCCGCCGTCCCGCTGTCG
This sequence comes from Cytospora paraplurivora, assembly GCA_021272945.2. NCBI lineage: Eukaryota > Fungi > Ascomycota > Sordariomycetes > Diaporthales > Cytosporaceae > Cytospora > Cytospora paraplurivora. The sequence goes on along the minus strand of JAJSPL020000040.1, from coordinate 127,994 downwards.
CATGCCCTTGCCTACTGTAATTCGTGCCAACAGCCATGGCCGGCGTAGTCGAGACAGTCGGGCCCGTCGGTGCCAGCATATTGCCACCCGAGGAGGCTCGCTCGTTGGGAACCCGTTGCGTATTGAAATTGGCGCCGAGGGCTGTGGTTGGAGTCGTGGCCACCGAAGGTGTTACCGAGCCAGAGCTCGGTCGCGTAGGGGTGGGAGGGCCAGCGAAGAGCATCGTGTGGAGGTCTCGAACAAGGAAATCCGATGTCGCCGAGGCTTGGGTCGGGGAATTCATCTGCCCTGAATTATGACGCGCATGGCGAGTAGAGTTTGGCGAGCTCGAGCCCGAGGCTGGGTCTGAGCCGTCGTTAGGAGTGTTTGGAGGAGGCATGTTCCACCTGGCTGCAACGCGACGGTGGCATCTACTGGGTCAATGGGAATCAATTTGGTGCACAGCCTTAAGCTATTGGACAGCGTCCCCAAGAGAGAGTATGCAAGAGCAATGCAATTAGCTCGAGCTCAAGTCCCGCCGGTGGTGGTTGATGCTCATGGAGTTGCTGTTATTGTATGCGTCGTCGTTATCAGCTTGTGTAGCCTGAACAGCCGAGGCATCAACGTCCTACAACATGCTTATCGATCGATAAGGCCTTATCTACCACTAGGTACATCAGTAATGATGGCCGAGGTTATGTAAGCAATTTTTGGTACGTACTCTACTGTACATACAGTACGTACCGGGCGCACGTGATCGTATAGCGAATGCAAGAGTGAGAAGAAGGAAAGAAGGAGTGATGAGACGTGTGTGGGGGTGAAGGTGTGTATCTCCCAAGAATTAGGTGATTTAGTACCTTGTACTAGTATACCACCTGTATATGGGCCCGGGGATACATGGCCCCTCCTGTACACAGTACAGATGTACAACGAGGATAAAAACGCAATCGATCTCGGCACTTGTACTCGGATGGAACCTGCAATGCATCTGTGCACCACACTTGGAAGTCGGCCAGCAAGCCGAAGATAGTTAGAGCCTCGGTACTTCAATGCATACCAGGTCAAATAAGGAAGGGGGAAAAGAACAAGAGAGAAAAAAAGAAAAAAAGGGGAAAAAAGGAAGGCATCGTTGGGTGAAGGACGACCAAAGATTCCCAGGGTTGTGTCATTAACATACTAGAAACTCGCATAATGCAACCTTTGAACCCTTGAAAAGTGTACGACACGCACGCCGTGGGACTTGACTCGAGCTTCAGCCAGCTGCCGCCCACCATCACCAGAACCTTGTACATTTGAGCGCTATTTTACATGACGATCATATAGCACGTGCTTTATGCTTTATGCCTTCGTAGTATCTATTGTAGATCTGTTGTTATATGTTATTACCCATGTCATTTTATCTCAATTGCCTCTGAAATCAACCTTGAAAGCTTGGAAAAGCCCGATTGTGACCCTAGAGGCTGAAGAGTTCCTTTTAGGACGAGCTTGGCAACCTATGTAGTCTCATAGCACTCCTAAGTACTCTGAGCCCTGGATTTTGTAGGTACCGCTGGTAATAGCAGTTGCTGCAACTATAGAACGATGGGTCTGTTTCTATCGTATTTGCATGGCAAGGCTCGCAGCGCATAACACCTCAAAGAACACCACGCCGGTGTTGTTTCTACTTGAAAGGGTATCACACATCCTGCCACCACACACAGACACAGTAAACGCACCCCATCTCAAACCAAAGAACAAACGTAGCGAGTCAATGTATTTAATAATATCATCATACTTCTTCCCTCTTTCTTTTCCCTTTCCGTTTACCTGGGGTGACCCAAAAACCCCTTTTTATTTTCCAAAAAGAAACAAGACATGACAAAACCAACCAAAATCTAATGAGCAAACCTGAAGTCCAGCCTCTTGTTGCCCTCGTCCTTTGTCGTGTTCAGGTATATGTCCCTCTCCTCCACCGTCATGGCGTTCCACTTCCTCTCGTTGCTGCGATTCCGCCACATGTAATACCCCTTGCTTCCCAACATGGCGACGATCGTCCAGGCGATGAGGCCGAGGATGACCTTGTTGCCCTCTCGGTAGCGAGGTGCGTCGTCAGTGCGGTAGATCTGTGGGGGTAATTTTGTCAGAACAAACGTTCAGTCGATGAGAGGGCAGTAAAGGAATGCTCGAGACTCACGTTTGAAGAGATGATACTGCTAGCCTGGACACACATGTTGTAGATAGCAGAACCCACAGTTCTCGTCCGGACCGAGCCGGCATTCCTCGACGTGATACCGACGAGGATAGCGTGGACGTAAGGGTATCCGACCAGCATCAGGGACAGAGCATACCACACCCACGGGCTGGCGGTCCCGGGCAGGACCTCGAGGGCGATGACCACGGGGAGACACCAGATCTGGGACACGAGGATGATGGCGAACCTGTTGTTCCACTTCTCCGAGAGCCAGGTCCACCAGAGCAGCTGGATCAGGAAGAGCACGTAGGCGGGGATGGTCAGCAGGTTGACCTCGAAGGTGCTGAAGCCCAGGGTCTTGAGGTTGAGGGTGAGGTAGGCCGTGGTGGGGCCCGCGGGGATGGTCCAGGTCAGGCCGATGATGTAGATGGGCCACATGTCGTAGTCGCAGAGGGCATCCCAGAGCAGCTTGAGGGTGAGGCCCTGGCGGTTGTGCATGCCTCCCTTGGCGGGGTCGTCGCGGAGGACGCGGTTGACCATGATCTTCTCCTCGCGCTCGTCGAACCAGCCGTCCTTGCCGCGGAACCAGCCCTTGGTCTGGGTCGGCGATGGGGGAAGGTAGAAGGAGGCCCAGGCACCGATGAGGAGGGTGAGCAGTCCCTCGATCAAGAAGAGCCAGCGCCATCCTGCCCAGCCACCGTGACCACGCAGGTGCAAGATACCATATCCGAGCAGAGCGGAAATGATCTGTGTAGTGATGTAGGCGCCCCAGAAGAAACTCAGCCTGATCGGCAGCTCCTTGCTCGTGTACCAGAAACTGAGGTATAGCACGACATCGGGGATGAAACCACCCTCAAGGAGACCCAGGAGGGCACGGGTAGCGTAGAATGAGTGCACTCCAGACAGCCTACATTGGCATACGGCCACGACGGACCACACCATCATCTGGATGGGAATCCCTGTGTATCGCCTGTAAGTAGCTGGACATACATACCAATGGACCTATGTGAGAGAGAGTAACTTACACCTATCAGGTCCGACCTTCTTGGAGAGCATCTGAGACGGCAGCTCGGCGAACAAGAAGCACAGGTAGAAGATGGTCATTCCGTAGTTGTACTGGTTCGTCACCATGCCGAGATCCGACAGCATATCGTCCGACAGCGCCTGGGAGATGTTGCCACGGTCCAGCTGCAGGGCGAAGAACATCAAGCAGACGAAGGCGCAGACTTTGATGTCGATCTATATACCAAACAGCCAAGGTTAGTCCTGAATGGTCCATCTCATATCGGGAGCCTCTCGTGAATGTTGCTGTTGCTGTTGCTGTTGCTGTTGCTGTTGCTGTGCTGCGGTGTGGAGGTTTCGAACTCACCTTACGAATCAGTTTCTTCTCCTCCTTCGGATCCCACTCGAACAGGGGATCGTATCGGTGAGCTCCTTCATACTCGGCTATAGGCTTGTACACCTCGATGTTTCCGCCGTTTGCCCAGACACCACCATCGCTCTTTCCAAGCCTGACAGACTCGGACTTGAACGAGTCCGCGGTAGCCTCGATGGCAGACTTGCTGAACTCGTCCCCTTTTGTGTACTCGATGTCACTGGTGGCTTCGAAGCCACCTTCGTTCCGGTGGATGGACATGGTGATCACTGCCGGGGTCCTTCGCTCTTCAACCTGGATGACAAGATGAGAGAGAGTCCAACGGAGGGAAAGCACAGAGATGGGAGACCAGGGGACCAAGCATATATGTTGGAACTCTAGACAGGACCCATAGTCTCAGAAAGGTAAATCATTATATAAAACTTTTCACACCTCTTGGTACTGTAGATCGACGACCCTCGGAAGCATGCAAGATGATCGGACGCACATGCGATCCATCACACCCCTACCAGACTCGTCCCATTGCTACCCCATCCTGCATTGCAGGATCCGACGAGTAGGAGGCGTGGCAATGGCAAGGGTTACGGAGACGATGGGGAACGCGAAGTGTACATAGAAGATGATGTGATCTGGACTAAGGTGGCATCGTGCCAAGAGCGCCCCAGAGGTGACGAGGAAGCACGGAAGCAGTGTCGCATCACGGTCAGGGGTAAACAGGATGGAGTGGAGGGAAGTAGCAGTAGCTGCATACGATCACCAGCTATCCCACCCTGTCTGGCGGTTCTTAAGCCATGATTCCATGGCTATATCCCCGAGATCCCGAATCTCTTGGTGATAGCAATGTTGATAGAGGCGAAAGAGCGATACTCATCGCTAAGGATTTGATATAAAGGGAAACGAACGACAACCAGGTAAACGACCCCAAACAACGCAATGTGGGATATCTGGCTTGATCGAGGGATATGTTGCCATATTACCTGCCTAGGGTAGTGCCCTCTTAGATACAACACCCTTCATCCCTACACGACGGGTACGACATGGACGACCGACCGTAGGTAGACCCAAGTACGACAGGGAAGCCCCGAGGTGTCTAGACCTACCGCTGGTTTGGAAGTGTAAATCACTAGTCCTACCTACTGCATCAGGTCGTAATCCCAATCCAGCGTCTGGCCGAGGGCCGTGGCGACAACCCCCCCCCGGTGCTTGGGCGGCGAACAACCCGACACATCGGGACCACTCTAATGCAAGCCCGCTCATGTACGGATGACATGATGTTCCAGGCTTTCGTCAGCGCCGGACCTAGGTGCCATGGTCTCCAACAAGGGCCCCAGAGTGGCAGGAGTGGACGCGCCGCCGTGGTCAAGGATGAAAGATGAAAAAAATCGGCACGGAGCGTGGGGTGGAATAACCGTTTTGGGATATTGGGCGACCAGGTCTGATATGGCGTCAACACCAACGATCGGGAGGGCGAGCCAATAGAGGGATATCCATCTGCTAATGGCATCCGGGGCCCAATTTCGAGGTGGTAAAGGGGGGGCGGCCGCGGGGGACAGGAAAACGCCAAAGTTGAACCGGTTCGTACCGCTGCGGAACCAGACTTGGAATTTGAAATTGAATTTGGGACTCGAGTCGAGCAAGTGTCGAGGCAGCCGAGGGGGCCACGCGGGTGGGTGGCTTGAAAGCGGGCTCGAGTCGCAAAAGTCGCAAAAAAGAGATGGGTGAATTGCGTGCTCATGCGCTTCAATGCCAACATCGATAAGCTGCAACCCTGACTACCTAGGTATACAGAGCAAACCCAAACTCGGCCAACAACCGACACGCAGGGAGAGAGAGAAAGACTCTCGGTGTACCAGAAGAGAAGCCGACCGAGGGAATTTCGGCTGAAACTCTACATTTTGTGAGATGGATGCAGTACTACCCAGACCAACATCGGAGAATATGATCAACCATACCTTTGAGGTCAACATCAACGCTAGTCCTGGATAGTTGCAGGACCGTTGCAGGAGTGTGTTCATTTATGCAGCCTTGTTGGGCTATGGAAAAAAAAAGAAGAAAAAAGGAAAGTAACCACGGGAATGGGGTATCTTTTGTATGGCGAATACTTTCCCAATCTCTAGAGACACCCTCGCAATTGGACAAGATATAACTGCTAAAAGAAAAATGCCACCGTTACCCTTCCATATTGTGTGTTTGTCTTTGTGTGTGTTTGGACCCCTGAAGTACTCCAAATCGACAGAAGCCCAAGCCAAAGTCAGTTGTAAACGACGCTTTTTTAGAAACTCCTTCATTGCCGCGGAAACTTTTCGACCCTTCAATCAACTCCATCATCCTTCGGCGAAGAGACTTGGATAGTGAAGTACTCCCCTGGACTGACAGCAGTCACAGTTTCCTCACTTTCCGAGGCCTCCAGTGGTGGCTTGTCGACTCCTTCTCCTTCGCCAACCTCCTCGATAGTCGCCGGAGCAGTAGTAGGGGCCGCCTCTGCCCCTTGACCTGCCTCCACGATGACCGCCGGCGCAGCAAGGCCCTTCATCTCACCGTTACCACCCTCACCCGTCCGATCGATCCTCGCCGCCGCAGACAAGGCCGCCGCCTTCCGCTCCTTATAGAGCCTCAACCTCTCCTCCCTCTGCCTGACCAGCTCCCTTTCCGCCTCGATCGCCTTCTCCCTCCTGGCCTCGACGTCCTCGCGCTTGACCACCCTCCTCAGGCCCTCGCTGGCCTGGATCAGCCCGTCGATGCTGATGGCGTGATTGGTCATTTGGTGGTTGATGTACGTGTACACGGCCGCCGGCGTGACACACCCTAAAAGCTGCTGCTCGTTGAGCTTGAGAAGCGCCAGCGCCACCTGGAAGAGGAAGGTGCTCCCGTCGCCGAAGCAGAACACCACGTCCCAGACCCGGAAGAGCGCCTCGGCCGACAGGCAGTCGGTGAACACGGAGAGGAACCACTGGAACGTCATGGTCTCGAGGGCGATGCCCAGCTCGTCGAAGTGCGCCGACAGGCGGGGGAGCACCTGCGCGACGTAGCCGCGGAGGACCTGTTGGTCGGCGCGGGAGGCCAGGAGGCTGTGGTCGTAGTAGCCCGCTGGTAGGATCTTTTCGATGATGCAGGCTAGGATCCAGAAGACATCCTCGGCGGAGGGCATGATCAGCAGGAGGTTGGCGGTGATTAGGTTCATGCCTTGGCAGTATCCCACGTCGGTGTTCCGGCGCGAATATGCCAGCAGGACCTCGTTGAGCTTCTGAACACCCGGTCCCTTGCGGAAGAAGATATTGTCCGTCAGCGTCCGGTTTATGTCGGCGCGGATTTGCTGGGCCACCTCCGGGTTGTCTTCTGACTCGGGCCGGTTGACAAGGTCGTCGTAGTAGCCAGGCACGCGCAGGCTATTCGCGCCGGAGCACTCTGCCCACGTCTTGGACCTCATGAAGACCGGGATGCCTGCAAGCACAAGGCGGCTGAACTCATTCCATTTCGCCCGGCCGACCTTGCCCTTGTTGGCCCAGTTGGCCACCCCAATCTGTTCACCGTCCGCAACGCGCGCCTCGGGCATCATGACCGTTGCTCTCTGGAAACGGGCCGCTGCGGCCTCTGCGGCGGACGCATTGGCCGCCTCCCCCTCGCGCCGTCGCTCGGCCCTGACCTTTCGCAGAAACTCATTCCACCTGACCGTTTTCTCTCGCTGTAGGCTGTCGTGCACCTCACTAAGCTGCTGGAGCAGGATCTTGACCGGCTCGACGTCCTCCTTGACGAGTGTACCGGAGGTTGTTTCTTCGGTGGTAATGACCGGCTCTTCATTCAGCACTGCCGTAGCCGTGCTCGCAGATGGTATGAAGCCGCGATCATCTTCAGCAGGGCTTGGGCCCGGTGACTTGGGCACTTCACTACCCTCCATGACTTCAATCGTAGGGGCGCTGATGGAAGGCGTATGCGAGAGAAGTTCCGTGGGGAACGTCGCGATCTTCAAGTAGTCCTGCCACCTCTTAGGTTTGCTCTCATCCCGGACCTCCTCCATCGAAGAAGGCGTTCCGGGTCGATCACCGCTGCCGACGTCCCCCTTGATACTGCCACCATCCTCGGTTGACGCAGGGGACAAGTTAGCTCTGCCATTCATAAGCATTTCCGTCCGGCTCCCTCTCTTGAACCTCTTGGCCATCTGCTGCGCATCTCGTTGCCTCTTCTTCCGCCGCTGGTCGTATATGAATCCGAAACGATCTGTCAGGTATTCTGACCCGTTGTAGTTATTGTACAGCCGTGTAAGAGTCGGAGGCTGATCCTCAGGTGGCAGTATGCTGTCCATCTCAACAGGTCCATAACTCTCTGGACGGGCGGCTAGCTCACTAGGCGGATCCGGATCCATCGTGTCCCACCTGGCCTGTGGTTGATTGCGTGACGACGATACCGTCTGTATGTTGTGTTGGGTAGCCGTGCGGCGCATAGCCGCCAGCGCTCCCTTAGGCCCTGCCTGCATAGATACGGCTCGAGCCGAAGCATCCGTCCTGGCACTCGAAGTCGATGGTGTTCGCAATGTGGCTCCCGCATTTGAACTGCTTGCGCGCCCTCTGGACTCGCCATCTCGTCCTGTAGAAGCCCCGCCCCCCGCAACCATTCTTAGCACTGAACTGGCCAGGGAAGTTTTCCTATTTGCATTGCCGGAATGAAGGCTTGACGTCCGGCTTGAGCTTGGTACAGATCCCTGATCCGGCGGCTGGAACGAGTCCTCCTGGATCGTCGGTCTCCGATCGGATGGCGCCTTCTTGACGACAGTCTGCTTCCCAGCGTCACCATTGATGCTGCTCGCCCTGCTGGACGGCTTGCTCGTGCCCCAGAGGTAGTCCTTCCAGCCCTTCGCCGTAGCCTTGTTCTCGCCATTGATTGCTGCCGCCGCGGTCGATGCGTTCCTGACCCTGACCCTGACCGTCGCGCTATCCTCTCCCTGACCAGCCACGGGAGAGGTGACATCTTCCGACATGGCGTCCTCGACCAGTTCCTCCACGTCGCTCTTTCTTGCTGCTCCCGAAGCCCTTGTCTCTCGTTCGATTGCCCGCAGTCTCGTCTCGAGATCCAGGTTCGAGAGCCCGCACTCCAGGATAATCTTGCGCAGCACCCGCTCACGCTCATCTGCCCGCCGCCGCAGTGCCACTATCTGCGCATCACGTGTGGCCAGGTCCTCCGCTATGGAGCGCACCAGTCCCACAGCGCCATGGCGTGTGATGAGTCGTTCTATATGTGCGTCGTCCGCGAGGTGAAGCGCGCCGGGGATGTTTTGTTGGAACACTGGCGTATCATCTTGGAAGAGTGCGGTGCGTGACTGATCTGACGAAGGCAAGGGAGGTGGGGTCGTCGTGAGCAGCGTCTGGACCATGGACGGAGACCGGTTGCGCGACTCTGTCCGTGGGGGCTGCAGGGACTCCACGGTAGAGCTGGGCTTCCTTTCCCTCGCGGCGTCATCGGCGGCAACGGGTGACGGCGAAGTTGGTGTTATTGGCCGGTCATCGCGGGGTGAATCGGGGGAGAAGCTCGGGAAGGATGTGAGCGACTTGTCGGATTCAGCTATCGAAGCTGCTGAGCTGGAAGGCTGCGAGGTCAGCTTTGCCCTCTTCTTGCTGCTTGACCCCGCCGTTGTCGACCTCTCTGATTTGCTCGAGCGCACGGAGACGTGCGAGACGGATCGCTCAAGCTCAAGTGGGTTTGTTGAAGCTTCGGCGTCCATCTTGACGTCTCTGGCTGGGCATCTTTTTAGTTATTTTTGAGGAGGTTGACCCAGCTTGTCCCCAACGAGACCTTCACTCAGGTTGACATGGTCGTAGTCTGGTTTTGGTGAGAGAGCAAAAACGGGGAGACCACAGTTTATGACACTTGCACCAAGGGATAAACAAGGAGCTCAGGCATGAATAACTAACTAAGTACCTAGGCATAGGCATTGACTAGGTGCCAATGATGGGGAATGACGATATCGATTTATGCAAGTGAACGCGTATCTATTTATAGTATATATTCATACACCGGGGCTGCAGTACCCCCACCACCAGCGCGGAATATTAACCTTATCTCATAGCTTGTTTGAATCGACAAACTCACCTGCTAGCATATCAAGATTGATTGAGTTTGCAACTCCGACTTTGAAGGATACGTAGGCGACACGTAGGCGACACAATCACTGTTTGCAGATGAATATCTGCGTGGAACGCGGCCGAGAATCGGCACTCGTCGGTAACACTGCGCACTGTCGCGCGCGATTGTTGGTTATCATCTGTTTCCATTCTTCAGAACGAGTGAGCTCCGGCAAGGGAGAGAGATCTCGCAGGGGAGCACTGCAGTCCCCCAACAAATTGCCATTTTCTGTGTGATCATGCCATTCATCAAAAAGCTAAGGAACAAAAAGTATACTTCATAACAGGTTTATGAGGGATCAACCTAAACAAGAGCCTTATCCCCAAACTCCAGCACTTCTATGTACCTAGGTAGCCACAAACAAAGCCACCATAACTGCAACGTCCCCAATACCGTTGGGGGGGGGGGAAGGGGGGGGATATAAGTAGATATTTTAGGGCTGCAAGACACTCGTATGTGGGCCACCGATCAGCCCTCGCTAGTGTCCATGGCCTCAGTAGCACCTTTAGCCTTCACTGCAGCCAGTTTCTCGGCCTTCCAAGCCTCAATCTGCTGGAGCAGATCATGCGCCGGAACGACATCCTCAATCGTCATCGGCTGCCGGGTGAAGGGATCCTTCTCATCAGAGAGTAGGTGTTGAACAATGGTGGATCTGTCCACGATGTTCTGAGAAGGCAGGATGACCGGATCCTTCATCAAGTCGCCCATAAGCGGGTCCTCAAACTCGGAGGGTATCTCGCCAAGGTCCAAATCGGCCTGATCCAACACCTCCTTGGCCTTCGCGAAACGGCTCTTCAGATCGTTCCACGCCGCCAACTCTTCTGGCGCCTTCAAGCCCTTCTTAGACATAATATCAGACGCCCTGTCAAAGGTTGATGCCTTGTATGAACGGCCATCCGCTGCCACGGCCTCCACGAAGCTTTGAGCGCCCCCGAGGTTGAGGAAGATTTCCACGATGTCAGGAAGGAGAGTCTTGGCGTTGAAGTGGTATTTCTCTGGGTTGTCCACTTTGAGGTTCAGACTCTTGGGGCTTACAAGAGTGTCCAAGTTGTAATCGAGCATACCGGCAAGACGTGCCACGATCTCAGGCATGGTGAAGGACTCACACAGGGCCTTAGTGAAGAGCTTCATCATTGCAATCGTCTCGTTGGCCAGTTGCATGTAGGAGGTTGCTTGACCCTCAACCGCGTGTAGCTCTTCCTCTTTCTTCTGGCGGTCCTCCTGCGATAAGCTTTGGTCCTCCCGCAGTTCCTTCTCCAGATCGTGGATCTTGGGGAACTTGGACAAAGCTTCATCCATCACGTAGGTTGCATCGTTGAGCAAGAGGTTGACGAAACGAACGAAGAATTGGCGGTCCGTCCGACTTTGCTTCTCTAGCTGATCTTTATAGAAGTCGTTTGACCAAACGCACTTTATTATTTGGAAGATCTCGTAGCGGATGTTGAACTTGTCGTAAAATTGGGTGTGAGCACCGGTGGACTCCGCCTCGATGTAGAACTTCATGACCGCGTGGAGTAAATGGTCGTTGGCGAATTTCAAGTTGGTCAGAGCATCACCCAGTACACCTTTTCGAAGATGATACGTTGGCCAGGTTCCGGAGTAGAGGAGGGTGACCAAGGTGGACTTTAGGTAAGGGTTTCGTACGTATTCGGAGGACTCAAGGAATGCAACACACAGAGCAATCATCTCATCGCCAATGGCAGATAGGATGATCTGTGGAACGTATCGGAAGACGAATTTAAAGTTGTCAACGACGTCCTGGAGGGCATACTCCGGTAGGCACTTGTAAGCTTCCGGCTGCTCCTTGGGCAATGGCAGCTTCAGTGGCCGATCTGGCTTATAGTCCGATTGACTTGCGACACGCAGCAGCCATACAGCCACGTATCTCATGAACTGCAGAGATCTAGCCTGCATCTTCTCGTCCAGTAGAACACCTTCGATGGCATACTTGAGAGACATGGACTTTTCCAGCACCTCGGTATGCCTCCTCAAAGTAGTCTCGAAGAGCTGTAGCTGGTGGGGCGAGTTTGCGAATTTAACGCGTTCGGCCTCCATGGTCCTGAGATGCTTTTCATAGAACTTGATGTCCTTGTCCAGCGACTTAAGCTTGGTATTGGCGGCCTCACTGCCATAGTGGTGAGCGGCCAAGGTGAGGAAGAAGACTTCAGAGATGAAGTTCGATTCACCGTCCAGCTGTTGTGAATAAAACTCGTCTGACTGAGATTGATCGGCATTTAGTTTAGTCTCCTCTTTGATGTCAACGCGGGGGTTGCGCCTAAAGTATCCAACATCAATCCTGTCGACCTTTGAGAAAGTGGTGTCCATGAACGGCTCGCAGAGGTGGTCGAGGACTACAGTAGCATTGATCATGAACCCGTCTGAAGCGACCTGCTTAGGGTCGACCTGCATGGCTCGTCTCTTGTGGTTAGTATTCATGATATAAGCAAACCAATCGAGGACCTTCTGCCGAGTGCCAAGGCTTGCTCGGATGAAGGCGTTGATGATGTCGCGCAGATCAAGTTGGTGCGTATTCAATGTGAGTTGTAAAGCACTCTGTGAGTTCTTGATGGCACCTCGCTCAAGAGTTCGTGGCCCAGCAAAGTAGGTCTTTGTAACCTCTGGTTGAAGGGGAGATATCCGGAAGAATGGTCCAAGAAGGGTGTTTTTCTCAATCCCGGGCGCTGATTGAGCCATCAAGAACGTTGGGTGATTGGCCAGTGCATCAAGTAACGACGGAAACCTTGCATAAAGTTTAAGGGCCTAAACAAAAGGTTAGTAACAGTACGACTAGAGCCATTGAGGCAGCCAGGTCAAGTGAATCTTACATTGACATGGCTCTTGTAGTCATCGTTCATGGTCAATTTCGACAGCTGGGTGCTGATCTCCACCATCGCTTTGACTAGGACCTCTATTATGGATTCATCCTCCGAGATGCGTGATACCGCCTCTTGTAGAAAATCGAGGCAAATGCCGTTGTCGTTGTCGATGTCGCGTAGAAGATATGGTACAAGAGTGTCATGCTGGGGGCTCGACTCGCGACTGTTGAGGAACAATTAGCCCGATTCTCTGAGTAGCTTCTAAAATGAAATACCTGAAAAGGTCCGGTATAGTGATAGCAAATATGCAGTAGCTCATGCACAGTCGCTTGGCCTCCTGCAGAACTGCCTCCTTCTCAGGTGTCGAAGTTCGCAGACCCTTCCTCGCTCGAATCACCCGCTTCCAACATGGTAGCAAGTAGTCCATCAAAGGTCTATCGTGTGGAAACGCAGTTGCCGCTTCGAGGATCGCTGCCTCGATGTTGTCGGACGAAAGCCGGAGGGGTGCGTCGGGGTTTTGTCCCTGCAATTCTGACGTCAAATCGGGGAGGAAAGTCAACTTATGACCATGGAGATCCGTCTGCCGCTTCTCATCGGTCGTAACTCGAAATATATGGCTGATGGTCTTGTCTGACCAGTCTTCGAAGGACTCTGGAGGGGCCTGACGCTTAGCAGGGGCCGGCGTGGGCGCTGAAGGACGATTAACGTCTGTATCTGGAACGGAACGCTTCTTGTTGAGATTGGTACCTGTCGAGCCAACACCCAGCTTTGCGAACGGATTCTCCCCGGCTGGCGACTGTGCCGGCGTTATGTTGATCTTTGACCGTTTGACCGCCGCATTCTCTGTCGCGTCTTTGGAGGAAGTGCCCGAGGGGCCCTCCTGAGGGGAAGGTGGCTTGCTTTCGGTTGGTGTAGCCGGAGGAGTGTTTGTCGAGCCGAGCTTCTCCAGGCGCCTTCGCCGAATCTAAGTCCCATGAGGTCAGCCTGGTTCGATGGCCACCCATGCATCGCCGCTGTTGTTGCTGCCAGCATTAGGATCAAACTGGTCAAGCTCACCTGCTCCATCTTCTCCTTGTCAGGAGCATCTGGCATGCTCTGAGGCTGCTCGTTGGGATCCATCTTCTACACTGTCACAACAGAATCCGAGAAAGGATTGCGTGTCTAGTTGTGATTGAGTTTCCCCCTCAACACAAAGTTGTCAGAGCTGGAGGCTGATAAATGCAAGTAGACTGGGTGCTTGAGTACAGATTAGATATCTACCCAAGATGCCTGCCGAACTCTAGGCAATGACGGAAGACAACAAGGGTTCAGAGCATGCGGGGGCTTACTAATCATGTCGAGGCTGATTCTATTTATAACAAGAAAGGCCTGTCGTAGTCCACCTAGATTTAGGTACTAAGTAATGGGGGTGGCAGAACTTCAGCTTTTGACGAGGGATGCCTTTTTGCAAGGGGCAGATCGGTGACAACTTCGGCCATTATTATTGACCAAGGAAGTCTTTTATCACCAAGGATACAAAGCCGCTCGGTCCAGAAAGGTACTAACCAAATGCCTGGAGTCTTCTCGATACGCCGAATCATAATATGGTTTGTCATTTAATTACTTGATCTTCCCCATGATCGTCTCCGCGCCTCTTTCTACACTGATGGATGCCGCCCTACTTTTGACCGAGTTCAGCATGCTCCTCTCAAAGTCATCCCTCGACCTCAGCACCGCCTCCACCCAACCAAGCTGCAGGTCCCAGTATGCTTGTTTGAAATTTTCAAACACATCCGGGATAGCCTCTTTGGGCTCCGTTAGGAGCTCTAGGAAGTTCTCCGTCACTCTCCAGGTCTCCTTAATTACTTCGCCGACCTCTGGCCTTTCCAGCTGGTCGAAGAAGTCGAACGCCGCGGACAGGTCGTCGAAGAGCTTGTCACTGAACATGTCTGCCCTTCGGAACTTGGCGCCCTTGTTTCTGACGGATGATAGGTATCTGATGAGGAGCTCGTCTGCGAAGATCTCGACGAAGATGTCCACGATGCTGTGGTGCAGCACCAGCTTGTAGTCTTCGACATAGTCCTGGAAGGTGACGATGATTTGCTTCATCGTCTGGCTGCCATACCATTTGGGCGTGAAGAAGTCCGGCATAACAGCTCTAAAGTCAACGGCAAATATGAGCTGTGAGAATCTCGTAATGCACCAGGTGCTGAAGTCGACGTAGCCGTCACGTAGAGCAGCAACTTCCACTTCGGCGCGCTCCATATATTGTGGCGATACGAGTGCTTCGAACTTTTGCTTGAAGCTGGTCAGGTAGGCAAAGCGGTTCTCTTCCTCGTTGTCGTCGATGCAGGCAATCTGGTCGTTGGCGGTAGCAACAAGCCAGTCGTGCAGGGTCTGGAATCCGTCGAGCTCGGGCTCCCTTCCCGACTCGTACCGCGACGCCTCCTCGTCCAGCATCTTTTGCCACGCTTGTTGCCTCTGCCGTAGTCTCATGAACATAGCATCGACCACACCTTCAACAACATCTGTCCGCTGGGAACCGGCAGCCCCATCCAGCTGCTCTCTCAACATCCTCCACATGTCCACAAGGTTCTTGGTGCGGAAATAGCCGTATTCGTCGGCATCCAGATTTGAGCCCTCGACGTTACGGTTGGCGAAGTCTTTCTGCTCCTGTAGGAAGATCCGGTCCATCCACTCGTCCAAGAACTTGATAATGACTGATCGGAAGTCCCTCACAAGTTCTGCTTCTCTATTGTCAATGACGTGCGGCGTCAGTTGATCTTGAGTAAATCCCAGCTTCTTCATTTTCTTGTAGTATTTTTCTGGCCAATTGATGATTTCGAGGGTATTTGCAGAGCTGCTCTCGGGATCATCTACCATGCCTGTGAGGAAGTCATGCATTAAGCCGTGATATATGTCGGTGTATGTCTTGAATATCTTCCACTTTTTCGGCATCAACGGCACCATGCCTATCCTGACAGCATTCAAATCATTGAAAAACCACTTCATGATCTTGTCCAGCTTGGATGGGTCATCCAGGAACTCCTCTCGTGCCTGTCTGAATTGTGCCTCGGCAAATGCCTTGATTGCCTGCATAAATTTGTCCTTGTATCCTCGCACCGTCTTGGCGCCATCTGTGATGCTTTGGAATCGTGCCGCCATCTCTTTATGGTCCTTCAGCGCATCTTGCAGAGCTAGCACTCTTTGGTCGCTCTTTTCCTCGGCTTCGATGACGACAGCAAATCGCACAATGAGTCCGTTATTCTCGGCAGTAACAAGATTGATGAGACTCGTCGCTACGAGACCAACATGCTCGTCGAACCAATCAATCGCCGCGTCTAGTCTCTCGAAATAATCTTCAAGTGTCGACTGTAGGTCCTGCTCTCCGCTCCTCTGTATTTGTTCTATCGCATCGTCTCTTATGTTTCGCAGTTGCGTCAGCTCGTAGTGTATCGGCAACAGGTTCGGCATGTTCTCTTGATCTTCCTCGTCCTCCCGCAACATATCTTCCACACCTGCCAGCCTGTCGTTAAATGTCTCGAGATTCTTCCGCATCGCCTCGACGGCTCCAAAGTTTCGATGGGCTTGTGATACGAGGTTGATGGTCGCAAAGTCCTTGATCATGTTCTGCGACTCCGAACACAGCTTGTCGATCTTCATCATCTCCTCCTTGATCTGTTGCACCGCCTTTTGCCCATCCGAGAGACCATTCATGCCTGACTGTGTGGTCTCGAGCTGCTCTCGAAGACCGCTTCGGAGTTGTGCATCGACGGCGCCTTTCTTGCGCATGAACTCCTGCTTCATAGCGGTGACCTTGTCGAGATCGTCAGGGATTCGGAGGAGCTCCGACAGCTGGACCTGGGGGGCATCCATTGCCATTGTTGAGGAATAGATGCCGGGCTGGCAAAGAAGACAATTTGAGATTCACACCATTGCTCAATTCCAATGTAAGTGTCGAAATTCAAGGATAGCCGTGTTCGCATGCACTTAGGGTGAATTGTCCCTGATGGATTGACGTCTGGGATGGATCGGGCCCATCAATGAATGTCCCTTGATGTCTGGGCCCACCCCCACACTGTCCAATTAGATAAGCAGAGCCTCATGTAAGTACCGTATCTATAGATTACCGGAGCTTAACCCCCGGTAAGCCAATATCGGCTTCAACTTCAATCAGGTATTATTCTCTTCCCTGACAATTCTAGATGAAGATCGGGAGCACATAAGTCGGAGCTGAATAAGGTTTCCAAATTGTTGCCTCCATCCGGCAAGACCCAGCCTCTTCTCAATATTTACAACGTTACATTGGCTGTATCTCTAAGTAATTCGGTGTCTTGGTCGGCTTTCAAACTTACCTGTCCGTTCAGCTTAGCACAGCGCAGACTCATCAAATGCCCTGCAGCATCTCAAGTTAGAGACTCGACATCAGCTGCACGTTGAAGGAGATTTGCAGCTCGAACGGCTTAAGTGCTCTCATCTGCCTAGGTAGCCTAGAAGTCATCATTGCGTGGGTTGAACTACAGGGCCACGGCCCGGGGTCGCGTCACGGTGGTACACAGGCATACGACTGAGTCTACTCAAACATATTTTCTGGTGCGAAAATGCTGATTTTGTGTGATCAGTCGTGGCTCCTGCGGATTTGAACTCGGGTCAATCTGCAAATGGTGAAAGACGACGAGGCTTCCCCACCAGGACTTTCTCCTTACGGTGTGGTGTATTCTTGTCATCCAACGATAGTGATGGATCAGTGGGCAGAATATACTGCATACACAACTTAGTCAGGTAATCTTCAATCTCCAAGCGGTTGATTTGAACCATTTGTGCTTTGAAGATTGGCGTTTGAGATCTTCAGTCGGGACCTTAATTACGACTCATCTCGGCCTTATTCTCAAGCTGTCTCTGCATCCCCAAGGGCCCCGTGAAGGTATCTCACGCATTATTAGGAGCATGTGTTGACCGGGCTGCAAATGCGATAAAATTGTATAGACGGTAGGAAAGAATATGCACTGACGACGTAAGGGGCTTGGCCAATCTGCTGTATTGTTTGCTGATGGCTGCTAACTCCCAGGTGCCGACTCGGAGGCCGATCGCAGGTTTGACTTCCGTTGGCATCAAGAATGTAATTACATCTGTGAATATGGTGAGACTGAGCAGGTGTAGACTGCTTACCACCGTGATCAAGTCCGTCTTTCCTTGTATATCATTCCCTGGACTTGGGCTTCGGAGACCACATGTCATGTCCGCCCAAGGTCGGCCCGTGGGCCTCAAGTGCTCGTCTCGTTTTCTGGAAAACACACGACGTCCCATATAGCGCCAACACAATGCTAACAGAACGCACCAAGCCGCCGTATCAATACGTAACGAAGTCCTAAGCCCTACTGGACACCGATGTCACCGCCAGCGTCACTCCTAGCAACAATACCAGCATCACTCCCAGAACCTTCCGCATCGCCATTGACGTCATCTCTATTTGCGCCTGTGGCCCTCTCATTCTTTGGGAGTCTCGGGCGAACAGAGATGTGGTCGTCTTGGTACGTAGGATCACCAACATGACGGGTCGCGAGATAAAATGCGAAAATAGCCTTCTTGAACGTTTTGAGATCGATCTTAGTCTGGATCTCAATCCAGATATCTCGTCCAGGCAATCCGTAGACTACTGGGACATTGATAAGATAGCGCACGGGGAAGGGCACGTCGGCTTCGAAGTCGGCGGCGTATTGCTTAAACACAATATCTCGCCACGTTGTGTTGAGGTTGCGGGTCGTCATGATCAATGGATGATTGGCTGGAATGGGCCTGGAGGGATCGGGTTTTGGTATATGTTCGCTTGCTAGATAAATTGATAGTAGATTTGTGTTGGAAATGCTCCGAAGTCGATGTGCTTGTCCCTTGGAACAAATCCTTGGAGGGTGAAACCCGAATCGGACCGTTTCTCCTCTGTGCCACTGCCTTACATCTGACATTTATTACGTCTTACTTGCCTGTGATTGCGCCGCATTGTTGATCGCCGCGAGCGCAGTCTACCACGAACTTAGTGCTGACTGTGCTATAAGCTTTGGCGGGGCCTTGACAACTCACATAGAGCATTGAAGAGCGGGCACGAAACTGCAGGGAGTGAACACGGAGCTATCAAACGATTTAATAAGGGTCTCGCAATTTCTGTCAATTGCCCGGACAATCAGTAATAAACCATAAGATCTACCAAAGTCGGTAATAAATAATCCTATATCTTTGTTAGCTGTCGCTACCTCTTCAAAATATATACCGTGATTACTTAGAATATAGTGATAAATTTACTTCTGATGTCTTAGATTAAAATTGGATAGTCTAGAAGCACTCAGAGAAAGCAAATTCTACACGCTGATACTATATGCAGCTTTGGGAATGCAAAATTTCAGCTGAAAAAATATATATAAGTACCGACTTTAGAAAAGTATAGTTATATATATCATCTACTGCAAAGTAAGCAATATCCTGTAATTCACGAGTATTATATAAGGTGGCTCAGCAATAATTTACTCTATCTCTTTACGGTTTCATGAAACAAGAGGTAAAAACAATCCACTAAGAGATATATATACGCTATATAGCGTGCTATTAACCATACTCATAGAGGATCTCCGGGGCTGAGTATATTGGTTATTGAGAAGCAGGACATCCATGGATATCTAATCGTGACTGCAAACAGCAATACCTGGACATTGCATACCAAGTATCTGCCCTATCTAAGTACTTATCATGCATAGTGCCTTCTGTATACCTAAGTACATATGTAGCTACTAGGTCGCATTTATATAAACGGCTTGTTTCACTCCCTGCATGTGATCTCGTTTCAGTTCCATTTTGATTTTCCGAGGCCCCCTCATAAAGAATTTCATATCAAGCATAGCAGCCAATTTTGCTTTTCTTTTTCTTTTTCAGATTTGAGACTCTTCACATACATACCGCTAAGCAGGTGCTGTGTAGCTATCCCTCATCAGGCTCGCAGACCCTCCAACATGTCTCTTCGCCAGATTCTCACCAAGCCCCTGATCGTGGGGCCAACAGATGACCACACCCACACGGTTATCTTCCTGCACCGCTTCCCAACTGAGACGACAGAGGAGGAGTTGCGTGGAAAGGTCCTCGCCCAGAAGTTGACCAAGAACCACAAGACCCTGCATGAGCAGTTCCCTGGCGTACGCTGGGTGTTTCCCCATCCCAAGGCCCACGCCCGTCATTGGAGCGGCCTTTCTGCAGAGGATAAGGCTGTTATAGGCTTGGATAAGAGCGGTTCGCCTTATATCACCCAGATCGTCCTCCAGGAGTCCAAACGTGCTGGTGGACTCGACAAGATCGTCCTTGGTGGGCAGGGAGAGACAGCAGAGGCTGCGCACGAATCCATGTCTTCGTTTCCGGAGGCCAGCCGGGCTCAGAGAGACAGCCCAGAGGCCATGACTGGTTTTATTAGACAATACTTCCATCCCACATGGACCGATGTTGCCCAGTTGAAGCTCGGTGGTTTTGTCGGCATGCACGCCCAGGGCGGTCAGGTCACGCGTGATGCGAAGAACTTTGGTATCACGTCCAAGCTTCCCGGGCCGAAATCTATCAATACTACCATCGTCACGAATACGCCGCATAAGTTTATCCAAGGCGGCTACAAGGTCCAGACTACGACCTGGGACGGCAAGCGCATCGATGACTTCGCCGATTTCCTGGAGGACATCGGCATATACCGCATCCGAGACAGCACCGTCACGATTGATGGCGGCAACAGTGTCGAGCTACTGACTCCGAAAGATCGTACCGGCAGTAAGAAAGATGATGGCAAGAAGGCTGATGCCAGCGAACAGCTGAACGACGTCCAAAAGCATGCGCTGCAGGTCTTAAAGGACAAGAAGGCAACGGAGGAGACCAGGAACAAGATCCTCCAGCGAATCGAGGCGGATAAGGTAGAGAGAAAGATACGGCAAGAGCGGCAGAGGCAGGCCCGCCTTGCTCGCGAGGGGAAACTCGAAGCCGGAGACCAACTCGAATCCGCACCCGGTAACAGCCAGCTCGCTCACGATACCACGGAACACGGTTCCGTCCCGCCTGTCATTCCCAACGCCGCAATTTCACCAGATGCGGAAGAACAGCCAGGGGATTCGGATGATGTAGTGGAGGGTGATGGCCTACTTGCTCAGTTTAGCCAATATAATGCGGCAAGAAATGCCCCAAGCCTCACCCAGGGGGATCAGCGTGCCGGCGGTGACACTAAGTGGAGCTCCCATGGTCAAGTTCGGGGTGAGATGTCGGCGAGCCAGATGAGAGCTCTGGGTCTTGCCAATGATCAAGATGTCAGTATGAAGGACACTCATCATATCAAGGAGGATTAGCGTGTGGGAAGATGAAAATAGAAGTCCCCAACCCAGACTTGTAAGGACCCGGGGTGCAATGCTGTGGCATAGTCCAGAAGAGCCACAAGCGAGTCTTCCTTTTTTACGTCAATATGTGGATGTCTAGACGATTCTCTAATCTTCAACCACGCCCGAAGCATACGTTGTGGAAGTTTATGTCCAGCTGAAGATGAAAACTGAGACTTTGGTCAAGTGCATAGTTCACATATGTAATCAGCACCGGCATAGAAAGCTTTGGATACCTCATACATGGACTGGTGTACATCCTGGGGCTGGCATACATGCGCACTTGAACTGGAAATACAGCAATAGGGTGATCTCAACGTTCCGGCAATGCATCACGAATGCTGCACATGTGCACTGGCCCACGGACTGATCTGTAAAGGATTCTAGTCCGACATGACTTTATGACTAACTACCTAGGTAGTGTAAATGAGCTTTGTGTACTGCATGCTCGGGATGGATCGTCCTCCAAGAAGAATCCTATGATAGATCTCTCAATGAGGAAGGTTGCTTATGTGCTCCAGCAGTGAAGCGGTTTTTGCGCATTCACACCAGGAACTCCCCAATCAAAGCAGTATTTTCAGGTTCATTTTCCATACAGTTCGCATTTCCTTTTTGCCCAGGTTCCACTGCAGTCCAAAATTCCATCCACCTAATCCAACACAAAGCAGGCTCCCGCCTTCCTACCCTCGGGCCCTCCTGCCCTCGGTCCACCTACCCTGGGGCGCTCCCATAGCCCTTTCCATTCGCAAATAACGATAATCAAGATAGACAAAGACAAATTGAGGAAGGGGAATAATGAAGAAATAGTAGCAAAGAAAACAAACGACGTCTGGTAAGTAGGGAATAACTTAAAGGCAATTATCGGTAATACTGAATGTGGCTGATGTCCATGCCTACCTAGGTAGGCCGGGTCTCAAAGAGGCCTCATATTTGTCCAAGTTGGTAACGCACATGTGCCAATCACTCTGAGAGAGGAACCCCATCGTCCTCCTCGATCTCCTTGATGAAAGCCGCCATGATTGGGTTAACGGTGCAGAGCCAGTCCAAGGAGATTGTCGGGGCAGGCTTGTAGAACTCGTCGACATCCCGCTCAGACCTGAGACGCCAGTCCAAACAAGGCCAGGAGGCCTGCTTCATGTCGCTGTATAGGACGACCTTGCTATCCTGGAGGATCTGACCGGATCGGCGAGGCTTGTTGACGAGAGGGGGAGGCCACACGCCAGGAAGGCGACGGCGCCCGGTTCGCGGGTCCGCCACCGAGCTTCGGAACTCGGAGCTGGGAGGCCAGTCCATCTGGTCCTGGTCACACTTGTGAGGTAGCTCGTTGAAGCAGGTGTTCATGGCTAGTACAGCGGACAGCCTGTCATCCATCTTCCTTCCCTGGAACAGCTGGGGCTCCTGGGTCGTCGGCTGCCAAATTTTCGTCGTTGTTAGCTTTTCGTCATACACATGCAATAGATATATGAGAGGAGGAGGGGGGAGGGCTGAATTTTCAAAGGTAACTCTTACATTGTACTTCTGTACAGCAGTCTCAGTGTGATGGTTCTCAGTGTTATGAATCTTCTTGCGCATGCCATTGGCGGCCTTGGTCTTCATCTCCGCAAGAACCTCGGCATACTCGACGGTGTTCTTTGGAAGGAAGGGCGACTTGTCGAAGCCGAAGCGACGGGCCCGTTTCTGCAGTTTCGCGAAGTCGACCCTCAGACGCTCCACCTTGCTGACCCAGACCTTGGAACTACTCATTGTTCCCTTGGAGGCAGCAGATCCTGCTCCGTGACGAGTCTCAAATCCTGGGGGAGTGCCGAGGATACATGAGGCTTTGGAGTCTCGGTGAGTGACAGTAGCGGTGGGTGCTGAGAAAGGTCCTTGTTCCAAATTTGGTGGAGCTGTCTTGATCCGGAGCACTGCGGCTTTGGAGCTCTCTGCAGGCTTGGTACGGTCATCGCGGTTGGGAAGCTTAGGCTGGTGACAAGTCTCCACCGTGGTAGTCTTGGTGGCCTCCGAGTTCGCTTGATCATGGGCAGACTGCTTTCGGGCTTCATTCTCCTCATCCTCTAGCTTGGCAGATAGCTTCGCCATTTCCCAAATATGGCTTGGCCGTGCAATTTCTTGGATGTTTGGAAACTGCAGGATCCATTGATGGTGTCTTTCAATGTCGGCAAGCTGGACGACAAAGACACGGGGGTTGAAGATTGAGGGATCAATGCTGCTCGGTAGCTCTTGGTATGTATGTGAAGTCTTTTGGGGGTTTGAAGACTTCAGAATGGAAGGCATACCAGGAGAAGCCTGGAGCTGGTCTGTCTGCGTGGAGTCTTGCATACCACGAGTGTGTACGGCCGGGGGCATCTTGAGGCTTGGGGAAGTTCTCATCGTCTCTGACATGAGCACCTGTCGTCGAGGGCTAGGAGGAGGGCGGGCCAGCCATGGGCTGCCAGAAGTCTGGTACTCATCACCTCGTGCTAGTGTTCGCGCAAGTGCAAGTCGGGGAAGTAGCTTAGTATCTGCAGCTTGGGTTGAGGTTTGGTAGCGGAGTGGGATGCGCGACGAGCAACCCAAGTTGGTCAGTCCCTCCTCACCGTGATGGGTTTGCTGCTGAGAAGCGCTCCTCTTGACTTGCTGTCCGACTTCAGGCCAGATGGGCACTGGGAAACCAGACGAAGCAATCGCGTTGGCGACCTTGGCCCTCGTCTCTCTCATGCGCGCCTTTTGCTCTTCGAGGGTTGGACCTCGCTTCGACATTCTGTCCGTCGGCCACTCCACGTTAAGGGACGCGGGCGGTTGCTTCCACGTCTCCTGGTTAGTTCTACCCATCGTGATGAATTGCGATAGCTCGGCGGGGAACTGATGCTGAACGAAGAGGAAGTGCACACAAAGAATGCTGTAGAGTGCTAAGGCAAGGGACTATTAGGCTGGTATTCTTGGTATGAAGCAAATAGGTTTAGAAAGGTTGCTGGAGGATACCGCGTCCATAGAGGAAGCTGTATCTTCTGGTTCTGGGACCCACAGGTGAAGACAAGGTAGAGGTTGTGTGATTACTGGCGGTGTTGTGGAAAACAGAACGAAAGCCTTCGGCTAAAAGAATTTGCTGGGTGCAGCAAAGCAAAGGAGTTCCAACTGCAATAATATTTGATCAAAGTTACGTGTACTTAGCACACCAGATAACAGGCTCCGATACTTAGGTACAGCTCCGAAAATTATGCATACCTTTTGAATGTTGCAGACCAAGGCTATATCAAGATAGATGCCTAGACGGTAAAGTACTTGAGATGCTGGACTTGCTGCAATGAATAGACATATATGGATCAGTTTCATATAGGCCAGTTTCCATGTACACAGAAAGCTTTGTATTAGCCAAGTAGCAGATGCATATATATGTATCTAATAAACTAACAGTTTAGGTCTACGATCTTCCTTGACTCCGTTGTTGACTCCGTAGAGTCGACGGGTTCCAACAACAGTTGTCAACGCTCAGTTGAGATGCAAAAAGCCAGAGCTGGAAAAGCCAATGTTACGATGTCTGGCTGTGTAAGGCCTACCTATGTGGGTCAGGATATATGAGGTCTTGGATGGATCTTATATAGAGTGCCTACTTGAACAGATTGCAGTGATTTCGAGTCTTATCATCCCTACTAAGAAATTGCACTGTGATGCCTTCTTGGAAAGATCTTAACCTATGACGAAGGAGGAAAGAAACAGAGGGAATCCATTCTTTGCAATTAGCAAGGCACCAGTTGACCAGGAGTACATATGTACAGTTACAAGTAACTTGATTTGTGGACGTCAACATTTGAATATTGGCTTACGCTTTGGCCATGCCTAGGTAGCTTTGATCGCTGCAGAGGAGACCGTTTAATGAAGCATCCAAAGATCAATACATATATAGGGCGAGAGAGGGGGTACTAATAGCTCATGTTGTAAGCAACGTCTACAGTTAACTGAATGGTGGTACCTCCAGGGGCCCTCTGTAGACCATATGAACAGCCCAGTTCAAGCGACCCATTAGGAAACCTTCACAATTAGCTTGCCAGTAGACTTTCTTCCGCTCAAGTCATCTTGGGCCTGGCCAACCTCCTCCAACGTGTACTCCTTCCCGATGTCCAGCTTCACAATACCCTTCGCAACTAAGTCCAATAGCTCGGCCGACCGCTGCTCAAACTCCTCCCTCTCGGCGAGGTAGACATCCAACCTCGGCCTGAGGAGCTTCACGTTCTTCTTTCCAAGGGCTAGAATCTTGAAGCCCTCGACGGCACCTGAGGAATTTCCAAAGCTTACCAGTGTGCCTCTCCTCCTGACACTCTCCAAGTCATCCTCAAAAGTCGCCTTGCCGACCCCGCTGAACACGGCATGGACACCCTTGCCATCAGTGAGCTTCAACACCTCCTCCAGAACATTCTGCTCGGAGTAGTTGATGGCGTAATCAGCGCCATGCTTCTTGGCGATCTCGATCTTCTCAGGCGTCGACGCGGTCGCGATCACGGTGGCCCCGAGGTGCTTTGCCGCCTGCACGATGAGACCGCCGGTGCCACCCGCCGCAGCGTGGACCAGCACGATCTCACCGGGCTTTACCTCGTGGGCGTCACGGACGAGTGTCCATGCCGTGAGGCCCTGTAGAATGAGGGCTGCACCGTCCCTGTTGGAGACGCCGTCCGGGAGCTTCAACAGTCTGGCGGCGGGCGTTGCGACGTACTCGGCCGTGACATTCGATCCGAATACTGCGACCCGGTCGCCGACCTTCAGGTTGTAGGATGATGGGACGTCAGAACCGAGCTCCTCGATCACTCCGGCACCTTCCCTGCCGGTGACGGCTGGGAATGTGATGGGGTAGAGACCGGTGCGGAAGTAGATATCTATTCATCTCGTTGTTAGCTTGGAACTGCATAGAATGGAAGATGAATAAGGGATGAATTCTCTCAGAGTCACGGCCTTGTTGCTCCTGAGGCCAGACTGTCTCGTAGTCCCCGATATATACAAACAAGGTAACAGCTTCCAAGAGGTGTCTATTAATTACCTATAAAGTTTACACCCGCATAGTCGATCTTCACGAGGGCATCACTGGGCCCGGCATTGGGCTTAGGGATATCTCCAACATGGAGAACGGAGGAGTCTCCGGTCTTATCGTAGATGACTGCGCGCATAGCGAATGTAGGCGAAGTATGGAACGAGTTGAAGTTCTGGGGCTTGAGGCTTCTGCTGATGGCCTGAAGTCTGGTTATGGATCTTAGCATAACCTCAGAAGATATATTAATATTCACGAATTCTAGAATGGCCTGGGTTTATAAATCTAGTAGAACTTATAGTTGATATTAATCGGCAGCAGCGACCTCGGGAGCTCTACACGGGACATCTGGAGCGGATGCAAGTGCGGGGCCGGTAGGATCAGCCATCGGATTTGTCATATATTGCGCCGGCATGTTGCGCAATTGCGTCTCCTGGGTCCAGAACTATTGGCCTGAATGGACAGAGTAGAGACCAGTTCGATCTTGAGAGATGTAAATGTGATTTCAGCCTCGAAAGATACCGGTATGTCATCCGGTTGCTCTCGGTAATCCTGGAGGAGGCTTGCGCACCACGAGGGTTTATGACGAGCTGGCATGGATATCTCGGAGTCCCCTTTAAGTTTACCACGCCTATTGAGTGTAATTGCTACTCATCATCAATGGGATCATCTTAGAGCTATGCAATCATTCGAACGCGGTGAGGCTTACTTCAAAAACAAAAACAAAAAAAAAAGGTCATGTGACAGGAAACTGCATGAAGAGATGATGCTGACCGAGTGCATACCAATACCGTATATGAACCGGGGTTCGGGGTAAGATATCTGGGGAGCTTGGAGAAGCTACCTCGGTACCACTGCGGGTAGCAAAACTCCCGGAGCTTGGGGAAGTTCATGCAGCAGCCGAGGCACCCTTCTCAACCATCAAGTCTTCCAAATTTTTGGGTTCAACGGATTCCCGTTCTGTCACCAACAGATCCGGATCCTTATTCTTCGCCCAATTGCACTGTCAGACAGCTGCATCCACTTAGCCATGGCGTCTCAGATCTCACTCAAGCTCTCTAACAGAGGTATGTAGCTCCTTGTGATCCTCTTGAAGCACCAACACTGATTAACATACCCCCCTACGCAGCGCCCAAGAAACCATTCAGGAAGCTCCCTGCGTCTGTCGACCTGCCGAATGACGCCGAGATCGATGATGTAAAGAAGGCCGTCGCACGCCAGGCTGGTGTCAAGGACTTCAACCGCGTCGGGCTTTTCTACCCATCTACCAGGAAGAGAATCGCAGACCGGAGGGCGCTCGTGCGCGAGCAAGAGGATGTAATCTCTAAAGGGGAGATCCTCGTGCAGGATCTGGGTATGGGACTCCTTTAGCGAACAACCCCATTACTTTGATGTGCGCAGACCGACTGACAGTGAAATATCAAGGTCCGCAAATGGCCTGGCGAACAGTCTTCCTCGTCGAATACTTCGGCCCCATCCTCGTCCACGCCCTCATCTACAACATCCGCCCACAGCTCGCCAAGATCGACACCTACTTCTACAAGGACGCCGACAAGATCCCGCCGACCCTCGTCCAGACCATCGTCCTCTACATGTTCCTGGCGCACTTCACCAAGCGGGAGCTCGAGACCGCCTTCCTGCACAAGTTCTCGGCCAGTACCATGCCCGCCTTCAACATCTTCCGAAACTCCTTCTTCTACTGGTTCTTCGCCGGCCTGCTGTCCGCCTACTTCATCTACTCGCCCAACTCGCTCGCCGCGCGCACGGCGCTCGGGCCCCTGGACTACGTCGGCATCGCGCTGTTCCTGACCGGCGAGACGTGCAACTTCATCGTGCACAAGCACCTCGCCGGACTGCGCAAGCCCGGCGGCACCGAGAAGGGCATCCCGAGCTGTATCGGCAGCAGCCTGGTCACGTCGCCGAACTACATGTTCGAGGTCATCGCGTGGGTCGGTGTCATCCTATTCTCGAGGGAGTGGGCTGTTTTCGTTTTTATCTGCGTTGGTACTACGTACATGGCGGAGTGGTCGCGGGACAAGGAGAAGGCGCTGAGGGCTACCTTTGGCGACAAGTACAAGAACAAGAGGTACACCATGCTTCCTGGGCTCATCTAGATGGGCCGATTGGTATGGAGACTGTTGTTGCAGGTGTGTCGTGGTAGTGATCTGAGTCGCAAGCATGATATATCATTGCGGATGATGGGACGCTCAAGATAGTAGTCAAATCAGATGTCGCTAAGCCCAGACGGTGAAACGCCTGTCCATTCGTCCGTGGTATCGCGTATAAAGTCGTCAGCCGTGAGAAGTCATGCTTTCCGCTGCTGTAAATCAAACCTGTCTGGTCACTTTCTCCACATCATCCTTCGAAGCCAACCGGTCGCTCCCGTTGACGGTTGCACTGCTGCGGTGCTATGTCCCGATGGTGATGTAGGGTGGGTACTCTCTTCAACGATGTCCCGATCGTCTAGAGGCAAGGGAATCTGCGTGGGGTCGACATCCATAGCACCCGAGGCGAATATATCCACTTGTCTGCCCTTGCCCTTGTTATTCCTCGCCGTCTCACCACCACTACCATCAAGAACGTTCCCGTCCTCACCATCCACATCTCGCATCCGCACATCACCCCCTCCGTCCTCGTCCCCAGCCACGCTACCCCTATCACTACCCCTATTACTCCCCGACCAACTCCCACTCCCACTTCCACTCCCGCTACCGGACCAACTCCCACTCCCGCTCTCACTCCCCCCATCCCCCTCACCAACAAGCCTCATAGTCTCCTCCAGCACCAAGAAGTCCCTCTCCATCCGCTCCGCCCAGTTCTGCACGTCGCCCAGCTCCTTGACCTTCCTGCTCCCGCCGTCCAGCAGCCTCATCAGCTTGTCGTCCTCCCTCCGCAGCGCCTCCAGCGCCCGCGTCACGTCCCGCTCCTGCCTCTCGATGGCCGCCTGGTTGGCGTGCAGGAGCCCCGCGCGCGTCTGCAGCTCGTGGTCGAGCATGTTGCCGATGCTGGCGACCAGGGCGGTGCGCGCTTGGGATATCTGGGCTTGCTGGGACTGGGTGGGGAGGTGGGACGGGTTGGTGGGGGAGGGCTGCGGGGGGTTGTTGTTTGATGATGATGATGAGGTCGTGGTGGCTGTCGCCGTCGTTGGGGGTGGTGGCCCGCCATGGCTGCTGCTGGGGTGGGCCGCGAGGTGATGGTGGTGATGGTGGTGAGGGTGTGGGTGAGCATGAGGGTGAGCTTGTGTCCCGGCTGGGGGGTTGTGGGTGCCCGGGCCCAGGTGGAGTGGTAGTGGGAAGTGAGGAGCTGAGACCGAGGAAGACGCCGTCGTAGACGGACCCTCGCCGTTGCTCCTGCTTGTGGTCGGAGGCGAGGAGGATGAGACGGTGGTGGTCGTCACCGAGGCCGAGGACGGCTGCGGCGGGCTGATGGGGCGGATTGATGCGGACATGGTGAGGTATGCGGTTGGCTGTGCGGCTCTCGCAATGGGAAGGGATCCTGCTAGGTACTTAGATATGTTCAGCTTCAAGAACGATATGAAGTCTTCAGTGCTAGGTCGAAATCCAATTACTTCTTTCAGATGCGACAATGAAGAGTGGGGTAGAGATCGAGAGAGAGGAGGGGGGTACTTACATGGGACATGCTGAACTTACTCCCGATGTTGCTGATGATCACCACCCCCTCCCTTCCCGGACGTGATATTAATGTGGCTGCAGAGCATCCAACTATAGTTAAAATAGTACCTATATTACTTAGATTGAACCTTGATGATAGTTTCATATAGCGACTTGAGTTCCGAGCCAAGCAATCCGAATCCCTTTTCTCGGAAAGACACAGGCGCTCAAACTGTAAGTGCCGTAGACCCTCTCTGAGGCGTGATGGATCGCAGCACGCTATCTTATTAGCCGGGCAGGGGTCAACGTGCAGGAGAGCGTCTCGCCCATCGTACCCAAATATATAATTTGATTAGCATAAACTAAATGTCTTCTGACACACGAGTGGCCTAATAGTCAAGGCGGAGGGCTCGCTCGTCTCCTGCACGGAGTATAAGAAAATTCAGCGCCGCGAATACTTTTGTGGCCTATACAAGGGTGATCAGGTCCATCTTCAACGGGTCAATGCATTTCCACTTCACTTCATGCTTCGTTGTATTTACTGTCTGCTCTTATTCTTCCTTTCCTCGCTTGTTGTGCAGCTGATCTGCGCTACTGCAAGCAACGTCGAATAGATGCATATAGGTGGTACTCAACTACCTGGAGAGTATGCATGTAGATCTGACCTCAAGTTCGGTAGGCGATAGTCGTGGACGAGATTGGTAATGCAACACCTCTATTGAATACAGGACCTGATGTCTGAATAACTGGTTGACTAATACGGCAAACGATCAGGGAAAGGAGGATTACTGGGACGATATACATTGTAGCGGGCAGATTGCTAGAGTAAGTACACAGGTAGTATAGCCGCAAAGCACTGAATGAATTCGCTGAATATCTATCTAGTTACCATCACGAGATTGAAATCAAATATAAATGCCTGTCTATTTCAGCGTGACCAGCTCCTCCGCGCTGGTCGGGTGGATAGCGACAACACTATCAAAGTCCTTCTTCGTGGCACCCATCTTGATGGCCACGCCGAAGCCCTGCAGCATCTCACCGCTGCCCAGGCCCAGGATGTGCAGGCCAACCACCTTCTCCTCGGGCCCGGCGACGATGAGCTTGTACTTTGTGGGCGCCTTGTCCTTGGGGTCGTGCAGGGCATAGTACATGGCTGTGAAGCCCGTGTTGTAGACCTTGATGTTGTCCTTGCCGTACTTCTCGACCGCCTGCGGCTCCGTCAGGCCGATGGACCCGATCTCCGGATGCGCGAACACCACCGACGGGATATTGCTGTAGTCCAGCTTCAGCGTGCTGTACTCGGGGCCACCGAACAGCCTGTGCGCCAGCTTCCGGCCCGCCGCGATGGCCACGGGCGTCAGCTCCACCTGGCCCGTGACGTCGCCCAGCGCGTATATGTTGTCCACCGAGGTGTTCTGGTACTCGTCCACGACGATGTAGTTCTTGTCGTTCAGCTTGACGCCCGCCTCCTCCAGGCCGATGCCCTTGGTCGCCGGCGTCCGGCCGATGGCCCAGATCAGGTGGTCGACGTCGCCCAGCACGCCCTCGCCGTTCCGGTCCTTGTAGTGCAGCGACAGCTTCCCGCTCGCGTCCTTCTCCACCTTGGACTGCGAGGAGCCCTTGTGCACATGCACGCCCAGCCGCTCGTACTCGGCCGTCACGGCCTCCTGGATCACGGGGTCGAAGGTGCGCAGGAAGGTGTCGTGGCGGATGAACAGGTGCGTCTCGACGCCCAGGGCGTTGAACATGCCCGCGAACTCGACCGCGATGTAGCCCGCGCCCACGAGCGCGACCTTCTTGGGCAGCGTGTCGATGTCGAAGAAGCCGTCGCTGTTGGTGCCCAGCTCGGCGCCGGGGACGTCGGGGGCAATCGTAGGGTCGCCGCCAACGGCGATGAGGATCTTCTTGGCGCGCACCGTCTCCTTGGAGCCGTCGTCGAGTGTGACCTCCACCTCGTTGCGCGAGACCAGGCGCGCCCAGCCGTGCAGGTACTCGACCTTGTCGTTCTTGAGGTTGCGCTCGTAAATGCCGTTCAGGCGCTCGATGTAGGCGTCGCGCTTCTGCTTGAACGAGGGCCAGTCGAAGGGCTTGGTGTGCTCGACCGAGAAGCCGTAGGCCTTGGCGTCGTGGATCTGCTCCGCCAGCATGGCGGCGTTGAAGGTGACCTTCTTGGGCACGCACCCGACGTTGACGCAGGTGCCGCCCAGCCTCTTACTCTCGACGATCAGGGCCTTGGTCCCGAATTTGGAGCTCGCCATGCGGGCGGAGGCGAGGCCGCCGCTGCCGCCGCCGATGACGAGGTAGTCGGTCTCCCTGGTTATGGGCGCCATGATTGAAGCCGAGGAGGTGAAGTGCCTTGATAGACCAGCTAATCTGTTGGAAGCCGTTTTCGAAGGAGCTCGTGTGAGTTTTGCAAAGGCTAGCATGAGGTGCTTCTATCGTATATAGCACACCCGGAGAGGGAAGGGGAAAGGAAACGGGTTGGAGGAGGAGTGGTGGGGGAGGGTTTTATAAAGTATGTCTTCTGGATTATCGTAGCAATGGACCGCGGTAAGATGTAGAAGGCAGGTCAATTTACAAGGGGTTTGGTTTGTAATGGTCCCTCTTTTTGGATGACGACAGAAGGCTACAACTCTTGTATCATATTATATCAGTAAGCAGGAACACAGATCTCAGCCAGGAGGGACGAAAGTTTAAAAGTCGATAGTATTGCGCCAACCGGCGCCGACCGGTTCTTCACCCGACCTCGGCACCCCAGCGAACCCCAGCCCTTTCGGCGCCGGTTCCAGGGTCCACAACGGTAATGACCAAGTACAAGTACTCTATAGAAATCTACCTAGGTACATACCTAGGTACTCAGGTCGTCACCAATCACATTGTCCAGAAGCTACAAGAAACGTCCTCCAATGCGAGAGACGAGCATCAAGAAATCAATTATAACGGCCTGGAACAACGACTTCAACCAGCCGTCGCTCAACCAAGAACCCGCTTGGGACGGGAGTGGTTCCTCTCGTTCGGCTCTCTTTTTTCCCTCTGCGACGAAAGCTTCACCATGAATTCCTGCATACCAACCCGTGTACATCCCAGGCACTTGTAAGACATGTCTCCGGCTTATTCGAGTATTAATTGGAGAGAACCGCTCGCACTTTGGGACCCATGGTATCCGTACAGCATCTCAGGAAACCTGGAAGCCGAGACCGGTATTCCTCAAAACCCAGGCGGACAGCCCCGTTCTGCTCCTGCTTAGAATCCACTTGTACTGGCTGCTATAACATCGGCCGGTCCATACAATTGCACACAGTATC
Organism: Cytospora paraplurivora; assembly: GCA_021272945.2. Classification (NCBI taxonomy): domain Eukaryota; kingdom Fungi; phylum Ascomycota; class Sordariomycetes; order Diaporthales; family Cytosporaceae; genus Cytospora; species Cytospora paraplurivora. The sequence goes on along the minus strand of JAJSPL020000040.1, from coordinate 95,262 downwards.
AATCCTAGCTATTAATGAGCCATACCGAATGCCTTGTCCAAGACATCAGTCGCGGACGGCATTATACTCTTCTGCCGCTTCTTATCATACACGTCCTCCCCGTCATCTGGCTCGAAAGATTGCCAAGTTGCTCCAGAATCAAGAACTGGGCCTTCTCCTCGGAACTGGACTGCATACTGGTCTGATGATTCTCGACCACTCCGATGCGCGTCATGTCGGATTTCATGTTTGGCGTGCCCTCAACTCTGCTGGAATACTCCTTGCCCGGATGCGCCAGGCGGTCGCATGTCAATATCAGGGAGCACAACCCTGCGGCGAGGGCCGTTGCAACGAAGCTTCCTGTAATTTTTCACTACCATCAACTCATGTTTTTACTTGTTTTGGTAAATTGCCGGCGTTGAGGTTGATGGGAGGCAGCAGACGACATCCCCATCCGATACATTTTAGGAAGCGCAGAACTTATTCTCTGATTCGACAAAGGGAACGACACCGGCCCCGGGGCCGCCACGTCCTAGCCGATAAGTTTGTAATCGTAGTTCTCCTCCTCGACCTCGCGTAGGAGCTTCCCGTACTCGTCACAGGCTGCTAGCAGCAAGAGCGACTTAAGCGACTTGTTCTGCTGCTTATGAGTCGCAGGATAAGCCGCAATGATTTAGATCCCTCGTCATGTGTACTGCATGTCATAACAGTTCCGGCTCTCTGAGCTTCTAATATCTTCGCTTACATGTTCTGGTCATCCTCGCTGAGTGCGAAGGCTCGCACGATATTACGTCGACCTTTTCGTTGATGGCCTATTCAAAAGCCTTATATCTGTTAGAAATGTGTTTGGAGGAGAAAGGGGACTCTAAAAGCTGAAAACAGGGGCGAAAATATATTCTGTAGCATTCCTTCATCATGGAAGGTATACAGGAAACAAAAGCAAAGGATCTAAAGAAATCAAAGTGGCTTTGAAAACAGCAGTGAGTAGGTGCAATGCCAAAAGCGTCTTCGGCAACTCTCGCTACATAAATATCGCAGAGAGTATCAATTGCACAAACCAGGTTTGCCATTTGTGTCCCGTCGGGTTATAACGTGAACTGCCACTGGCAAAACTTCGAGTTGCTCTCCACAAAATAGCGGCCGGCTGCAATGCGCGAGCGGAGACCGTTGCCGTCGTCGTACTTCAGATTCTTGGAATGTCTCTGGCTGCTGAACTTGCTTCTAGATACTTCGCCTTTCTGCTCGCCTAGAGTAGCCTCGTGGCCGTTTGTACCTGCGGGTGCGTGGTCGCCCATGTGATCACCCATAGCCCCACGGCTTGCGGCGGCATCAGGAGCACTTGAGCGATGGGTGAGATGCCCAAGATACCGTTGTCGAGGATGACTACCTTTGTCCGCTTGTTCTCGGGTTTGGCACCTCTTCTTTCTCCTTCTTCCTTTTTTCCCAACAAAGCTGTCGAGTTTCGCGAGCCATTCGGCAAGCTTTGGTGCTAACTGAGAGGCACTGTTGTTGAGTGAAAAGTGCCAAAGTCGGCAACTCACGTACCCTGCGCTCCTTTCTCATCTCGAAATGGTTTATATACTTACATCTTGGTCAGGTCTGCCATCGCTGGGGCTGGATACCAAGCAACTACTTTTGGATCATAGACCTCAAGCTAAGTCTCTTGTCGTCGTTCCTCTAGACTCTCCCTCTGCGACTGAATCTCGCGGAGCAAGGATTCTGCTTGCTTTTCGGAAAGGTTTCCAAGGAAGTTGCCTCGTTAGCTTGTTTATAGGTGATAGCATTTGGCAGTTGTTTATTGTTTATTTATTGAACAGGGCCAGCATGCACTCAACTTGAACCACACAGATATGAAGCTTCCTGAGCTAGCCAAGTAAATTTGACTCAATTGATAGCATTCTTGACTGAGTATAGGGATGATTTGGGGGTACAAGTGCAGTATGTGAGAAGATATTCGCACACATCCATAGAATGAGCACAGCGTTCTCTAAGGTACCTAGGTAGTGACTGACCTTGTCAAGTGACTCGACACCTTCGTCCTTGTTAAACCAGTGAGTAATTACCGCCCGCCTGCCGCTGGAATAGAGATGCAGCGCTTTGATCTCTGTCTTCTTGGTTTGAAGATGGAAATAGAGAGGTCAAGAAGTTTCCAGTCGAACACTTTGACCTTGAACTTCTCCACCCAGCGGGCCATCGTCAGGTCATCAAGTGGATTGACCAAGCGATCCGGCACTTTCAGTTTGATGATCTTTGTCACGTTCCTATCGAACAGCCACCGCAGAATCCTGAACATCGCGTCGTGCCCCCTTCTGAGATATGGCTTTTCCTTGTATCCTTCCCTGTCGGCCACCATCATGCCTAATGGTGGAAAGTCAACATACTTGAGCGTATGTTTGTAGCAGTTGTTCGCGGGATATTGCCGTCATCTGGGAATCAAGGAGTCCACAAACTCCGACACCTGACATCTAGATAGTTGCTCAAGTCCAATCGCGATATGTCAGAGCAGAATTGGTCGACTGTGGGGCCCTCTCTTCCGTTGACCACGACAAGTGCCACGCCAAGGTGACATCGGTCGCAGAAGATTCGCAGCAGTTTCTCATCCTCGACTCGACGAACACAGCACTGCATGATAATATCGCCCAGATTGCCCACAAGTACGCCGCCCGCATGATTGCTGACGAGACACGCTATCACAATATCACTAAAGTTGCTCTGACTGAGAGATTTCGTGACGCGCCGAGCAAATTTCTGTGGACAGACATGGCTTTGAGTATCGTATGGGGGTCTATCGCGCCATAAAACGCAGCCGGCGAACTCGACGAACTCATCAAAAACACGCCGAACATAGAATCCCTTTATTGAGTCTACTGCGCCTTGTAACCCAGCCAAACAGATCTGATGACCCCATGAAGAACATTGCGAGCTCGGAATCCGAGGTTGACTATCACACGCAACGGCGGAATGCTGGATAAGGGCGCCATGTACTGGAAAAGGATGCTCTTAGCCTTGGCTATTGTATACCGGCCGCTTCTCCTCTCGAACTCGTAGCTATCATCGAGCTGCCGCCAGAAATTGATATCGCTATCATCACCAGTACGAAGCTGCTAAGATCTAGAGAAAGGGGAAGAAACCGTGTACTTCAAACATGTTTCAGCCAGAGATTAGATCAGACATGCTATGGGGAAACAAGGTCTGCAGTCAGAGCATTCCAGGATTGCTCAGAGACCTTTGGGGCTTTTGCTCGAGAGATTCAACCGCAGCCATGTTCACAAAACAGAGCCAGAAGACCCGGTAATGGACTATGCCACAACAATGTGACTCAAACACCTGTCCGAGCCGGTTAGCCAAGTTCCAGCTACAGTCGCATTGGCAGTCGAGCTCCTGAGCGTCCACTTGATAAGGTGGCTGGAGCTCCTAGGACCTGAAGAGATGGTGGTGGAAGATTTGACCATGATACGTCAGCTGAACCTTGCCGCCAGTGGCAGCGTAAGTCATTATACTCCCAACCTCGGCTCAGCGCAGCTGTGCGATTCGGTTCACTGATCCTCTTTGTCTTCACTCGTAGTCCCACACGCCTCAAGATGTTAGTGATGACACTGCCAACTTTGCTGAGATCATACGAAAAGTCACAATTTTCGTGCAGCTCTGGAAAAAACCATCAAACGATGCTCGATAGGGACAGTCAGACGCATTTTTGTTCCATACCAACTTGCCCAACTTACGAAAAACGGTGCTGCCAGTGTATTTTCCCTGGCTCGACTTTCCTCCGGCAGTTGACTCCGGAGACTTGTCGGATAGCTGTCTACAAGTCCTATCTCACTCGGACTGGGTTCGAGGCTGCTGCTTCTCGCCCGACAGCAAAATGGTCGCTTCCGCCTCGGACGAACGCCGTGTGCGTGTCTTGGATGTGCAGATGGGCAATATGCAACAGGTATTTGACGGATTCACCGGCTTTACTCACGATGTAGCAATGTCACGCGCCACACGCCAGAAGAATCGTGTCATCTTAGCTGCCTTCGATGAGACCAGGATCAAGTCGTGGAATGTGATCATTGGAGAAGCTCTTGTGGACTTCCCCTGCGATACCGAGGACGAGGATGTTTACCGTTATGGCATAGCATCATCGCCAGCCGCAGATAAGCTCGCCGCTGCGCGGTCGAACGGCATATCTGTCTGGAACATGCCCAGTTTTACTAGCTGTGTAGGATTTGCGGGCGACGGAGATTCGGTGAATTGCGTCGAGTTCTCCCCCGGCGGTGAACTTCTTGCTTCTGCGACTGACTTATATATAACCATCTGGAATGACCGAACGGGCGACGCAGCATGCAAACTTTTTATACGCAGAAACCGACCAGAAGCGCACCAAGAAGAGGATGGCCCAGGCCAAGATGAAGAAACTCAAACGGGAAGCATGCCAAGCGCTGATCAGCTCGGGCATCTAGATTATATAAACGGCCTTGCTTTTTCACCTGATTCGAAATTTCTGGTGTCCGGTTCAGACGATATCACAGCGCGCATCCGGAGTATTGAAACGTGCGAGACGATATCAATTCTGAATTATCATACAGGTATCCGTTGAAAGTGTTTCTTTTCTTCCGATGGGACTTACATAGCTACTGGTCAGACGACGACACCATCGGCATCTGGAAATGTAAGTCGCCAGGCGACATCGAGACGGGTGTCGGGCCAATGAGCGGGCTCTCCCCAGCTAAGCCGGTGCCGCAACGGCTACCAGACTCCGAATTTGACCCGCAGCTGTTGCAGGGATTCTCGTACGCGACCCGGCGCGCTTCCAATTGGGGTTCCAGCGCGTCTGTGGATCGCGACATGCAGACATCTGGAGATCTCCGGGAATAAACCTCGCATTGCATCCTAATCAGGAAATTCGGTGGGCATCTTTGAACTTGGACTTGTACGTAGTTCCACGGATCATTCAGACTCCAAAATCCACTGACCAACTTCTAAGATGCATGTACTAGGGGCAAGTGCTTTCGGTTTCGTGGTTGCGCACAGCAGGGACAACAGGGGGGTACGGGACTGGGGAGGCTGCACCTGGTCTACAATTACTTTTGAATAATGAACAGCTCTCTGAAGCTGAAACAACTCCAACAGATTGCCCGGCTGTTAGGAAAGACCAGGTCAGGCACAAAGTCTGTTCTTTCAGAGCGTATCGTGGAGACCCTAGATAGCTCCAAGCCCCTCGCCCCTGGAACGAGAATTCTGAGCATCGATCTGGGCATCCGAAACCTCGCGTACAGCCTGTTAGAGGTGCCAGGAACCAATCACGAACCCCCAAGTGCCAAGGCTAAAAAAGGGCTGAAGGAAACAGCCTCGACAACACCCATCTTGCACGCCTGGGATCGCCTGGCACTTATACCCAAGACACCACCGCCAGCTAAGCCCAAGAAAGGGAAATCCACCAAGGCAAAGAAACCCAAGGGCGGAGTAGACTCAGATGGTCAAGATGAGACACCAGCCAAGCCCCTGCCAGAAGCAGACGAGGCGTTGGTGACCACCCCCGTCGTCGTGGAGGACTTCTCGCCAGCGCGCCTCTCCTCGGTGGCCGTCGACCTGATCCTCAACAAACTCCTACCCCTCAAGCCAGACATCATAACGCTGGAGCAGCAGCGCTTCCGGTCCAAGGGCGGCTCCGGCGTGTACGAGTGGACGCTGCGGGTGAACAGCCTCGAGTCGATGCTGTACGCCTGCTTCACGACGCTGCAGAGGCTGGGCCAGTGGCCCGGCGGGCGCGTCGAGGGCGTCGTGGCGAGGAACGTGCTGGAGTTTATGGTCCTGCAGGAGAAGGTTGCCGGCGTGGAGGTGGAGGAGATCTGGGGCAAGGACGCGGAGAACAAGAAGGTCAAGAAGGGGATCGTGGCGAGGATGCTGGGTGAGGACGAAGGGGTGGGTGTGGCGGCGGAGGCGGAACACGTGGCCCGGGAGTATATGGACGTGTGGGAGGGGAAAGTGAGGGGGAAACAGAAGTCTGAGAGTATGAAGAAGCTGGATGATCTGGCGGATTGCCTACTGCAGGGCATCGCCTTCATACGGTGGCAGGAGAACAAGAGGAAGCTCGTCGTGGGCGGCGTCGAGGCACTTGAGGATCAGATGGTGGATGAGAAATGGTGAATGAACAGATCTATCGGTCTCAAAATCCTTGAGCATAGCAATGAAGCAAGCAAGTAATACAGGAGTACCATGGGAGAGTGTTCAGTCAGTAATCATCTTGATAATTGTCGTAAGCGCCCTCCTGCGCCTGAGTGCTGACCCATTCCTCACTTGCCAGGCCTCTTGCCCACCTCCTCCTGAGGCCCTGGGGATCCTTGTGCCAATCACAAGCATAGTCGCAGGCAGGAACCTCCGCCTCCCCAAAATACCTGCATATCGCAGCATGGCGGCACCCATCGGTACTCTCACAGTACCCAGCCAGTGTCTTTAGGCTCCCCAGCCTTGCCTGACGGTTCGCCCCGTCCGAGACCTCCCTCACTATCATGTTACACATCCGATCACGATCCTCACGGCTATAATACAGGAAACAATAACTTGCATTGCCATCTCTCCCTGCACGGCCAGCTTCCTGGTAGTACCCCTCAAAACTTTTTGGCATCCGCCAGTGCACCACAAAACGCACGTTTTCTTTGTCGATGCCCATGCCAAAAGCTGTGGTCGCCACGATGACATCGTATCCCTCCTGATTATTGATCCACCGGGCCAGGGTATCCTCCTTCGTCTGGGCGAGTAGCTTCGCGTGGAAGGGCCGCGCGCCGATGCCCTCCTGCCGGAGTGCGGCCGCAATCATCTCGCACTCGTCGCGTGAGTTGGTATAGATGATCCCGGGCACGTTCTTCACCCGCTCGCCCCTGTCGTCAAGCTCAAGCTTCCTCTCATCCATTTCACGTCTGGCATACACGCCTTGTATCCATGTCACGAAGTCATCAAACCGATCGTCCGCCTCGTCACTCGTAAACCGGATCTCAATGTGTAGGTTTGGCCGATACGCCGTCATGGAGAAGGTCTTGAGCCGCGCCGGGCTCTTCAGAAGGCCCAAGGTCGACAACACATCGTTGCGCACCTGATCGTTGGCAGTTGCTGTGAGGCACATGATAGGGACGTCAGGGAAGGTGTCGCGGAAGAATGACAGCCTCTTGAAGTCCTTACGGAAGTCATGGCCCCACTCCGAAATACAATGCGCCTCGTCAACCGCGATACGTGCCAGCTCGCGCTGCTCGTGGACAAGTTTCAGCTTGCGCCGGAAGTGCTCGCCCGAGCACAGCTCTGGAGTGACGTACAGCAACCGCGTGCGCGGGTGGCCAGAGGCGAGATCCCGGTAGATGTGATCCTTCTCGGCCTGGGGCGTGTTGCTGTTCAGCGTCCTAGCATCCACATTGGCAAGCCGCAAGGCTTCAATCTGATTCATCATCAGGCTCAGAAGTGGTGATATGACAATGGTGATGCCATGGTCTATCACCGCGGGTAGCTGGAAGCATAGACTCTTGCCGAAGGAGGTGGCGGCTTGGACGAAGACATCTTTGCCGTCGAGGGCCGCCTCGATGATCTCCTTCTGGTGGGGTCTATCGCGAGGGTTAGTTAGCCAGGCCAAAGATGATGGGCTTGTTACTGTTGGGGTACCTGAAATGCTCCTTGCCGAATTGCCGCCTCAAGGTAAATTCAGGGTCGGCGCACGAGTTCGATCTCTTCAATGTAGCCATCTCGGTAGTCGGTAATCAAAGCCTCGCCCCTGTGGCTCCCTTCCCAGACCACTGAGATGTTACGGTGCCCTCCAGAAGTCTGTCAAGTCACTCCACCCATGTTTCGGTGCAATCCGCATTCACTCACTGCGTCGAGAGGTATGCCAGATACTTCGGGCCAAAGAAGGGCTCGTGCGTGAGGGAGGGGGGCGGATCTCGAGTATACAAAAGTATTGAATTAGGGGTAGTGGCAACGTCCAATACTACGTCTCGGACCAGGCAGGCGGATCCGAAAAGCATGCGATTGCGATACCTCCCTCATGGTGTTTTCCGAACCAAATTTCGGGCCGTGTCGCGTGGTAAAGGACGTTGTGGATTTGGTAGCAAGGGTCCCCTGAAGCCGCACCAGGTATAGTCCACGGGTAGGCTATAGAATTGTTCTAGCGGCATTCTGTGCATGGTCCAGGCGGACAGGACCACTGACCAATTGAACCACTGTGGTTTCCATTGCGAGAATCCAATGTTTGTCATCCACAATATCTACCCGCCTTTGGGTCTATGAGAACCCTGGGTAGTCTGGTAGCACATCAGCATGCCATGGTAGCGAGCACGTGGCAAGTTTGCAAGGCCTGGTCTTTGGCAAACCGAGGAAGTTCTACCATCTCCGAGGCTGGTATGAAGGCCATATTAGACCCGCGCATATGGCAGAGGATCAGCTAGGTGTGATCGCTGGACTTGAAGCCCTTACGAGATATCCAGATCTCTTTACTATTATACCAGACGGGCGCCCAATTGGAGTCTCGATTGATTAACACAGAGAAAGGAGACTCTTACGGCTCACAGAAGTCTGATGTCCTCGGCACGGGAGATGGGACGGAATTCAAGGCTGACAAGCAGGTGGCAGGGCAACGAATCAACTGAGGAGCTACACAAAGCCCAGTCCGCCGTACGGCAATGGGTGCAGTGGAATGTACCCAATGAGTAACAGACCTCAAATTCCTTGGTTATGTGGACATCCCGGTGATCGATGGACGGCCTTGCCGGCTCACTTCCCCGCCAGCAAGTCTTCGAAAGCTCGGACATGGCCGGCGAGATGATAGGATTGTTGTGGACACCGCCATCTGTTTTGGTGTACACATGTCCCAAGGTTGCGAATATACCGGGAGATCAATACCCAGGCGCTGATGGCCGCGAATGGTAGGATCCCAACCGTTGTAACGGGTTCAATTGGAGGGAAAGTAGCGCTTAATATGGTATGGATATATCCTCTGGTCTGAAGTCCTGCAGTTTTACATCGTTCGTTTGGTTATGGTGAGATCCGGCGAGATCCCTCGGTCTCGACTATGACCAATCCCGTTGGTGTATTGGACAGGGCATTACTTCAGCACTGACATCAGCCAGATCCTGTTCCTGTTCCTGTACCTTGCAGCCATAGACACAGGATGATGTAAGTGTAAGTCTTTAGCTGTCAATGAGGAAAAGATGGTAAGATCTCAAGACCCGTCCTTGTCTTAAAACGATTGAATGTTCTCCCAATTGAGCCAGTCACTCTTGTAGAGTCTCAAGGCACCCCCCGATTACTCGGGGATGGGGACTCGAGGGCGTAGGGGGTTTAGGGGATTTAAAGGGCCTGTCGGCTATTGTCTGTGCCCCATGTGTCAGGGTGTTAGGGTGTTCTAAGGCCTGGGCTGGACCTTGGCTGGTAATGGCCCAAGCGTCGCTAGCACTCGCTAAAGCACATAGTGTCGCTGCCACCTTTGGCACCCGACGCTCTTTCTGCACATGCACAATTGAACCCATTGAACCCCCTTTCCATCTACATCGAGGCAACATTAGAGCACATGATACATGTGCTCTATACATGTGCTCGACTACACCCAAACTCGTGAACAAAGGAACATCTTGCATCTTGCATCTGACATCGGTATCCAGCCCTCTTCCGTTCTTTTCTGGACACGGGCCACAACACCACTACCTTCGCCCTCCGCCATCAGCCTGACTTCTATCCTATTCGTTGCAAGGCACTGAGGGCCTACAAGGCGCGGCTGTTACGCTGCCCAACGGCCTCACGAAGTGTAGTCGATCCGACAGTTCCAATCCTGTCCGTATACCTCGTTCCAGACCCGGCAGCCTTTCGAATCACCTGGGCAATCTACAAGAAGGCCTGTACTACCAACGACTTCACTGCCGACGAAGAAGCCTCCTCCGCACTCCGTCATCACGAGCTGGACTCCCACCTAGTGCCCTATACGACCACCGCGTGCTGTGCCCTGCTTTGCTTTCGGCATCATGACATCGCCTGCCTCGTTTCTTCAACCCAAACAATTGGTCTAAATCCCCCGCTCGCTTGGACGATTCGCCGTACCATAGTATCGGCCCTATCGTGAAGCGGTCCTCAAGCGCGGATACTGATTCGACACACGGGGCTTTTCTTACCACGACCTTCGTCGGTTCCCGACACAATACCGAGCAAGAGCTGGATTTATGATTGCGACCAACATGGAAAGACCTTCAGGCCCGATGCCGGCACAGACAGGGCTCCCGGGCAGCCCAGCCCATGGGCGGCGAGCTGTCGTTGCTCCCGGCGTCAACATCCCTCCTCCGCCCCCAATCCCAAAGACTGTCCGGAAAGTACCTTCGAACTCTGGCCTCACGGCCTCGGCCCCTATCACGGCGAACCAAGTCGTTGTCCTGGCCAAGGAGGCCATGAAGAAGGCTCTCGAGGAGAATGAAAGCCAGGCCGGCGAGGCCAGTGTTGTCAGCAGCGAGCTCAAGGCTGGCGTGACGGTCAATCTGAGCCACAAAAACATACAGAAGCTTCCAGACGAGGTAGTAGACATCATAAAAGATCAGTTAGAGAGGTATGTCATATGTTGTCGCAGATGCAGGCGGGATCGTACAAATAATGCGGCTGACCTTGGAAACTTGCTTTTGTTTTAGGCTTGCCCTTTCTCATAACAAGATATCCTCATTCCCCGCTCGATTCTCCGAATGCACGCTGCTCCGATATTTGAACGTCCGTAGCAATAGGATCAGCGAGTTTCCGCTACCGGTAAACAACCCTTCTTGGCATTGCTCCGTTGCTCTTTTGTTATATTGGTGAGAGTTATATCTGACTTGCTCTCAGCTATGTGACCTGAAATCACTTGAGATTCTTGATCTCGGTCGAAATCAACTCAAGGTGCTCCCGCCGGATATTGCGAAGCTCTCCTCGTTGAAGGTTCTCGCAGTTCAAAAGAACTTCATCAAGGAGCTGCCCCTCTGTCTAGCTGACATGGGCTCGCTGCAAATGATAAAGCTTGATGGGAACCCAATTATCTTTCCACCAAGAGAAGTGCTGCAAGCGCAGGCCAGCAGTCCACCAAACGAAGGATTTCTAAAGGAGACGGAAGTGAAGGAGTTGACAGTGACGGCTGCCATCAAAAAGTTCTTGAGGCAACACGCGCAACACGACCGTATGGAAGCAGAAGCTGCTGCAGCCGCTGCTGAGGACTCATCTGAAGGTGTTGAGACCCCACGTGTGCCTCCGATCAAACGCGTCGCGGGCGGGCGATTTCCCATCAAAGTCAACGGGACCGATGTGCCCGACCTCCGCTCGCCAAACCTCGCAGCACGACCACCACCGATACCCACGCGATCACATTATCGCGGCCTCTCTCAACAGGGCGCAGCGATACGTCGACCTGGTGTCATGCCTTTGACCATTGGAAACGTCAACGAACGCCTCCGCAGCAATTCCGAAACGCTACTCCAACCTCGTAGTCAGTACCCCGTCGAGCGCCAGCGGCGCATGGCATCTGTATCCAAGCGGGCCCAGGAGCTGGGCACCCTAGACGAGACACAGGCAAATAACCTCTTCAGTCACTATCGCGGTCTCAGTCACGGTTCAGCCATGCAAGGTGCCAACGGTAATGGTACAACTGTCAAAAGCCCCGCCAGCCCCGCAGAACCCTTTCTTCAACGCCCGATCTATGTGCGACGGCTTTCGGTTCTGCCCGAGCGCAAGCGCGAGTCTAAGTACATCGATCCTGTGCTTGAAGCAGCAAAGGGAATACTATACTCGGTCTTTCAGATTCATCCCATGATCCAAATGTTGATGCACCTCGCCAGCGATGGTACGTCAAGGCGATCCAGCCTCGAAATCGTTTTATACAACACAAATGTCCATGTCGAGGAACTCGAGCAAGAGATACAGAGACACGAAGCAGCCATCGAGACGGAAGAATCCGGGCCTAAGGAGAACGAGAGCGTGCAGAGGGCTTGCGTAACTCTGGTCAACGCATATGCACACGTTTGCTCGCTCCTGGCAACGAACGTTGACTTGTTCATCGAGAATGGAGACCCGCGGTACATTCGCACGCTACTTATGCTCCTCTACAATAGCATAATGGAATTGCGCGTCACTGTTTCCAACCCAAGCCCTGACGCTGGGTTCAGGAGGGCTGCCAACAGGGCTGCAATGGGTGATACAATCCGACCCCAACCTCATTCTCGAGAGAGCTCAGTTACGCCCACTGCTGACCGACCAGGCCATGGTTTCCGATCTCGTAGTGGAAACTTTGTTCACAACCCAAGCAACCTCAGAGTTGCTACCGATGTGCCACTCAACCCCGTTCCAGCTCCCTATGTCAACGGGGCGGGACGTGCTGTGGGGGTCACCTCTACGCCACGCTCTGGAGAGTCCTGGACATCTACCAGTAGCAGAGGTATGCATGGAGACTTCACCGAAGAAGATCGCATTTTCGAGAAGATTTTCCTTTCCCTCCAAGGGTCGACCAACTGGGTCATGCGAACTCTGCCGTCTCTCAATAGCCAATTCGGGGCTTGTCTAGATAACGCCATGGCCCATGGCGCACCAAAACTCGTACAATATTGGAGGGTTCTCATTGGCAAGTGCAACACGGCCATACAAAATACGGAAATACTCAAAAAACGCTTGTCACTCATCAAGCTAAAGGAGCCAGGAGTAAGGACCCACAGCGCCTTCTGGGCCCTCTGCAACAACTTCATAGATGCTTGGGCCGAATTGGGAAAGATGATCAAGGACATCTCGACCAGTGTGCCAGAAGTGCAGTTGCCACACGACACTCGACAGCGCCTTCGGCCAATACAGCACAGCGTTCAGGAGACTTGTGCCTTGATCCGGGCGTCACCTTGGGCGGAATCCCTCCGCGGACACGGCTACTCGAACTCGTCGTCCAGCTCTTTCAGCGGCTCGGTCTCGCACAGTCAGGCTCCTCCGTCTCGCGCTCAGTCCCCACTTCCAACGACTCCTCAGTCCGCAGTTTTGGGCTCGGCCATGCAGACTACAGTCTCGACTCCACAGAGCGCGTCGTTCGCCAATGCCTTTAATGGTGGCGTTTTCGAGAGGGCTGACGCCTTGATTTCCCTGGGTGGACGGTCCATGGGATCTCGTGCCGGCACCATCTCGAGTACGTCCGGGCACTCGAGTCTCAGCTCCATCAATAGCACCACGTCGTCCAACGACGACCTCATGACGCCTGACCCCATGACGCCGAGCTTGATGACACCGAGTCCTATGACCCACGCTGCGCCATACGGTGCGGCATACGGCGCGGCATATGGCGCGGCATACGGCGCACCACTGCCGATTCGATTGAACCACGATCGCAAGGCTGTCATTTAAAGCGTACGGCGATGAACACAACAACGAAAACGCATCATTTTGAAGTAGCATAGAGGGCTTCTGGAGTGCATAACAGGTATCATGGGTGACGGACAAGGCGTTTATTGGGTTCTTTGGCCCATGGGATGGCGAAGTTTGAAAGGTCCAAACATTCAAAAATTGTTCCCATAATGTGATAATATGCTCAGGAGGACACCCCCAAGAGCCATCTCCGCCACAGGCCCTCCCAAGTCTGGACTGTCCCGCGCTACTTACTGAGTAGACATCTTTGGAGGTGGTCTTATGATGCATCATCGAAGACGGCACCGTAGGAAAGTGTCCTGGAAAAGCCTTGCATTTGGCCATGTTGGATTTAGGTCGGTCTGTACATATTTCGACCAGAGCACATGAATTTGGGCGGCTTGCATCACAATACAATGTAAAAGGAGACACATATTTTACTGCTGTTCGACGGCGCGTACGATAGATTGACAGTGAGTTACCGATGAGACTCAAACAATACCATTACTTACTTAATATATCCCATTGCATTATGCTTGCGTGATCTGAAGCCGGTTGATCTAGATATCATAGCCATTTGGATCGAGAAAGCCTTACCGTACGCGAGACGTCGCACTCTGTCTTTGGCTTCAAGGGTATTGCCCCGAATCCAATCGGCCAAGAACCATGCTACAGAAGTCTTTCACGCAATTGGTATACTGCAGGTAAATATATAATCATCATGCATTTGGGCGTTTGGAGTGGTACAAATACCCGATGACCAGTTTCTTGTTCCTTCACTTGTAGCCAAATTCTGCTGCTAAATCTGACTTATGCTTCCGAAACAGGTAAAGCCCGAAAAAGGTAAAGCTGAGGGGTGTCATGCGCGGCATCACGTGCTGCACTAAGATTCTGCCAATGCATACCGCCTTCTCACCGCCCACAGCCCGTAGCCCCATCTGCACTTGATTTTTACAATTTGCACTTTCTCGCCAGACCTCACACCCTACGACGAGCCGACGACCAAACATCTCAACAACGATTGCACTGGTGATTCCATAACTCATCAGGTACGTACGAACGAACGAGAGATCAAACTCAAGTGTCATTCGCATATTCCAGGCAAACGGGTCGAGTGCAGCGGTTTTGTGGAGAAGAGATCTCCGCGCGAGAGCCTTCTGCCAGCCAACTGCCTTGGCCTGTCCCTGCCTCTCTTGGGAATACCTTCGCTGACTTTTCGGATACCATCAGAAACCGCAATCATGGGTATTTCAAGAGACTCTCGCCACAAGCGCTCCGCCTCCGGTGCCAAGCGTGCCTTCTACAGTGCGTCCACTCCGAAATATCATACATGAAAAACGAAAGCCCGTATCGCTTTCGGAGCTCTGTTCTGTACTTCTATCTCTCCTCCCCCGGGAGGAGGAGGAAGGGCAGGATAACCTCCGGAACATACGTTCTGACCTTCGTCAACAGGGAAGAAGCGCGCTTTCGAGCTTGGTCGCCAGCCGGCGCAGACCCGTATCGGCGCCAAGCGCATCCACACCGTCCGCACCCGTGGCGGCAACCACAAGTACCGTGCCCTCCGTCTCGACTCCGGTAACTTCGCCTGGGCCTCCGAGGGTATCACCCGCAAGACCCGTGTCATCGTCGTCGCCTACCACCCCTCCAACAACGAGCTGGTCCGCACCAACACCCTGACCAAGTCCGCCGTCGTCCAGATCGACGCCGCTCCCTTCCGTCAGTGGTACGAGGCCCACTACGGCCAGCCCATCGGCCGCAGGCGCCAGCAGAAGCAGGGCAAGGAGGAGGAGCCCGTCAAGAAGAGCAAGTCCGTCGAGAAGAAGCAGGCCACCCGCTTCGCCGCCCACGAGAAGGTCGACTCCGCTCTTGAGAAGCAGTTCGAGGCCGGTCGTCTCTACGCCGTCATCTCCTCCCGTCCCGGTCAGTCTGGCCGCTCCGACGGTTACATCCTTGAGGGTGAGGAGCTCGCTTTCTACCAGCGCAAGCTCCACAAGTAGATGTCGGTTGTTGTGAGGAGGCCCGCCGCCTGTGGCGGTGTGTCAAGACAGGATGGAATGATAGTCTAGCGAGAGGGGATAGGACCCCTCACCAGACAAAAATCGGACTCGGTGTTCTACGGATCGGCTGCCTTTCATGATATGGTGGCCTTAGCTATGTTTGAGCTAATGAGATGCCCATTTGGTCGTTTTTTCTTCACGGTTCATCGCATTGGGACAGGGGAAAGGGAACAATCAAAACAAACGGAAGAACTGCCTCATGCGCAATGAACATCCAGTCCCATCCTGCAGTTCTCCCTCGCCCTTTCCACGTGATATGCTACTTTTTTGGCGCTGAACTTGGGCCAAGAGGTGACTGGCTGCCACGTGTGTGAGGCCGATTGCTAGCTGGGTCGGGCAGAAGGATCAATCAAGTCTCACAGGCCTGTCAAACCAAGCAGTCAATTGCTCCCGGGGTGGGGTGGGGGGACTGATCAGCAATTAGAGAGCATAGATCACCATGGGCACCGGACCCGGGTTAGAGAAAATTCGAAAAATAAAAGACAGAACAAAACCCCCCCATGCAAAACACTAGCAAAAATACACTAGTAAATCAATCCCAACATTGCCAGTCGGTCCCCCCGACAGCCACAATATACCTACCTATCTTACCCACAATTCTGACCTTTCGAAGCCAGCCGTGGGGGCAGCAACATATGTCAGCGGGATCTTCCGCTGGGTTAAGACGGGACGGGAGATGCGCGTGTGCTTCGCGATCAACAAATCCCACAGCCGTCCGTCCGATATCTATCTATCTATCTACTGGAACTCCTGGCTCTGATGTGGACGTACCAGTATCAATTGCTGTTTCGCATCCAATTGGCCTCGCTAGGCTTTTTCCTCTCGTTATCACCTTGCCATCGAGCTTGATCTCCTATAGGAGAAGAAAACGCGTTGGCCCCTCAAAAGAGGAACAATGGTCCATCGCCTCCACCCCTTAGATGATTGATCCTCTAGTTGTGTCTGGCGGCGGTGGTGGTAGTATACATACCGGTACACGTAGTGAGACTCTCCCAATGTCTTCTTCACCACGGAATAGAGGAGGGGAGGAAACACTAGAAGTTTTCGCCCATTTGACTATGCAAAGCGCCAGCAGCAGGGCAGACGCTCAACCAGTCCGAGGCTTTCCTGTCCTCTCTTGTACTGTCTAAGCGCATGAACTTTTGCCCCCCCCCCTCCCCGGGAAGGCTTTTGCTTTATGTTATGTGATTCGTTTCTGTGTGTTTTTTTCTCATGCTTTCCTATATACTCTGAACGCAAGTTGCGCCGGCGATGGCTGCCAGAGTCTGCCGGAGTTTTGTCTGTCTGTCTGTTTGTCCGTTCTGTCTTGTCTGCCTTTTCCTTCCTTGGTATGGGGGAAAACAAAAGAACATCAATACACAAACCGTTACATGGACCGCATTGCCTTCCGCTCGCTTGGACAAGTTCTTCTCATCATGGGTACTTTCCTGGCCGACTAGATCCTGAATTACTCCTGACCTTTGTACTGTACTTGTATCGTTGTCGCCCGTCACGACCATGCTCATGCTCAGTTCTTACATCGCCCCTCAACCCCCTTCAACACCCCAGAGCCCCTCCCCTACGCAAATGTCCGCTTGAGGTCATTCCATTTCCTAAGAAGCGTTTCGTGCTGCGAATTTATCTGTGTCGGTCATTGTCAGCATATCGTCACCCAGACGGAGGGGCTCCCACGTGTGGTCCAATCACACAACTCACCTCTGCATACTGCATCTTGGTCTGCACCAGCTGCTCCTCCAGCTCCGCCATCTCCTTCTCCACCCTCTCGTTCTCCTCGTGTATCCTCTGGTTCCTCTCGAGGAGGGCGTCCCTCTCCAGCTTCCACTGGTCCTCAAGGTCCGTGGGCTGCCTCTCGATCACGATCTTGAGCTCCCGGACCTGGCCGACCAGCGACTCGTTCTGGTCCTTGAGCTCCTCGTTCTCGACCTTGGTGTGGACCAGCTCCGTCGCCAGGTCCGCCTGCTCGCGGTCGACCGCCTGCAGCCTGTCCTCCAGCTTGCGGACCTTGGAAGAGAAGCTCGCGTTCTGCGACCGGAGGGTCTCGAGCTCGAGCTGCTGCTCCTTCTCGGCCCTTGTCTTCTCCTCCCACTCGGTCCGGTAGAACTTGAGTATCTCGGGGGTAATCTTGACCTCGCATGCGTCGTGGACAAGCTGGTCCGCTCGGTAGACTTCCTTGTCCATGCTCGATGTAGAGCTGCCGAAGAACCCATTTTCCAGAATGCTGTTGGCGCTTGGTGCCGCCTCAATGTACACGTCAAATAGCCGGTCCCTCAGGTAGTTGGTCAATTGAGACATATCGGACATCGCCAGTAACTTTTCAGAGTTCTTCTGCATCAGGACGATGCCAAACCTGAGGATGGCTGACAGGCCCTCGGAGAAAATCAAGTCGTATATCCGAAGGACCAGCTGCAACGGGAAGCGGTACGAGAAAAGCGTTAGGAACCACTGTGTAGCGTAAAGATGCGGCGAGATCCCTCTCCGTCTTAGGTGGCAATAAAGAGCAGGCTCCGTATCCTCAAGCAGTCGCTCAAACTGAAACAGGTGCATATGTAGTCCAGGCATATCCTGGATAAAAAGGTCGCGCAGATGGTATTGGTTCATCAAACGCACGAGGAGGCAAAACGCTTCTTCCTCAGACATCTATAGCTTCATTAGCATCAATCCGTACGATCACGTCTGCAATCTCCGCCCAGGACTCACATTGAACAAAAGCGGCATAATGAGGAAGTTCATGCCCTGTGCGTATGAAACTTCCTCGTCATAAAGAGCATACGCCTTGCAGACGCCGAAAAGGCCCTCTTGAAGCCCTTGAGCTGATGCAAACTTGGAGTAGGCCGTTCGCGCTCCGAGGTCCCTCCGGATGGTCTTTTCCAGCCTGTGGATGCTCTCAGTATCTTCCTGCTTCTTCTTCTGCCGGCCAGCCTCATCAGCTGTATGTGTTTTCACGGAAGCTTCACTCTCATCCTTCGGCGGAGGTGATGACGCGCCGTTGGCTCCAAGGTCCCCAGAATGAGCCGATGATGCTGATGAACGGACGCTGTTGCTGTTGCTACCAGTGATGTTCGAACCGTTGCTGCGCCGGTCCTTCTCCTTGTCTGTGCCCCTAGCCACAAGCTCTCGGTAGACGGACTCGAGTTCCTCGCTCTGGCTCTGTGCCAAGACCTGCCATATGACGCCTCGGATGGCACTCGGTATGCCGGTTGCAATAGCCCGGTTCAATTCCTCTGCACTCGTCTTCGCAACGGCAGCAGGACCCTCGTATACGACAGATTGCCACAGATCCCAGTCCACAGGCATGTCAGACAGTGTCGGAGGGCCGGCTGCAGCCCCCGACGCAGTGCCAGGAGCCAAGTTAGCGGTAGCTTGGGGCGATGATTGGGGTTCGTCCTTCTCTTCTGCCGGAGTAACTGCGATCCCCCCATTGAGACCATTGTTGACCAGATGGACGATGCCGTTGCTGTCGCCCTCATCGGGAAGACTTGTGATACCAGCTTCCTCTCTCATCCTCATCGCCTTGAAGCGGTCCTTCAGACTATGCCGCATGTTCCCATTCACCCCGTTGGCCCCACCCTCCTCCTCCAGTTTGCCAAGCGCACCCTCCGGATTGCTAGTCAGAGTTGCCACGGAGCTGCCAGTGTTCCTCCTAGGTGTTACCGCGGGCGGTGAGGTGTTTGTAAGATCCCTGGAAGAGCTTCTGGATAACCACGAGAAGGCACTGGCAAGCTTTCGAGTTGGAGGCGGCGCGGGGGCCGGTACCGGGGCAGGGGTGGCCTCTGGAGAGGTCGGTGCGGGCGCGGCAGCTGGGGAAACATCGGGAGTTTTGGCTGGTGAATCTATAGGGAGGGCGTTGCTTAAACTGCTGAGTGATATCGTCTTCTTAGGCTCATCTTCGCTGGGGCTCATCTTGACCTCTGCTACTGCATGTTGTTAGCGAGTCTGGCCTTGAGGATGCAGCTAGCCGAACCACGGACCTTTGGGCTCTGTGGGAGCCTCGTCATCAAGATTGACGTTATCGAGTTCGCTATTCGAGGCCACAGACAAGCGCTGGGAGGGTGCTATGGAGGACTTTCGTGGTCCTGCTATGGGTTCCTCGTTTTGGTCCTCTATCGTTGTAGCATCGGTATTCACGGAGTCGTCCTTGGCGTTGATGTCTTGCTGGACTTCGGACTGCGTCTCTGATTCTGGCTGAGACTCGGGCTCTGGCAGGGATGCTGGCTCAGCCGGAACGGACTTCTTCTCTTCCTCTTCGACGATCTCGTCCTTCTCGGTCGTTCCGTTCTCAGTGGTTTGTAGGGGCTTCGGGTTGGATGATGTTCTTCGTGTCAGGGATCGGACGGAGGATGTCTCAGGAGCGGTGTCCTGGGCATCTTCGAAATTGTCCTATCAAGTAGAATGGCATGTTAGCAACATGTAGCACCTTCACTAGGAAGCCGGTGGCTTCATGTAGTGTATGTATGTGTGTGTGGGTGGGCCGATTTAGATTGTGGGCTGCCCGCGTGTCCTGTTGTGCGACAGTGGACGCTGGCGTGTGGCAACATTGAACGACTGCAACCGTGCTGTGTGGTGAGGTGGACGTGCTCGACTTGGGGATGGTGCTCGATAGACGCGCCAGGGTGTTGCGTACCATTTCCTTATCCGAGTCGTCCTTGTCCTCCTTGATGCTGGGGGGAGCAACAGGAGAGGGGACAGTCGTTTCTTCTTCGTGGTCCGACATATTGGGCTGTAACCTCTGGAATGCGGTCTCGAGATATTGCGGTTGCGCGGGGCAGGTCAGGGACGACTTTCAGGGACGACTTAGAAGCAAAGCGTGAAAGAGTAAGGGGGTGGAGGGGGAGGGGGAGCGGTCGGATTGGAGAGCAGTTCGTAGTTTTAGGCCATGTACGGGTGGGATATACACCCTAACTATTGAATCGATGCTCTGCCCTCGAGCGAAATGTTTCGTATGTGTATGTTCTGTCTTGTGGCGTTCAGGTGAAACGTGTACGCGGGATCGAATGCAGGTAATCGTGGACTACTACAAGCTGTACGGATTGCCGGTATACTGCGGTGAAGGAATGCGGTGGATTGCGGGTGGTGTGAGGAGGACAAGAACAGCTGGAGCTCGGAAGGAAGCTGTGACTTTGTTTCGGTAACAAATTCTTGTCGACGTAATGGGCGGTCTGGAAATAGAACGAAGGTTGAAACGGGGCGGATCCGGCTCATCGGAGTCCCAAGAAAGATGTTTTCGAGATTGAGATTGTTTCGGTAGTACCTAGGTAGGTAGTCTAGACTACTGCAACCGCAACCGCGACCCCGACCGCAACCGCAATTGCAACTGCGACTGTACCATGTTGTTGTACCTGCAACTAAATACTCTACGTGTCCGGCCGGGCACCCCCCCTCGTGCCCTTTCAAGTGTTGGAGGGGGACTACCTACCTAGGTACCTAGGCCAGCTAGGTAGAGCACACTCCCACCAGAATTCCAGAGGAAGGAGGTCGCGACGCCCGCCGCGCCCGCCGCGCCCCCAGGGGTTCACCGTTGTACAGGGGTGACGCCGACCAGCCCTGACCACCCTGCCACCTGCCACCTCAAGGCCTATTACCATACACGGCCATAGTACAGCCTTCTAGCGTTTCTACAGGCGGGTCTGCGGCCCACATGCGGGCCTAGCGCCTCTGTGTAGCTAACGGCGATCGCGGCCTTCTTAGCCGCACGGGTAGCACTCTGTCAGTTGTCTGTTCTGCAGGCATGCCATAGTGAATCTATCCCTGCGCACCATTACCCCTTTTCCAGACCCAGATCTTACCCGGATCTTTCCCGGATCATCATCACACACCACCTGACAGCCTACATAGGTAGGCAGGCATACATAGGTATTAGTAGTCAGCCTGTCAGCTATGCCTCCTCTCCCTATCCATCTGGGTAGATGTTGACGGCCCCCCAAAGCTGCACCCTTGCCCTGCCTTCTTACCTAGGAGTTGAAACAAAACATCGAGGAGCGGCCCCCGAACTATAACTCTTACGGTTGATTACGGATGGATGAGCCAGCCCGCGGGCAAGACTTTATGAGGGAAGACCAGCCAGCTGACCCGATAATATGGCCAACGTAACCCGTTTCACACCGTCGCCAATTTAGCAATCGTGTGCTCTCTATTCATGTCACGCCTGAATGCCGCCACGATCTTTGAGGTAATTCCGCCTTGCTTACTGTCTACCTAGAATATAGAGAAGAGTATCCATCTCCACGGCCTGCACTCCGTTTCAATATCCACCCCCTCCTTCAGGCAGCCCAGCTATCATCAGCAACCACCTTTCTTTCTCTGCCCCTGTCTCTATCTTGGTCGCCGCCGAGGGCGTGCCATAGTTAAAGCGTAGAAAGAGCCAGTCCAAAACATGTAACCACACGATCATAAAGGTAACGGGAAGCCATTGGAATGCTAACCCATGCTGATGTCTCCTTGCCTTCCGAAACACCGAGACCCCAATAGAACACCTATTTTCTTTGATGAAAATGATCAAGCCGTGGAGATATCACCAACTCCGCACCACTTTTCACAAATACTCGCCAGTCCATCTTAGGCGAATCCGAAGTAGTCGCTCCCCGCTGTGATGGCCTTGAGAAGTTGAGTGCGGAGGGCTTCGTAGCTCTCGTACTCGGGAAGGTCAAGTTCTGTAGAAACAAAGGTTAGCACTGGCAGGCCAACCAATAATACCCAGTAGGGATGACTCACGATTGAAGCAGGTATGCGAGCTTGGCAGACGATCCTTGTTGCCGTAGTCACGGTGGATATTGAACCGGTTGATACCGTTCATGCCCTCCAACTCCTTGAACCCGTTGAGTGGCACCTTGGACGTTCCTGTGACGAATTGCAGGAGCTTGGCTCGCTCCTCCTTGTCGAAAGAGCGCAGAGCGCGCCAGAACCACTGAATCTGCTGGGAAGCGGCCGTGTAGTTGTGATACTCCGTGTTACTCTTCCAGTCGTCCACATCGATGTCAGGAAGACCCGAAATGAGCAGCTCCAACTCTTGTTCGTTGAAAATGGCGATGAGGTCCGCCGGGATGACGCCGTGGAAGCCCTGCAAGAAATGCTCCATCTGGACCTTGACAGATGACAAGAGCTTGTGTTCCACTATGAGACGGACGTACTCATGCTTGTTGTCGTTGGTTACCTCAATGTTGCTGCCGTTCTCGATGAGATCAACCGTCTTGCTTGCGCCAAACTCCTCTTCTTCTACCGAGAACGTCTCAATCACAGCCCCTGTGATATCGTTCTCTAGCATCCAGACAAGAGACTTGTAGTAGTCGGGGTCGAAGGACTCCATGTCCTTGACGGACACAGGCTTGCCGAGGATACGCTTGTATAGAGCACGGCTGAAGTAACACTCCAGGAGACGCCCCTCGTATACCGCCTTGCCAATGATCCGGCCAATGAACTTGAAGAAATGAAGATGCTCTTCGTTGATATGGCTGGCCTTGTTCGGGTGGAAAGTCGTACGGTCAGCAGACACAGGCGTGAAAAGAGCATAGTCTGGGTTGAACATGGCCCTGGTGAGCACTGCGAACCACTCTCGAGTGACACCTCCTGCGTCAACGCCCTCTTCACCATGGAAGCGCACATTCAGCTTGCCGTACTTGATCTCATCATCAGACTTGAAGGCAAGTGTTCGATACGAGTCGTGGAAGACGTTATCACGCCTGACATTCACCGTCAGAGGCGGATATGAGGGCCTCGTGTGACCCGCCTGCTTGGCGTGCACTGTTCGGGTGAAGTAACTTCGCTTGTTGTCGAATTCCAATACTTTTGGGTTCTTCACCAATAGAGAGAATGTACCCGACATGAGCTTGTTGTTCTGGCGGACAAGCTCGTTGAGGATTCGGCGGTGCTCGTTAGTGAAGGTGAAGAACAAGCCTGCCATGGAGTCCTCGGGTGGTGGGCTGGAGAGGACCATGTCTTTGTTGAGCTGGCTTTTGGCCTGAGGAGCATCCTCCAGCGTCGTGTTCTTGCAGACAACCATGAGTGACTCGATAAGGGGAAGTAGTATGGTAGCGACGTTGATCATGTGGTCTCGCTGGCGGATAGCCGCAAGGCACGCACTCAGTTTCTCCCACATCTTGTTGAAGGTCTCGTTGTGGTACAGCGTCATGAGCAAACTAGACTTCTCATCGGCAGCAGCAGCATCACCTGCGTCGCGGTTGTCGTCTTTCTTGGTCTCGAAGAGATGATCAAGAGCAGTCAGAACACGGAGGAGCTTGTTCTGTTCCGATGCGCCTGGCGAGAATTTGGCCAGTGCCAGGCCCTGAATTTCAGTACCCGACTCTGCCTTCGCAATGTGTGGCAGGAGCTCATCGAGGTCCGAAACAATGTTCTTGCTAAGGAGCTGTGCCTGTTTGACGAGCTCGCGTCCAAAGGTCTGCTTAGCATCCGGAATATTCGAGAGATTCTTGATGGTGGAGATAGTGTTCTGGAAGGTCTTTGAGCTGCACTCGCGTGCAACAAAGATCTTCACTACCAACTTCAGGTTCTCTGGGGGAATGAACGGCGGTTGAAGCTGGCGAACCTTCTTCTGCTCGGGCTGCTGCGATTCAGCAGCAGGCGCTTCAGCCTCCTTGGTGGAAGGTTCTGCTGGAGCTTCAGCTGGAACAGTGAGAGACGCTCCAGCACTCTGAACGCCTGCCTCCACTTGCGCCAAGCCCTCCTTTGCCTGTTCCTTTTCTGCTGCCTTCTTTGCCTCTTCCTCGGCCTCCTTGCGGCGACGTTCTAGAGCCTGGAGGGGCAAGGTAACCTTGTTGAGGAGATCAACAAGCAATTGCATCACGGCAGAGCTTTCCATGACGAGTTCCCGGTCGAGCAGGTGCAACAAAGAGTTAATGGCGTACTTGTGCACCTTCAGGTCCTTGGACTTGCCCTTGCGATTGTGGGCTTGCTTCAGAGAGACTGCAATGCCATCGTGCTCGGTCAGGAACAGTGACGGGATGTGTGGGTTTTTGCTTGACAGCTCAACGAGTAGGTCGAGGCATTGTTGGACAACCAGAAGGGGCGAGATCTCCGAGTTCTGTTGGATGATGCCAGTGGAACTGATGTTCGTAAATGTCCGCTTTAGACTCTGAGAAGTCTTGTAATCCTTGTCTTTCTCCTTCTCCTTGTCTTTGTCCTTCTCCTTCTCTTTGGGTTGCTTGGCCTTTAGGGAAAGCGAACTGAAGCTGCGCTCGACGGCTTCCATGTCGGTGCTACCAAATTGAAGGATCTGGAGCAACGAGCCGATGACTTCAAACCGGTTTTGGCGATTGTCACAGACGTCCGCGAGCACACGGAACAGGAAGCCGCGAATGGAGCCCTGCTGACTCACAAACATAAGGCGAAGGAGTGTCGCAACGCCCGCCTTGTCCAGCATCTGTACAGTAGCGCGACGTTGAACCTTGTTGGTGTCGTTGGCAGCTACAGGTTCCGCTGCACCGCGGGCTGTGTCACGCACACGGAACAAGGCCGATGCATCACGTTGGGTGCGCTGGAACAAAGCACGAGCCTCCGCCGCCATGTCAGGAGGTAGTTGATCCATGATCTCGTTACCTTGGTCTCTGAGAACTTCTTCTCTTAGACTATCAGGAAGAGTTGCTAGGATGCTGGCAGCGTCCATTTCTTGTGGTACAGCAGCTTGCCCGCTTGCCGCGGCCTGGCGCCGTTGTGCCTCGCGTTCGGCTCGACGCCGTTCTTGGCGCTCTTGTTGGACAATCTCGTGGCGTATGTCTTCGGGAAGGGCATCCAAAAACTCTTGGAAGACCTCGCCTTGCTCTCCGGCAGAGCTTTCTGCTCCAGCGGCGCGGGCCTCGGTGCGTCGAGTCGTGACGGTTTGCGCAATGACCTCTTCCCTGAACTCATCTGGTAGGGCGGCAAGGTATTCGGGGTCGATCCCAAGCTCAGTGACATCGACTTCTTCGCCCCGGATAGTAGTAACCACGCGTGGCTGTGGCGTTCCGGGTTGTTGTTGCTCTGTTTGTTGAGCATCCTCGGCGGTCTCGACGCCCTCCATAGGCTGCGGCTCAGCATCCCCAGATCCTTGAGCGCGATGCTCTTCGGTTTCTGAGGCAGCTTGAGCTGCAGCTTCGGCAGCCAATTGTGCCAGGCGCTCCCGCTCCTCGGCTTCCGCCTTTTCTCGTGCGGCCTTCTCCTCGGCCTCCTTGGCCTCGCGCACTTTTCGTTCTTCTTCAAGTCGCTTTTGGCGCTCCTCTTCGTCTTTGCGTCTGCGCTCAGTTTCTTCAGCCTTCAGCTTCCTTTCTTCCTCGGCGGCATAAGGCGTGAGCTTGGCCCAGATACGATTGTTCAACCGCGAGACTCTCTCTTGGTAAGTGTGGCTAAAGATAACCCTCGCTTCGTCCAACCACCGCTGGTCAGTCGTAGCTGGGGAAAAGCCAACAGCTTGCTGTGGCTCCTGGTACACTTCGCGGCGTGGCTCAGCCCTCACGTCACGGCTGTACTGGCCAGCTCGCAGAGGTATGCTGAATTCTTGGACGCCATGACCTCCTGGGCCTTGAATATGGAAGGATAACTGGGGAGCACGACCGGCAACACCTGGGGGTAGGTTCGCCATCAGATCGCTGAGGATGTTCATGGGGCTGTCAAGGAAACTATGTAGACCTCCAAGACGCGACAAGGACGGGCTGCCTCCAGGACGTGGGGAAGCATCGCGTCCGCCGTTTCCACGGCGAAGAAGAGGGTTGAGGCCATCGACTTGGTTGGCCGCTGGACCAGGAGCACGACTCCGGAAGTAACTGCGGAAGTCTGTCTCAGGGTCAGTATGATGGCTGACAGCGTGTCCAGCTAAGAAGCCCCTCATCTCCCGTTCTACCGATCGCGCTTCTTGTATAATCCTTCGAATTTCTGCTTCGCGAGTAGACATACCACCAATAGGATCGGCACCTCTAGGACCGCCAATAACGAAGGGACCAATCGGGAAA
The DNA here is from genome assembly GCA_021272945.2 of Cytospora paraplurivora. Classification (NCBI taxonomy): domain Eukaryota; kingdom Fungi; phylum Ascomycota; class Sordariomycetes; order Diaporthales; family Cytosporaceae; genus Cytospora; species Cytospora paraplurivora. The sequence continues at coordinate 68,960 of JAJSPL020000040.1, read as the reverse complement.
GGACTTCGTCGGGGACGGGGAGGGCCACGTTCAACAACAAGAGCGTCCCAGCCCAGTCCGGCGGGCATTACTTGAGGTGCAATCTCGTCTCCAGGTCCTGATAAAGATGTTGGCATGCTGAACTGGGAATAAAGGGCTCTATGGTACTCACTCGGATAGTCGTAGATGTAGTCGTCCTCCACGTCTACTTGCTCGTCTTCTTCGTCGTCTGGTGGAAATGTTTAGTACATGTTACCTCTGTATAGAGATTGTATACGGGACTTTCAAAGGTTCTCTGGGTAACTTACCATCATCCTCGACTTCATCATCGTAGCGATCGCCGCCGAAGTTGAAACCTTCGTCGGCCAGGAGACGATGGCCATCTGCAAGGTCCTCCTGCATTAGCTCGTGCAACTCGTGCAGAGGGTTAGGCATATCGGCGAGCTCGTCAAGATCTTGCACACCGTCCTCGTAGTCATGACCATCGTCATCCTCATCCCCTTCGTCTTCATCATCAGTCTCGCTTTCCCAGCCGGGTTCACCGTCGTCGTCAAGAGGGTTTCCCTCCTCGTCGACGATTTCAATGCGGTCCTCAATGTCATCCATATCTTCCGAGCCCACGTCGTCGTCGTCTTCGTCGCCCTCGTCGTCACTGAGCTCATCATCTTCGTCCATATCCTCGTCGTCATCGTCATCGTCATCGTCATCTTCCATGATGACCTCGACGCCGACGGGATGGTCTCCAGGAATACCTTCGATTTCGCCCATCTCGCCCAGCTCCTCGTCGTCATCGCTCACGTCTTCTTCACCATCCTGAGACATCTCATCGCCGTAGTCAAGCTCGTCGGGGTACTCATCATCATACATTTCTTCGTCTTCTGTAAAGGTGAGTCAGCTTCCGAAACAAGGGTAGAGCAACAAGGTTGCAGGGGTGGGAGAACTGTTTTCCACTAGCTTACCGTCCTCGTCAGAGTCCTCGTCGAAGTCATCTTCCCGACCGCCTTCCAACATGCCAAGTGCTGAGTTACGATAAAGATCCGGAGTCTCCTCACGTTCATCTTCCACCTCGGAGAGCGAAGATACAGAGCCGATTTCATCCTCGATATTGTCTTTGTCTTGGGGACCAGAGGGTATGAGACCAGCTTGACTCAGCTGAATGCCCGTGGTCGTCATTATCTGTAAAACACGCAGGATGTATTTGATGGTCCGCTTCACGCCCGGAAACGTGAGATCAATGTCGGCAATGGAGGCAGTGAGTGCTGGCAGGAGGCCCTTCTCGTACATCAAGCGCTTGAGCTGCATGTGCGATCGACTTCCTGTCGACTGATCTGAAAAGCGAGGGCTAGTCGAGTCGCGATCCTTCTCGCCGATCATATTGGTCATGAGCTCGGCCAGAGACAGGAGCTTCGAGTATCTAACGTCGAAAGACTCGCTAGGTACGGAAGCATCCTTGTAGGCCCGAAGGATCATGTCCAAGACCCACTTGCGCACAAAGAGCAGATCCGGATCCTCTTCATAATCGAAGCGGTCACGGTTTCTGTCCACGGGCTTTTCATTGGTCTTGGCGACCAATGCCACAAGAACCTGGCGTGCCTGCTCAGAGGTTGCAGCCTTCTTCTTCGCTGCAACGCTATCCTGCGGGGAAGTGAGACTGCTCGTGCAGAGAAGATCATTCAGAAGGTAGTTCAAGACCCCAGATCGAGGCTTGACAGGCGTATTGGCAAACATCTGAGCATTGCGCTTGAAGTTGATGAATTCCATCTTTGTTCGGGTGTAACTCTGCAAGATCTCTGCCAAGCAATGGAGCAAGAAGCAGCGGTAGACGAAGATCGGGTGCTCTTCAGCCTTGAAGGAAGGTTTGGAGGGCTTCTTGTCTTTGTTCTCGCCACTCTGGTCCTCGTTAGGCGGCGAGGACTCCCCGCTTGAGATTCCAGAGGCATCGCCAGGCACAGTGGCCTCCTTTGGTACGTCTGACGACTCCTTATCGGCAACCTCCCGGAAGTTAAGTAGCTCACATAGCAGAAAATGCACTACACCATCTGGGTTTTCAACAACAGGTCGCTTTGGCTCAATGGGGGAAGACTTCGAGACATCTGTCGCCTCCTTGGCATGAGACTCTGTTGATGGCTTGATGTCGTTGTTGCTGAGCCCTTCTGTTGCTTGGACAGCTGGATCGACTGGTTCGGCCTTGGGAAGCGTGACTGAAGATCTCCCTGTGGGCTTATCCTTGAGCGTCAAGGTGACTCCCCGAATGTTAATTCCCGTCGGATCACTCGGTGCTTGGAACTTCGCGAGTCGGACGGTTTCGTTTGTAATCTCGATGAATATCTCGGGCGACCGTAACGCGACATGTGCGAGGTTCCGAGTATACGTGGGTATGTCGATGGCTCGGGAGTTCCGGTGATTGTGTCCCATCTGCTCGAAGTATCTCCGAATCTCACTTCGCATGATTTGTCGGATGGTATCATCGTCCTCGATGATGTGTCTTAATACGGTCATCACATTTCCGGAGATGGTAGAGTCCTTGAGGCGGGCGGACCCCAAACCAGACAGCTGCTTCGTCATGACGAATAATCGCTGTAAATTTCTCTTGTCACCCACAGACTTCGCAACTGAGCGGTTTCTTGTCAGGATGACCAACACACGGAGGACTGCAACAGCCAAGCTCTCATTCTTGCCAATGCGCAGGAGAATGTCCAGGACGGATTCTAGTAAAGTATCCCTATCATCCTCAGAGATGATGGGCTCTTTGGCCTGCAGCACAGCATCCTCAATCCTGTCATTTTCGGTCGCAGGCGGAGTCCATTTCGCCTCCACAGGCTGCGCATCATCTGCCAAAAGCATCTCGAAGATCAGAAGGATGTGGGGGATCCAAGGAGGCAGCTCATCGGTGGAGTTGCCGGGCGGCACCTTCAGGAAGCTGAGATACTCAGACACGTTGTCTTTGAGCGTCTTGATTGTGGACTTGAAGAACCGGGTTGAACCGTGGAGCATCAAAGAAAGAAGGTGAGCATAGGCAGCGATGCTCCGGCCGTTGGACTTCTTCTCCTCATCGTCTAGAGCGTAGGACATCAAGGCGTTCACGAGCGTCTCGCCGACGTCTTGTCGAGCGTCTTCGCTGTCGGGACGGTCAATTGTGACGTTGATCAGCTCAGATACCTCGAAGACAGAGTCGGGATGCGCTCTTATAACATCCAGGCAACGGTCGATCAGGTCCTTGCGCAACTTCTCACGCTCTGCATCAAGATCGTCCTTGGATATAACAGGTCGGTCGCTAGACTCCTGATCCTGATTACTTGAAGCCATAGCCGCTGGGGGGGCAGCGGCTGGAGTAGATGAGGATTCGCTTGAATCTTGGGGTTCGGCTTCGGCAGGTGCCTCACTGTCCCGAGGGCCAGGGGAGTTGCTCTGTTCTGCGAGCGCGGTGGTGCCAATCAAATGCTCGAGCTCTGGCGGGGAGTCCACTACCATAGCTTCCCGCAACAGGTCGGAGCTGCGGGAGGAGACAGGGGTTTGCTCCACAGAGCCGTTTTGCGCGGGAGAAGTCACTTGGAACGCATCCTCAGGCGGAATGGGGTTACGCTGTCCGGCCAATCCCTTCTGGTGCATTCTGCAGTACTCATTTGCGGTGTCTGTACCCAGCGTACGGTACACGGCCTCGCGCGCCAGATCCTCAGGGTAGTCGCCAGCCAACCGTGTGCATTGACCCGAGTGCACGTCCCAGGGAAATGTAGCCTTCTCACGCTTGAATAGCGGCGCAGCCTTGGATAGCTCGCTTCTCCGCCACGCAGAGCCCTCGCCCTCTCCCTGGCAAATCGTTCTGAGAATGTCCACGACTTTTCCGACAACGTCTGTGGAAGCCTTCTCGATCAAGACCGAACCCCACAGATTCGCAACCGTAGGCAGCACTGACATTCGAATTTCCACGATGTACTGGTTGATCATCGGGTACCACTCCGGCTGTCGGCTCGAAGAAGATCGGCTTGGCACATTGAGGTGTTGCATAGAATCAGTGATGTTCTTGCCGTTAACAATCATGGAGTAGAGCTCCAGGATTTTCTTCATGCCAATAGAGCCAAGCCTGGCCAAGGAGGCGTCTTCTGTCTCTTGGCGTTCCTTAGTGACTTCATTTGCGAAAACGTTGAGTAACTTGTTCAGAACTACCAAACCCTGGTGCTCCTTGAAGGCGTCAAGTACAGGAACAATGACACTAAGTCCCGCCCGTTCGGTGTGTCGAGAAGAGTCGGTGAGCATCTCGTGGACAATGTGCAGCATGATAATGCAATACTGCAACTCGTGCTTTGTTGGAGGTTTGTCAACGAACGGTTCCAGTTGATCCAGCACCGTCTGAGCTAGAGCATCTGCCATCTGCATATGCCTGGCTCTCGCATAGTTATCTCGCTCACGACGTGACATCAAAGCTTTGCCCAGTGTCTGGAAGAAGGAATACGCGCTGGGCATGATAGATTGCAGCAGTACCTTCAGAACCTGATAGTTCTGATACTGAGAACTCGATTGCTCTTCTGCCGTAGGTCGATTCTGTCGAGTTGGGTCTGTTTGCTCGAAGGAGCTGCCAAGGCCATAAGTGCCGAGTACCTGTGAAAATGTCTCCTGCTCGCCTATCAAAAGGTCACCTGTGCTGGTGGATCGCATATTCGGCAATTTTCGTGATGTCCAATGCTGCGGAACGAGGCTGATCAAAGAGATCTCTTCCTGGAGAACAACGCGCAGGAGGGGTCCCAGGGACTTGATCACTTTGTGGAAATGATCGTAGACGTTGACCGCAGGCAAGGAGATGGAGCCGTGCCGGCTCTGATAGGGGAAACAGCTGTACAGAGTTTTGAGTAGAGACTGAATTGTCAGCAATGCTCTCGCTACATCCGTGCCATTCGTGACCTTGTGGACGAGATCGGTCTTCCAAGTGTCGGCGCCATCTCCCTTCAGGGTCACACCGGGCTCCACAAAGGGTCGAAAGAACGAAGCCGTTGGGTTGCTGGACAGCAATGGCTCCAGGGATTCAATGGCAGCCTCGATCCGATGCAGCAGCGAAGGCAACCCAATGACAGGCGAACTCTCAACAATGTTGGCGACGACCTGTTGTAGCAACCCCAAAGCAGCAGAATCAGCGAAATCATGAGGTAGACTCGGCAGCCCCATGATGTCCAATAGATATTCAATGCCACCACCCTTGATCAGGGAGGTCCTCAGGCTAGTGTTGCTGATGTACGCATTGAGAAAAGAGGCAAGCGCATTAACGTAGGCGGTGATGCTATCGGGAGCCTTAGGCGGGCCCTCTGAAGGATCTGACTGTGGTGGTACTGGGTCGGTCGGTCCTGTGGCATCTACCATCTCGACATCTTGGGGAGAAGCTGCTACACCCTTGCCCTTGTTCGAGACCGCCGTGATACCGGACTTCCGCAACAGATCCTTGTCAGCGGGAATGACTTTTCCATCCGGATCAGTGACAGTGAGCTTGGCTCCCCACCCAGAGGATTGTGCCTTCGAGGTGCCCAAGAACTTTACCCTGGCGATCATGTCTATCACAGCGTTTGCCACTGTTTGTCTCAAAGCAGGGTGGTGTCGTCCTAGCTCATCAAACTGGAGTCCGATGTTGTAAGCGAGTTCCGAGTCGATCTGCATTATGCGCACATGTTCCGGGCTCTCGAAGACTTCCAAAAAGCTCTCCAAAACTCTTGAGGACGCAACTAACTTCATGCCCTCATTATTCAGACAGATCGAATTGACCACTGGAATGATGACAGCAATGGCCTCTGAAGACGGCAAAATACCGGCCGCTAGTGAGCCGCCTCGCGGAGCTCGCAGCGTCTCTTGGTCTGGAGGATGAGGGCGACCATCTGGCTCCAAAACAACGGACTGCTCGAAGGGGGGTTCACTCTCATCACTCGGCGGGTCCTCCGCCTTGCGCTCAGGTCCTTGGTTTGCCGAGATCTCCCGGTTGGTGAGAGATTCAAGCAGGCTCTTGACCATACCAGTCTCTGAAATCGCGGCAAAGCTGGTAGGGTCATTGTTAATAAAATCCGTCAGGAGGTTGATCGAGTTCGTCCACACGACCGATCCAAAAGACTTGGTGTTCTCCATGATGGCTCGTAGGCTTCGGAGAAGCTTGGAGTTGTCAACCAGGTTCCTCAACAGACGATCAGTGTTGCCCCCGTGAGTGAAAGCACTCGGGTTCATTATGTGGTGCATAAATTTCAACAACCACTTCAAGGTCTGCTGTTGGACGTAGGGGATCTCATAATCGACGACACTGGAGTAGAACTCGGTTTTGGTACCATGGCCAGACTCTGCAAGGCTCTTAGCAGAAGATGTGGCATCGATCGTTAGCTGGGCAATGCTGTCCAAACCGTTAACGTTGATGAAGGCCTGGAACGCGATCGGCGGGTAGTTCAAAACCAGCGCATCCACGTAGGAAACAGCCATGCTATGCAGGCGATCTGCAACAGCCGTACGCATGTTGACGATGTCAACAAGGATGTCCATGAAACCCGCAGATATCATATCAGATCCAACACGCCCGTTCATAGCAAGGTGCAACGCGAGAGAGAACAAGCTGTTCCGCCAGTCGTCCAACTCAATAGATTGGTTGTCAGATTGCCCACCGCCCTCCTTCATTTCGGCAACAGCCTTACGGATGACGTATAAGAGAACACCATGGTTGACAGTAGCGTTCAATGCCGAGATGACGTCCTGATACTTCGCACCGTAATGGGAAACAGCCTCCAGCAGTGACAGGGCAATTTGCTGCAGCCAACGCGGCGCAGCTGCCTGGCCATTACTAGAAGGATGAATGAGCTCCACCAACTGGTAAACAAGGTGATACTGGCGGGGCTCATCATTATCCTGCTTCAGAACTTGCTCAAGGAACGTTCCTTCGGGATGGATGTAGGCCAGGTTTGCGATAGCCAGAAGACGCACAGCAAGGGCTTGCTGGCGAGATTCTGTACCATATAGCAAAGCCTTGCATATTCTCGAACGATTGAGAAACTCGTATTGTGATGTCTTGGGCATATCCGCAGGTGTACGCTTCAGAAGATCGTATATTGGTGAAGAGGCGACGACGCTCTGTTGAATCTCAACAGACTTCTGACTGGACACATGCGCGCCTTCGGAGCTCACAGCTGGAGGTGGTTGGGCAGGAGAAGGCGTATCATCAGAGCTATGTGCAGCTCTAGCGTTGCGTGATGTTTGATGTTGGGGTCCCATGGTAGTGCTGCGGCGCAAAGGAGTGGGTGTGTTGGGGATGGATGCATTGCCACGGTCAGTTGATACCGGAGGAACGGGGTCACCGCCATCGGTCTTCGGGTAGTAGATGATCTTCAGATCACCCCAACCCTTCCAGCGGCTCTCTGACGCCTGGTCAGAGGAGATCACGGCCCCTAGATCGTTCGCAAGCAAGGTCGCCGCATTCTTTGAGCTTGCAGAGTGCGCCTTATCCTTGTCCTTGCCTTTGCTCGCCGAAGCAGGTGTCGCTTGAGTAGAAGATTCGGTAAGACTGATGATTGGGGTCTTCACGAACGGTTGGGCGATTTGCTGAACACGGTCTAGGTCGATGTTGTAGTGGTTGGCAAGCAACGCGTTGCTGACCTGACGAGAGGGCTGCGTCATCCGCTTGACGGATGCCTGATAACGTTGTGCAAGTTCCAAACCAACCTCCAAGGTCGCATGGATTACGGACAGGTCGCTGCTATTAAGAAGGTCATTCAAGTGAGAACTGCTGGCATAGATGCTGCGGTTGCCACAATGATTTAACAGTCGTCTGGTGAACTGTAGGACGGCCTTGATCAGCTGAGAATCACCAGCCTCCGTGTAGCCCAGTGTCCTCAGCTTATCTGTGTCCCACTCATCCGAGCCATACTCCTCGACCCGTACGTCGCGACCCAAGAGGAGATCGCAGTCGAAATCTCGCATCTGTGGCCCCTCATGCAGGTGATAGACCTTGTTGAAACACTCGAGTATGTTGTCGAATCGGTTCAGCAGAGGGATCCAGTGGTACAAGTCGCCACGAGGCAAGGGCCATCTTGCTACCGGGAAGGTGTCGAGGCGCTGTGGTAGTAGTGGCAATGGAACAGTCGAGGCTGTCTGCACAAAGTCCTTAAGCCAGGGCGACTAGATCAAACTTCAGTCAGCTGTCTTTATCAAAGAATTTCATACCACGAATTAAAGGGGATAACATACCAGAGTCTCCCTATGCTTGGGCTGCATTGTCTTTGTAATCTTTCCCATCTTGACAGCGGGGGCGGCAGAGCCGCAGAAATGAAAGCTCCCCCTCCACTACGCAATTACAACTGTCGTCGACGACAGCTTGACGCGATGCAGGAGCGGCCTGCTTCAGGTTGTTTGGGTGGTGTGTCAAAATGCTGAGGTCAAAGAAAAGCCTGAGTCCAGGCGACAGTTAGGTTGGGAATCGGCGCGATGCGATGAACGAAGAAACGAAACCCTTTGGGTGGAGGCCACGACTTGTGCAGGTGCCGTGACTTCGTCCAGGGTGTTTCCTTTCGTCGGGACAGTACAGCTGGAGGTGCAGTGGTCAGCTGTACAAGGGGAGAGGATGTAGTGATCGGTAGTCGTTGGTGGTGATTGATGGAGGAGGAGGTTAGCTGAGGTGGGCGCGCGGTGATGTAGTAATCTCGAGGTTAATGGATTTAGGCGGCGTTCAGGGTTGCAACTGTAAAAAGTCCGGCAGCACCTGCGTAATAGGCCAAAGCTTCCAAGGTTTCCTTGGTAGGTAAGCTTCCGGCAGGCTCCTCCGCGCTTCAGTAGCACTTGAGGTAACTACCTAGGTACCTAGCTGGTAGGTCAGTGGGGCGACGGTCTTAACGTTCCTTGGCCGGTGCCACCCCTGCAGCCCTCGCACTTCCAATGCTGGGTGCCAAGGATGACTTTAGACTCTGCAGTGAATGCACCTTCCCCTTGAAGCTCTACTTGGTCCATAGAAGTGAGTGCCCAAGTAGTCGATAAAACCTAGAAGAACGTGCCTAGATAAGTACCTACCTAGGTAGGTAGGTGTTTGTAAACAAGGTTCCGGATGGGAGTGCGAAGAGCCGTGAGAATTATTTAGGTATTTAGGTACGGTAGGCTGGAAGGCACAGGGTCTTCAGAAGCAGTAAGCAGCACACCAGAGCATCCAACGGCCGGCTCAGATTGCTCTGTATATAGACACGAATTGGTGCTATAAGAATGGGTTGGTGCAGGAGCAAGCAGGAGCAAGAATTAAGTCTCGGAAATTTATCTATTCACACAAGGCCACTGATATCATTCTATGGAGATACCTAGGTATGTCTTGAACATCGTTTTCTTCCATCCTATATCAGCACAGGAGTACAGTCTATCCGTGCTTATCATCAGCCAAGATGGGTCGTATAAGAGCACTTCAGTTTATAGGTGCTAGAATCCTAATTGTTTGTCATATGCCGGATAGAGAAACGATTGTTTTGAGTCCGTGGCGTGTGCCGATCTCTCTTGGGCACAGGGTCACGTAAATTATCCATCTCGAATAATCTAAGGTTTTCTAGCCTGGACCTGCCTTATTTCTCTACAATACAGGATATATGGTAGCCGCCAGTGCTACTAGGGTTCCGGAAGCGAGTAAAGCATCAGAAGGATGTCTCAGGCATCGCACCCGGAGTTGAATACGGATACGGGAGCCTCGCCGGAGCCCATTCGGCCCCACACAGCAGCCCTACACAGACGGCGAGGGCAAGCCACGCGCTCATCCCTGCCCGCCATCAAGGACGGGCCCAAGCTCAAGTCCGTGGAGACGAGGAGAACTTTTCGATAGGATAGGTGGGATAAGTGATCACGAGCTAAAGAAAAGAAAGCCGTCCCCGTCTTTGACCGTCCACCCGTCCTGGCGCGTTTTGGAAAAGCCGGTGAATCGCGCAATTCTGCCGTTCTGCCGTTCTAGATTCCAACCCTCAGTCCAAACCTCGAGGTTTCGAAACTTATTTTTTAGCTGGTCGATACTGGTCTCGTAACTTTCCGGCATCCAATATCTCGACAATCTCCCCAGGGCAAAACATTGCTTTGCGCCGACGCCCACGAAAATCCTTATCTGCCCCTCCGAGCCGATTCCCGACAGTTAGGACCCCGCGCTAAGAAGATTCAGCCGTAGCCATAGGACTGCAGTCTGTACGACCTGTACGACATCAAGGTACTTATCGGTTCAAAAGGGGGGTCGCATCGCCCGCGATACAGCATTTAATTCTCCACCATGTCAACAATGTCGAACGAGATCAAACTCCTCAGCGGGAACTCCCACCCCTTGCTGGCACGGCTGGTTGCCGACCGGTCAGTAAAACCACCCCGCGAGTAGTATCATGAGTACTCAGAGGACGGCGCAAGCTGATACCGAGGACATGGGAGGAACAGGCTAGGGATAGAGATCGCGAAGACTATGAGCCTGAACTACTCCAACCAGGAGACCAGCGTCACGGTCGGCGAGTCTGTCCGAGACGAGGATGTCTTCATCATCCAGTCGACCGCACCCGGCGACATCAACGACGGCTTGATGGAGCTCTTGATCATGATCCACGCATGTATGTTTGCGCCCTGCTGAGTTCGCCGGCGGGAGGGGGACACCCAGGGCTGATCATCATTCATGGCGACAGGCCGGACCGCATCCGCAAGGCGCATCACGGCAGTCATACCGAACTTCCCTTACGCACGCCAGGACAAGAAGGATAAGAGTCGGGCGCCTATCGTACGTCCCTACAACTCTGACGCCCACTAGCTGTTCGGGGAGTACTAACACTGCTACAGAGCGCAAGGTTGATAGCTAACATGCTCACAACCGCCGGCTGCAACCATGTCATCACCATGGACCTGCACGCGTCGTACGTCCAGTCCCTCCTTCCCTTCCAAGCAACGTTGGCCCCTTCGAAAAAGCTGACCTTCTTCTTCCCCCCCTGCGCAGACAAATCCAGGGCTTCTTCAACGTGCCCGTCGACAACCTCTACGCCGAGCCCTCCGTCCTCCGCTGGATCCAAGAAAACCTCGACGTAAAAGACTGCGTCATCGTCTCGCCCGACGCCGGCGGCGCCAAGCGCGCCACCTCGCTCGCCGACCGCCTCGACCTCCCCTTCGCGCTGATCCACAAGGAGCGCCCCCGGCCCAACGAGGTCGGGCGCATGGTGCTCGTCGGGAACGTGGTCGACAAGGTCTGCATCCTGGTGGACGACATGGCCGACACCTGCGGGACCCTCGCCAAGGCGGCGGCCGTGGTCAAGGAGCACCAGGCGCGCGAGGTCGTCGCCATCGTGACGCACGGGATCCTGAGCGGGCCCGCCATCGACAACATCAACAAGAGCGTGCTGTCGCAGGTCGTTGTCACAAATACCGTCCCGCTGGGGGACAAGCTGGACAGGTGCCCCAAGCTGAAGGTCATCGATGTCAGCGGGACGCTGGCGGAATCGATCCGGAGGACGCACAACGGAGAGAGCGTCTCTTACTTGTTTACCCATGTGTTTTAAGGTCGGAGTCAAGAATTCTTGGGGGGAAAAGGGGTCACAGGAGTTTCTTCTGGGCATGCCATTATGGGAGGCGGTCGTTTCGTGGTATCTCAAAATTGTAAATCACAGCACCCGGACATTGGAAAACTGATATTCCAGCTAGCTTGGGTGGGTAGATAGGAAACATCGTTTGCTTGCTCGCAGCAGCACCAAAATGTTAGAAGTACATCGTTTCAATGTTGGCCGATCTTATCAAGTCTCATATGCTCGGAGGGTCCGACCCAGGGGCGTTTGGGGTTTGGTGCCGCACATATGTAAAGACTTGCTCATGCGTTGCGTGCGGGCCTGGTGCAGATCGTCGAGTCTTCGGTTGCAAGCCTTGAAGACTTGGTGTGCGATGGAGACGATGCTTCATTTGGCTTCAGGGAGTTGACGCAGGGAGAAGCATATGCTGTATGACAGAACATGCATGTGTTTGGCAGTATAATTCGTAATCTATGGTAGAAAATTCCCCTTCCTTCTCCCAGAACCTCGAAGGTAAGATAGTTTTACGACCGCCACGGGGATTCAGACAACCATATGGCGCGGAGCAACCGAATCAACACACTCTAAAGTGTCGGGTCAGAAGTACATCATTGGCGTTGCCTTTCTTGTATCAACCTGAATGTTGAACTTACACCACCAGCCAGTGGAACTTACGATGGGGAATAACGAGAGGCTAGGTCAGACGGTCAATCTGCATCAGCTGGATGATAGGGTAACCTTATACGGGCGCATCGTCATTAAAGTTCTCAGAGGCAGGGATGTTCACGGCCCGAGCATGTGCTTCGGTGAATCAAGTCACCTGTATTACAGTGCACTGACTGAGTTATGCGAGAGTAGTAAGAACTTGTAGGTGCGCTGGATAAGATAACAAAAGGAACACGGACATGAGAAGCTTTGGGCCATCAAGGTGTCGCTGCAGGTTTCTAGTGTCGGTGACCGTCTATGGATTGGACAGTTGAGCTTCAATCACATGGGAGCAAGAAGTATAAGCAACAACAACAGGGGCATTGACACTTGTGTGGACGTGTGGAAGATGAGGATATGGAGGCAGAGATGGCATTGAGGAACAGTCGAGTCAAGTGCCCTGCAACAATGATGAGACTTATACATGATAGGCAGTTTTCCTCTTCCCAGTGCTCACAGCTTCATTATCGTAGACCCGATATTGCATTCATCACTAGTACCAACGCCGTAAGAATATCAAGGTATCAATCATTGAGCAGGTTTTGAAGTCTCGTCCATTTTGGTATGCCATGAATACACTCCTGTTTTTGGCTAATGGAGCCAACCGATCCCTCCTGAGCCGTCATAACCCAACCGCAAAAAAAGCCATCCGTGTCAAATGCAGGATATTTAAGCCTTGTGCAGGGAAGAGGCGCGGCGCTTGCGGGCATCGGCCTTGCTGGCCTTGGCCTCGGACACGCGCTTGGCGAGGATGGCGGCGTACTCGTTCTAAAATGGAGTCAGTCAAGTGCCCAGAAATGAAGGGGTCTCAAATATCAGGGGGAAACATACGGCCTCGTCCTTGACCTTCTCGGCCTGGCGACGCTTGAGTGCGATCCTGTGACGCTTGTGCTGGAGACGCTGGGGAGTGACCAGACGCTGGATCTTGGGGGCCTTGGTGTAAGGCTTGGCGCCCTCCTTCTTGGGCTGGACCTCACGACGGATCACGTACTTGCGGACCTACACCCGGGGGGGAAGAAAAATTATTAGCCCTGAGATTCTTCGCGGAATCTCATTCCTCTCACTCTCTACCCGAACTGCTTGATTTCCAGCACCGCAGTCATCGGGTAGGCGAAGACGGAATTGTATGAAGTGGCGCGGATAAAACATACATCGTCTTCCTTGGTGAGGCCGAAGAACTTGCGGATCTTGGTGGCACGCTTGGGGCCGAGGCGCTTGGGGTGAACGACGTCGGTGAGACCGGGGATCTCCTGCTCTCCCTGCTTGACAATGGCGAGGGCGAGGACAGACAGGTCCATGGCGACGATGCAGCCGCGGACGGACTTACGCTTGCGCTCACCGGTGCGGCGAGGGCGGTAGCAGGAGTGGCCGTCGGAGAGCAGGAGACGGACACGGGTAGGGTGCATGACACCCTGCTTCATGGGGAAACCCTGCTTGTCGTTACCTCCGGTGATGCGGAAGATGTAACCCTTCCACTCGTCACCGAGGGAGTCGGCGGGGACCTCAGCGCCCATCTAGAAAAGCCCAACCGTCAGTACTAAGCCCAGTGTTCGTTCCGTAGGTCGAGACCGGTTCGTGTTCATCGTGATGGTATTTCTGGTATGATGTTTCGATCTCGACGAACTCGCATCGGCTTCGGTAGGGGTAAAACGTACACGCTTCTCAAGGAAGACGCGGAGCTTGCGCTCATCCTCAACCTCGATGAGCTTCTGGCTGCCGTTGGCAGGGTAGGAGCTGTAACGCACACAAAGTCAGCCATCAATTGATCCTATATTCCAATTCTTATTTGCCTCCCTGAGCAGGGCCCTTGAGCAGGCCCCCCCACGAGCGAGGCCAGTCGTTCGTGCTGGGTCCAAGACCGCAACTGACGGAGCAGAATCGGGGGAATCGTCAAACGTACATGTTCAACTTCATCTTGTCTGACTCTCAGTCGAAATCGCGGACCGAAAGAACGAAGTCGAGTTGGTGGTTGGGTGTTGAAGACGGGCTGCACGAGTAGGTAAATGGGAGGTCCGAAGGAGGTCGCCGCGGCAAGCAAGAAAATCCAGTTTGGAAATTCTGTGGGCGGCCCTAATTTTCCCATATGGCCCGTGCACGTCCAGAATTTCCATTGGTCTGTAGCCGAGGCGGTGGGTCCCGCTCCCTTCACCTCTCTCCCGAAACGGTCACCTTGAAAAAGTGGTGCTACTATGTACGGCCGGCCGGGCCTAAGAAGATGAGATTTCAAACGGCCGTAGATATTCTGTAGTTCATTACTGTATCCAAGGTTGCTGTTGTACTTACTCCAGAGAATATCTCACTGCTTAAGAGCCAGCTTTACTACAATTTCATACATCCTCACGCAATCGGCGGGCCAAACATTCACCAGATTGTCGTTACAAAGCGGAGGGATATCAAGTATTGAACTTCAACGCAGACGGTCAACTCTGATATAAAGTCCCATACATCATATAGGCACTCTGTACCTGTGATCTCGTACACCTCGTTGCGAACTCCAGGCGCAACATAACATTGAAATACCCGGCATCTCACTTTCTCTGACTCTCACTGGACCCCAGTGAAGATGGAAGACGATCGGGCCCAAGTTGACCTTGGTATCGCCGCCGACCTCGAGGAGGCACATGCTGCCGAACCTGTTGCCAGACAACCGAAGAAGAGGTTCGTCGGCAGGAGAACGGCCGCACAAGCAGCGGCATCCAAAAATGAGAACGGTTCTGAATCTATCGAGGGTGCCGGTGCCATCCAGGGTAAAGTCATTCGTACATATTGATGAGAACCTGAATAATGACAATCTCTCGTAGTCGCCCAAACAAGGAGACCACCCCGGCTCCTGAACCAAGTTCCACCCGAGATCCTGGAAGATCCCGAGCTGAAAGCTGCCGTATCACTCCTGCCCGCCAACTACTCCTTTGAGATACCCAAGACTATTCACCGCATCCGCAGCCTTGGCTCAAGAAAGGTGGCCCTCCAGATGCCCGAGGGCCTACTCCTGTTCGCCACCACCATCTCCGATATCTTGGAGCAGTTCTGCCCTGGGATAGAGACTCTCATCATGGGTGACGTTACGTACGGCGCGTGCTGCATCGACGACTATACCGCCCGCGCCATGGGATGTGACCTCTTGGTACACTACGCTCATTCTTGCCTGATACCCGTCGATGTCACTAAGATCAAGACCTTGTATGTCTTTGTTGATATCAGCATTGACACATCACACCTTCTGGCAACACTGGAAAGGAATTTCACCACCGGCAAGACCGTCGCCATGGTCGGCACCATCCAGTTCAACGCCACCATCCACGGGGTGCGGTCAGTACTGACCAAGGCTGGCTTCAATGTCATCGTCCCCCAGATTGCCCCACTGTCCAAGGGAGAGATATTAGGATGCACAAGCCCCGACCTCACCAAGTACTCTGGCGACGGACCGGTGGACTTCATCCTCTACCTGGGCGACGGCCGTTTCCACCTGGAGAGTATCATGATACACAACCCGACCATACCAGCTTACAGGTACGATCCATACTCTCGAAAGCTGACGCACGAGACGTACGGCCATGATGAGATGCAGGACTTAAGACGGCAGGCCATCACCACTGCCAAGGGGGCCAAGAAATGGGGTCTCATCCTCGGCTCGCTTGGTCGCCAGGGCAACCCAAACACCATGACCGCCATAGAGAAGAAGCTGAAGGAGCTGGGCATACCGTGGGTCAATCTGCTGTTGAGCGAGATCTTTCCCGGCAAGTTGGCTATGATGAGCGATGTGGAGTGCTGGGTACAGGTGGCATGTCCAAGGCTGAGTATAGACTGGGGATACGCGTTCCCGAGACCTCTGTTGACCCCATATGAGGCGCTGGTCGCGCTGGGAGAGAGGGAGGACTGGGGCAAGGGTGTGTACCCAATGGACTACTACGGAAAGGATGGGTTGGGGAGGACGAAGCCTGCGCAACTAGTAGAGGCTGCATAGGCATCCATAAGATGATATAAACCATCTCCGCACGCCGCAATAAATCTGATAGAGTTTTGAGCAGCCCAAGTAGAATGTCGGGTATCTGCGTTTCACCTAACTCGTAATTACCCCGTGACACGCGAGGCCATACTCCGGGCCCGTTAACCGCTTGAATCACTTCCCCGTCTTCAGCGCCTGTCTCTTCCCAGATCAATGCTTCCGCAGTCGATGGACCACACCTCAAGACAGGCCACATCATCTCCGCCCAACACGCCGCATGCGCTCCCAGCTACCCTAAACCCCCAAAGCACCATCACCCAGCCCTTCACGCCGCAGTCCCAACCGGCTCCGGCCTAGAAGAGAAGACAACCTTGTACTTCACTATCTCCACCACCTCCAGCTCGTCCCCCGCCCCTCCCTCCCGCCGGCGCACCACGCCCAGCGCCCTCGGCAGCTTCTTCACCTCCCCCGTGAGGCGCTGGTGCTGCCCGACGAACATGTAGACCCTCTTCATCCATGCCGTGCTCGAGGGGTCGAATGTGATGGAGTCGGGCCTGTAGTCCGGGAAGTCGAGGCGGCCCATGGGGATCCGGATGTCGTCCGGCCCGTCGGGCGCGGGGAGGTTGAACGTACCCTGGAGCTCCAGCAGGGCTAGGCCGGACGGTGTCTTGAGGAGCTGGGGGAGGGGGTTTGATTGTGCTGTTTTTGGTGTTTTTGTTGTGGTTGTTGATGGTCTGGGGTGGAGGGTGACTGGGGAGGCTGATGGAGGAGTGGCCATGGTGAGATTTTGTGTGCGGCGAGGGACTGTATGTCGACTCTTTCCACCGTGAGATAGAGGTTGCTGTCTGCGCTTGCTTGTAGTCAGAATCCCCGTGTGTTTATGATACTGAAAGCAATTCAGGGTTCTCAGAGAGGCAATTCAGTAAATTTGTGATTGCAAATAGATAAAAAATTGTGGTTTGAATGAGTGAGGTTTTGACGTCTAACGGCCGGCCGCTTGAATGCGCGGGTTGCCCTGCTTCTTAGTGGCTTCTCATGCAAAGGACCTGAAAATATTCGAGATAATAACTAACCAGTCTCGAATCGTCGATAACCTAGAAGGCTTTCAGATTCTAATGCTTTTCTTCTTTCTTTTTTCGTCCCCTTATGCAAATTGCGAATTGATACAGGTGAAAAGCGCGTATAAGTCGTTCAAATTCAGTGGGCTCATCGCCTTCACATGAGATTCAGGACGCTTAAGACATCATCTATAAATTGACACAACGTCAATCTTTTGTTATATCGAACGAAAATTATCGCTCGATGATTTGGTTTCGATATGGCGTATCATCCTTCAGAGTTATGGTATTGGCCATGCCCATCTCACTATGTACTCTCAAGTGTCCCCTCGCCAAATCCTCTCACAGCGGCGTCGCCGTCCCATTGATACTGAACCGGTAACTCGCCTGCAGTACATAAGGATCATCACCAGGACCATAAACCTGCTTCTTGCCCCTCTGCCACCCGGGCTGGTTGATCCCACCGATCCAGTCCTCCACCTCCATGACCACACACCCGTACTTTGGGATCGTCCTCGGGAACCCCGGCTCATCCCACAGGCCCTGCGTCTCCTTCACAGCCAATGAGCCATCCATGCCGTTGCAGCTGTAGAACTGGAAGGCGTCTTGGTCCGTATACACGTCCACCTGGATACCGGACCATGCGGACTGAAGGCGTGCGACGAAGCCGCCGTCTGCACGCCAATCATAGGGACCGTTTTGGGCACGATTGACGAGATAGCAGTTGTCTATATTCGCGTAAGAGTCCTTCGTGTTAGTAAGTGTTCCTCTCGGGACTGGTAGGTTTCGAGATTTGGGATGTACTTACCGTAGCCAGTGCAGTCATACCCACAGTTGTCCACCAAATCTGGGCTGGAGATATTCGCACCAATCTGCTTGGGGCTGCTCCAGAAATCATTGACAGAACCCGGCTGGTTTGCAACGATTTCACCCGTGGGTACGAGGATACTATCCACTTCCACGCGCTGGCCACTGTAAGGAAGGTAGAAGGAGTGGTTCAGGACGGTGCTCGTCTCATTGTTAGCAAAGCCGTCCAGATTCCAGTACGTGTGAGAGCTGAGCATGACCGGCGTTTTCTCCGTGAGCGACACGGCGACCATCTTGAAGTCCCACGTCCGGTTGCCCAGCGTGTACGTGACGTACGACAGGACGTCGCCAGGAAATCCCTCCTTGCCGTCCGGGTCGAAGATGCTGAACGTGATGCTGTTGCTGGTATGGGACTCGACCGTGAAGTTGCGCCAGTCCCAACCGTCTGGGCCTCCGTGGACCGTGTCTGCTCCGTCCGGCGCCTCGATGGTGGGGTTCTCGTTCGGCAGGACGTGGTATGTCACACCATCGATCTCAAAGGTGCTGTTCTTGATGCGATTGGCGTATCGGCCCGGAACACCTCCAAAGTGCGGATGTACAGAGTCGGCGCTATAGTACGACGCATTATCGTAGCCTCCGACAATATCTCGATCGACGCCATACTGGTCCTTGATGATCAGGTTCGAGATAGACGCGCCGTAGGGGATGAAGGCTGCCGTGATGCCTTCGCCATGTATCCAGTACTTCCCACACTCATCTGGCACAGGGACGGAAGTCCGGGGAAACACAACGGGCAGCAGCAATGATGCTGCCCATGATAAAAGGGTGGACAGCATCATGGCCGAGAGTCGAGCTTAGCAAGGAGAAGGAGTGTCGTATCGCAGAACTCTTTGCGGCGCGACAAGGGAGGAGGAAAGAGAGGGAGGTAAAGGGCGATGGTGAAGCTTGAGAGCCATACCGCTTGGTAGGCGAGGAAGGAGGACAAACGGTTCATATTACTTTATATGGTCATCTGGGTACCTAGGTACCCATCGACGTACATCTGCAGGTAGATCATTGACGATCCCGGGTCCAGGTAGCGAGGCTGGCAGGAATGCTGGGATGGAGCAACCAAGTGGCGGCTCAATCGATGCGGTCAGAGACATGTGGTGCCCATACAGCTGCCATACCCGCCATCGTCAAGGACCCGGGCCCGCACAGCTGGCAGAACCTTGAGTGGGAGAGACATCAGTTGATTTACAAATAGATATACCTCCCGAGGTCTCTACCAAGTTGGACGGATCGACTAGGACAACAAATATGGTTCTGCTCCCTCGGCAGTCGTGGACAATTGCCCGTCTAACTACTTACTACGGAACCTTGCTCCTTACCACGATCTGAAGGCGATGTGACGAAGTTTGACTATAGTGCCCCTCAAGCAAAGAAGCTGAACCTATATGCTTAACTATCGCAGGACCACCAGGCTTCAGTACTACAATGTTCCCTTGGTTATGGGGTCCACTGAAAGGCGTAGTGCAGTGATACTCCCATCGACGTGGGGCTGACAGGCTGGGTGAGATGACTTGGAATGCCCCCGTGGCAGTAGACCGAAATGGGGTGAATCTGCGCAGCTCTGGAATCGAACGAAGTCCCTGAAGCTGAAGATACTAACAGGCTGAGATCATCTTCTTATTTTGGTCCCAGCGAGTTCAGTCGCTGCATATGGGAACGAATGTATGTTTTTCGAGGTCTGGCGGGGAGTAGTCGCAGAGCTGAGCCGTCGGATTCTACAGGGTCATCACATAGTGACCTGGCAACCTGGGATCGACAACGCACCCTCTCCCATGACGCCGCCGTCGTAATTTCAAAAATTTTACAATGTGCCACCTTGCCTCGTATAAAACAATATGCTAGCAATACAAATGCAAACGAGCCCCTCGATCAAAGCCTAGGGCCCCGGTACTACACTGACTATCGCTGCTCTCTCTGCTGGCGATATGCGGATGCCCCCAATTTACGCGTCAATAAGGTTCTCCTCCTCGGCTGGTCCCTCGCTATCCTTGACGCCCTTATCCTTGCCCTTGCCTTTTCGGTCCGCAGCCGCAGTCCTCGAGTAGTACTCGTCGATAACCTTCTTGGGAATACGGTTGAGCATGTCCTTGCGGTAGATGCGCAACAAGGACCATGCCAGGTCCAGGGACTCGTAGATGGTTCGCGACTCGTAAGCTCCCTGGCTGATGAACTGCCTCTCAAACTTCTCCAGGAATTCGAGCGACAGCTTGTCCTCGGCCGACAGCGCTTCCTCACCAACCACTGCCTTCATGGCCGCCGCGTCACGACCGATGGCATACTTGGCGTACAGCTGGTTGGACACATCACCGTGGTCTGCACGAGTCATGCCCTCGCCAATAGCAGACTTCATGAGACGAGACAACGATGGCAGGACGTTGATTGGAGGAGAGATACCCTTGTTGTAGAGAGCACGGTCGACGAAGATTTGACCTTCCGTGATGTAGCCCGTCAGATCAGGAATAGGGTGGGTAATATCGTCGTTAGGCATGGTGAGAATGGGGATCTGGGTAATGGAACCGTTGCGGCCCTCGACACGACCGGCTCGTTCGTAAATGGTCGACAAGTCAGTGTACATGTAACCGGGGAAACCCCGACGACCGGGCACTTCTTCTCGGGCGGCTGAGACCTCACGAAGAGCGTCACAGTAAGCAGACAGGTCAGTAAGAATGACCAGGACGTGCTTCTCGAGCTGGTAGGCGTAGTATTCGGCGGTCGTCAGAGCAAGACGAGGTGTGATAATACGCTCGATACTGTAACTTGTCAGCGATTAAATTGACTGAGGCCTCCCTGTATGTCGGACTCACGTTGGATCGTTAGCAAGGTTGAGGAAGAGAGTGGTACGCTCCAGACTGCCGTTCTCTTCGAAGTCTCGAGTGAAGAAGCGAGCGGTTTCCAAGTTGACACCCATGGCGGCGAAGACAATCGAGAAGTTCTCCTCGTGACCATCATGTACGCCCTTGTTCGTAATGCCCTGTTTCTGGACCAGGCCTGCTTGTCGACAAATCTGGGCGGCGATTTCGTTGTGAGGCAGACCGGCGGCCGAGAAGATGGGAATCTTTTGGCCACGAGCGATGGAGTTCATAGTATCGATAGCAGAGATACCTGTAGAGATCATCTCCTCGGGGTAGACCTGGTCTGTGTCAGTATAGCTCTGGCACCTGCGGTGGTCAACATACTCGAGAGAATGGGTTGATAGGGCTACCGTTGATGTCCAGGTAGTCCTCCGCCAACACCTTGGGACCCTTGTCGATGGCCCGACCTGATCCATCAAAGATACGTCCCAACATGTCCTCAGACACACCGAGCTTGAGACTCTGGCCAGTGAACTCGACTTTGGTCTATCGCGGAACCGTCAGCATCACATGTTCCGGCCTGATTCCAAGTATATTCCGTACCTTCTTCACATCGATACCAGAAGTGCCTTCGAAGACCTAGCATATTTGTTAACGAACCATATTGCTTTATCATGGAGTGTATCGCAGTACCTGGACGACGGCTCGGTTGCCTGTTCAACAGCTGGTTAGTATTACTTCGTCCAAAATGCCTCAGGAGCTCCTCCACTTACCTCGAGCCTCGAGGACCTGTCCCTGTCTAGTTGTGCCATCTGGAAGTGTCAGGCCGACGATCTCGTTGTATCTTGGGAATTTAACCTTGCTTGGTGGTCAGCTGTGGTGTTGTGAGGTCGACGAGACTGGGGAGAAAGCCTCACGTTCTCCAGAATAACCAAAGGACCATTGACACCTCCGACGGTGTTGTACTTGAGGTGAGGGACTACCGAGTAGGACGATGGCTCTCGTGGGTCACCCATGATTGCTGAGTCGAGGCGCGAAGCTTGTGTTGAAGAGCGAAGTGTGTAAGAAGCAACTGTCCAGGTGCCCGATGACGACTCGAGGTTCAACAGCTTAAGCTTCTTGGCTGGCTGGCTGGAGTCCGTTTAGCAGCTGCTTGAGTGTGCACTAGGGCCCCTCTACTAAAAACGGGGCTATGTACTGGGTATCATCAAATGGTGGTACGTCAGATTCCTCCTAAACCTCTTCGTTTACCTGGGTGTTTATGGCTATGTATGAGCCTACGAAGCAATATCTTGGGAACCCAAGGAGGAGCCCTTTCCGAAATCGATATATAGAGCATATTCAGAGCAATATACCGCCGACAATCACAGGAGACGACTACATGAGAAGAGCATATTCGAGTGAAGAGTACCAAAGATATGTGTACATGCCCGGTGATTTTACCCGCCGATCTACAAGCCCACTAAGCGCCGGCCGGCAAATAAATAATACTTGGGGCCAAAGCTCCAGTTCGCACAGGCCGATCCTCTATCTTCTGCAGCATCACAATAGAGCCCATCACGACGGGTGTCCGAAAGCAGAGTTCCTTGGAGTCTGTGGTCGCAACGTGCACCTAGCAAGATGTCCAGCATATACAATACCGAGCCGCAGCCCACGGCGTCGGTCATTCTTCACACGACCCATGGCGATATCTCTGTTGAACTGTTCGCAAAGCAGACTCCCCTGACCTGCCGGAACTTCTTGCAACACTGTTTGGACGGTTATTACGACAACACGATATTCCATCGCCTCGTGCCGGGCTTTATTCTACAGGGAGGCGACCCGACAGGCACAGGAAACGGAGGAGAGTCGATATACGATGGAGGAGCTTTCAGTGGTGATCTAGATCCATGGCCCATGGACCAGCGCAGAGGCAAGAATGCCGGGTCTACAGGTATCAACTTCAAGGACGAATTCCACTCGCGGTTGAAATTCAACCGCCGCGGATTGTTAGGCATGGCCAACGAGAGCACGCCCGACTCCAATGGTAGCCAGTTCTTCTTCACCTTGGACAAGACGGAGGAGCTGAATGGAAAGAATACGATGTTTGGTCGGGTGGCTGGTGACACTATTTACAATTTGGCAAAGATGGGCGAGGCTGAGGTGGAAGACGGAGGGGAACATCCGCTATATCCCACGAAGATCACCGACGTTGAGATCCTAGTGAACCCATTTGACGACATGAAGAAGAGGGAACGCATCGCTCGACGCACCGAACAGTCAGCCGCCCCCGCGAAGAAGAAGACAGACAAGAAGAGAAAAGGCGGCAAGCAATTGCTCAGCTTCGGCGACGAGGAGGGCGACGGTGACATCGAGCCACTACCCAAGAAACCCAAGTTTGATACAAGGATTGTGGTGGACGTGGAAGAAGATCCTGCAACTCGGACCAAGCCAGCAAAAAGCAGCAAGAAGGAGAGGGAGGCGAAGGAATCAAAAACCAAGGTGCCAATCAGGGAACCACCTTCGAGAGAGGCACCAGCCCTGGAGCCTTCACGTTCTCCAGTAGTCATCACCAAAGCAACCAAGAAACAACATGTCAAGATCGAGGACGAGTCTTCGCCAGAGCCGGAAAGGCCCAAGGAGAAGTCTGAGCTCGAAAGGACGAATGAGGAGATCGCTGCCCTCAAGGCTTCCATGAAGAGAATGGTCCACTCATCAGAGCCGTTGCAGGGAGAAAAGAAGAAGTCCGCCTTGGAGCAGCTGATACCAGAAACGTCCACAAGGGCCCGGAAGAGGAAAATTGGAGGCAGCAATATTACGGCAACGGAAGAAAGAAAAGCTTTGGACCTCCTCCAGTCATTCAAGTCGAAACTGGCCAATGCACCACCAGAGAAGACAGGAGCAAATGTTCCGACGGCAGAGGACGGAGAGGAGAAGGCTGCAGAAGAGACAGGGGGTGATGCAGCAAGGGAGCCAGTAGGTGAGGCGGGGGACGATGAGGTCTGTGACCTTCACTTTATTGCCAACTGCCAGAGCTGTAAGGCATGGGACAAGGCCGAAGCAAAGGAAGATAGCGACGATGAAGGTTGGATGTCTCATGCCCTCAGTTTCGCAGCAGACAAGCTAGGCAAGGATCTAAGCTACCGCAAAAAGGCCGAGGAGGAGCTCGTTGTGATAGACCCACTCGCGAAGGCCCGTAACATCCAGGCGGAGAGGAAGGCGGACAGGGGGAAGGACGGCCGGGGCGGAAGCTCCGGGAAGTCATGGGGTGATCAGGCACGTAATGCGCAGCTGGCACGCACGTCGTCGTTGGCCGGTAGGGGAGCAAAGTAGACAACCGCCTTGTCTGGTAGTCTAAGACAGTAGACAGTATTGTTCCGTTGTGTTTTGTTTTGAGATACCCAAAGTTCAGGCAGTCGCAGTACCTACATGCCATGATTCAGCATAGAGAAAAAAAACTTTCCGAAGCCAAGAACAAAGATTTGTATCGCGGCCGAGGATGAGCGGCAGATGGGAAAGGATTTCTCGTGACGGATGCTACATCCCACCCGTTGAGTATCTCGTCACAGTTCCAAAACGGACTGATGACGGAGCAGCGGAGTACCCACTTCAGTGGGGCCTTACACGCGGATCGCAGAATTTGGTAAATTCACCCGCAGATCAAGTGATGGTCCATTGCATGTGAGCCGTGACACTTTGGATGCCATCTGGACGTTCTGTGATGACACAGGCGATATGCCGAGTATAATGGCACCGGAACAAGAGCAGCACAAGTATGGGACATCGCATAAGACACAATAGAGCTCTTTGGAGGCAAATTGAAAGAGCGGACCGAGACCGGTAGCTCTTGCTTGAGAGGCCCTCCTCCATTGAATGGCGTTGAAATAAGGCTTCGGTCACCATTATTTGCACAAGCGCGATCGCGATCTTACAGGATACTATGGGGCTTCTGCCCCAGCTGCTGTTATGGCGGCACTGGGCGGGCAGTTCGATGTTCCCATCTGCCCATGAATCTCCCGGGTTGCGGGCAGGCGGGCTCTATCGATTGGATAAGATAAGCAGGGCCCCCCGCCAACTCTGTCAAGCGGGCCGTCCAAATTCCCATTCTAGCCTCATGACAATGCCGTCGAGAAAACTATCAATGTCCGTTGCAGGACTCAATAACCCCATTGAGACTGTCGCGGGGCCCATTGTATTGACTTGTCTATTTTCTGCCTTCTGATACGCTTCTACTTAAAGACAGGCTTCCCTACCACTTCCTAATTAATCCTTGAGAAAGAAAAGAATCCCCGACAAGCAAAGCAAGACAGGTCTCAGTCAACGTCCAAACTTACGATCAGGTCCCAATCAGGTCCCGATTACAAGATCCAATACATACTTCCCAAGCCTTAGACACCTCACACAGACGGCCACTAAAGCCTGACCCAGCCAGTGCCAGCCTTGAGCCTCACCAGTGGGGTTACCCTACGTAAGTAACCGCCATAACCATCTGCCTTGTCCCTAATGCCATCGCACCGTCGCCAGTCTTTCCCCGTCCTTACCGCTGCACCTGGCAGTCGCTGACTTATATATCCGGTGATCCATCAGAATCAGACTCTTCTCGGATTACCGAAGCTCGACCTCGAGCACAATTTCGTGTGACTTGAGCAACGGCATACCCACGGGCCCGAGCGACCCGGAAACGATCCGGAATTGAACATCGCGATTAGACTGAGAGGTCGGCCACTGTTCTGGCCAGCAATTTTCTGGACAGCGTCGCTTATTTGGAATACGTGGTCTTCGGCCGATCGCATCAAGGGTTATCGACCAATCTCGAGTTCAACAAGCGTCAAAGAGCACTACAGCCTGTGCAAGGCTCCAGATCACACGAATGTACCTAGCAATGCCGTCGCCGACTTCGAGAAAGCGCCCAGCCCCTGGCGCGTCGCCTCTACCGGCTGCACCTATTCAACAGGTACCTCAGCAATTTGCGCCGCAGGATTATAACATGCGCTGGAACGGTGTAGCCGCCAACGGCAACAATTATGCGGACGTCTCGAACCCGTATCTACTTGCACAGCAGTCCGCCCCACTTGGACAGGGAATTCAGTCTCCAACGCCGTCCCCATTGAATGTTCTCGCACTCCGAGAGCCCAGTGCCAGCAGAGCTCTCGTCCCCACGGCGCCGCGGGCTGCATACGATGAGCAATCAGACCAGTGGGGTGCTCCAACCAATGATGGCGCCTTGGTGCCGGCATTGAACGGAACGACGCCGCTGCTGAGCGAGGAGGAGCATTTGAGGATCCAGGTCGCCCGCGCAAGGAAGATCGAGGAGGAGGCTACAAAAGAGAACCCGGGACCGAACCAAAAAAGAAGCATTCCGCCATTTGTACTGAAGCTTGCCAGGTGTGTTTGCCCACAAGAGGCCTTTCGCACTCTAGCCTTGAGCTCGGGTCATCTTACTAACTACGTCGCAGCTTTCTTAACAATGGAAAGAATAGCGATCTCATCCGTTGGTCTGAGAAGGGTGACTCGTTCATCGTACTCGACGAGGATGAGTTTGCCAAGAAGCTCATCCCCGAGATGTTCAAGCATAACAACTATGCCTCATTTGTCCGGCAGCTGAATATGTACGGTTTTCACAAGAAGGTCGGACTATCTGATAACTCGATGAGAGCCAGCGAGAAGAAGAACAAGAGCCCCAGCGAATACTGGAACCCTTACTTCCTCCGTGATCACCCAGTCCTGCAGTGGCTCATCCAGAAACCCAACAAGAGCAGCGGCAAGAGGAAGGTCAAACAGGCGACCAAGGATGCGTCTGGTTCCCTTGAACCTGATAGCGACGTCGAGGATTTCATCGAAGATACCGCTGGCCAGTATGCGGTGACCGATATCCATCCCGGTAGAGACCTAGGACGTACCGAGGCTGGACCCCTGGCAAAGACCGAGATTGGCAAGTTTCGCGAGCAGCTCGCGCAGGTACAACAGAAGCAGCAGCAAGTCCTCAACATGATACAGAATCTGCGGCGAAGCCAGGATGAGATCGTGCAGCGGGCACAGATGTTCGAGCAGATGCATCATCGCCATGAGAACTCCATCACTGCCATTCTGAACTTCTTGGCCAACGTCTTTAGGAAGTCGTTGGAGAACGACGGAGGAGCACAGAACCTGTCGGAGATGCTGGCGAGCATTCTACCCCAACACGGTCAGAACCCGACGATACCAACAGCGGTTGTGCAGAACCTGGGCGACCTCTTCCAGCGACAAGATGCCGCCAGGGAATCAATGAGTCCAGCACCTCCGAAGCGTCCACAGCACCTCTTGCCTGGTATACCAGGGCAGCAAACTTCTGTCACACCCTCGGGCAATATGGCGACAATGCCTCCAAGCCCAGCACCTTACACTGCTGCCGCTTCTCAGGACGCACCTCAGACTTCCCGAGTTACCGAGGTCTTTGACGCATCGCCTGCCGACACATCTTCACCCAACTACATCCGTAATGAGCTTCAGTCAAATCCCCAGGAGACCATGATGAGGATCATGGATAACACCAACGCCCGCATGACATCAAACATCAACCTTGCCAAGGTTGCCGATGCCACTTCCGCCACGATGCCTACTGGTCAACGTGACAGGATGGTGAGCAGCATGTCGCGCAGGATGGTAACTCCTTCGAACGAATCGTCAGCCTCACCGTTTCAACCGCCGGCCATGCCCAGCACGTCTTCGGCAACACCCGCGTCGTCAAGCCAGCCAGCCCCTGCCCCTGCTCATCCCATAGCCTCACTGTCGCCTATTCTCAACGCGCCCAAGCCCCCATCGGTCCAGGAGGTCTCGCAGCCCCTGATCGGCATCCAAGAGCTGGAGCGTGCGCAGCGTGACGTCGACAAGGAGATCCAGAACCTGGGGCAGACCGTCGCGTCGCTGTCACCGAATGGTCACATTCCCGGGTATGGAGGCACCTCGAACGACTTCGATTTCAACCAGTACCTTGACCTGGACGGCAATTACAACAGCAACTACGGTTTCGACTTTAACGACCTGAACCACACCGGTGCTGGATTCGGCGCGGCAGACGGGAACGATTTCGACTTCAGCCTTTCCAATGCCGACTTCGCGCAGCCCACCGTCGCCGACGGAACGGCCGTGCCCGTCGGTGATGGGCTGTCGCCCAACAACGGGGCCGTTGCGACGGGTGATACGCCGAGCCCCGCTGTCACGGAGGAAATATTGCGGACCGACCTGGAGGGTGTGGAGCAGCCAGCTGCGAAGCGCAGACGGCAGGAGTAGGGGGTGAGTGGCGCTGGTACACCATGATCCTGATTTGGTCTTGGAAGGGATGACAGCATCTACCTACCGCTTCTTGAGAGAGAAGAGAGTCAGGTTCGCGTGGACATATTTCGCAACAGGGAATGGTTGTGTCATGTTTGGTGTGGTGCGGAGTCTAGTGAAAACGGCGATGCTTATGTGTGCCGCCGCCACAATGGGAAAGGGAAGATAGAAAGGTCAAGGTTGCCCACAGGAGGACCCCATAGCGTTTTGTTTTGTAGTGCTGATATAGCAATCGATCTGAGAATGGGAACATGGCCTGGTTAGGTCTGGAATTGAGGGTTTCCTGGTCATCTTTTCGAGGCTTACAGAGGTAGAAGGATTATTGCATATGTTTGCGATTAAAGTCGATTCAAGCAATGGTATGTTTGATCGCGGATTGAAACCCTTCTCTTCTATCTTCTATCTTATGACTTTGTCTCTTCATTGTCAAGTCCCCCTTCCCTGGTGATGTCCTTATCCCTTCGTCTTGCACTTCCTCGGTGGCCAAGCTGCAGATGCGAACGAATAGTTCACCGTGAAGTTGCTGCTTTCGGTGATTCGCAGCGTATGTTCCCGTGCATACACTTGTTCACTAATGCACAGATTCCATCGACGCCTTCCCCTACCGCCAGTCAGCAATACTTTTCCACCACGTTAACGACCCAGCTCTCTCCCTCCCAATGAGGACACTGAGCAGGGCGCCCATGCTGAGAACATAGCCCCGTCCCCCACACTCTCCCACTGTGGCGTTGCACGCACAGGATGAAAAGGGAAATATGGAAATATTTAATTGGCTACTCATATGGATGAGTGTGTCGGATAACGGTTTGGGTGCCATTATGATGCCGAATTTCATGCGACCCTCTAGTAGATCTTTGAAATCGCACACGAGGCCACGGACTTGGTATGTCAACCAGCATGTAACTCGGAGAAGGAAATCACTTGACAGATCGACAGCCCGCAAGTTTACGAGAGACGGACATGTATATCGTTCCCCTGCCTTCTCCCCTTCCTCCCGTACCTATACCCAATACTCCAAAATACCCCGATAGACATGCTGTTTCTGTTCGGTATACGCGCTCAGTAGTGCTGACCACCCACATACATCCAACCGGAGAACAACCCTCGGAAACAGTCTAGCTATCTGCAGGGACGAGCGATTGGCGGAGGACCGGATGCCTATGATTTGCCTTCTTCTGGAGAACAATGGGGGGGAGGGAGGGGGGTTTGGGAAGAGGGTAAAGCTGTTTCCGGTCCGCACGGGATACGCTATCGAGACAAAAGTGGCGAGTATCACTGCATACACACATGCATACATACATATCAAGTACATACCCACCCTATAGGTAGAACCTGGGGGAGGGGGCACGCTACGGCCAATCTACGGTAGGAAGGAATATTGCGCACCCCCCATCCTATCCCACAGAAGGCTGTTTGGGGTAAGACCGGCGTTCCCTTGGTGAAAGTGGTCATACATCCATCTGTACACCCACACCACCCCTCCTTGCCCCCAGCTTACTACGTGGGCTCCCCCTCCGCAGGACTCAGCCTTATGGGGGCCAACAAGGCGAACAGACGGACCACAGTCCACGGTCGCACGTGGGAGGGGGTAAAGCCGTGAGGCGACGACCCGGAAACCAGCGAGTAGTGGGTTCTGTATCTCCCCTCGGCAGTTGAAGGTCGCTGCCAGGTAGAAGCTGTATGGGGAGATGGTCAGATGTGGAAGATCGAACCGCCTTCTTTTGCTTTCCTGTACCTCCATCACCGTTCACCGCCGTACAGATGCCGAGTTAGACAGGCGAGAGCCTGCAGTTCGTTGTTGGCGTTGCATTGCGCACACGCGCTTGCTCGGGGGAATCATATTAATATACTCTACTTGTACAACATCTCCAGATGCGCGCGCGGACGTCCTGCTATCCTGATCGCTCACTCGTGTGTTTCGCTCCCTTGTTTATACCGTGCTTGTCTCCTCGATCGACGCGTCCAAGCGGTTAGGTAGCAATGCGGCTTTCGACTCCCCCATGCTCCGTCCTTCGTTACTGGATGACACTCATGACAATCATGACACTCGTCCAAGTCTTAGCTCATCCTCATCATTCACTCAATCATGTATGCAACTGTGCCAAAGCCAAAATGCTTGCCAGCCATTCATCCAACACCGACACCGCCACCTTTGCTACCACCGCCGACTCCGTAATGCAGATGCCCCTTGCTACCGTCCCGGCCGTCATGATACAGTTATATGCCAAAATTGTTGTTGCTGTTTGCTTTGCCTCTGTTTTGCTTTTGTCTTTGTGAAGATAGACTGCAAAGAAGTAGACAAGTGTTTCCAACCCTGATGCTCTCCTTGCTCCTCTCGATGGTTAGATACGCGTTCGTCCACCGTTGTACACAGTAAGCAGCAGGACGTATCAAGATGGTGAGAGTGATGTGCAGACACTGTTCTCAAAGATGCTCCATCAAGGTTCCTTTGAGCCACCGGCCTGTTCCACCCACTATGGCCGTAACGGGGAGTTGGGCCGCCTAGCTTTGGGTTCCGTGGCTCTAGTAGGCCGAATTTTAGGGCCATCCGAGGACCTCCATTTCCTGCCTGTTCATGGTCGTCCCTCAGCGGGCTTGAGTCCACGGGCTGCCAGGATGATGGCGCGCACGTGGCACGCGAAGTGTCCCGTGGGCTTGATCGTCCATTCACCTTGGTACACCATACATTTCGCCGTCCCTTCGAGAGCTCAAAGTGAGCCGGATGCGATGGCTAGAATAGTAGCCTGAAATAAAGACGAGGTGGTCCCTGAGTTTGATCAGGGCTCCTCTTAAGTATGCGTCGTCGCCAGAGCTGCGACCTCATTCGATCAAGGGTTTCTTCTGGCCTCCGACCATGCAGAGCCCCAAGTGCCTAAGAGCATCCTTATCGTTGGCAACGATTATCGACCTTGCGGGTAGCATGGGATTGTTCGGGTCCACATGCGATGCATCCTTGGCGGCTTGCTCAATGGCTTCCATTTCCTCCTTGCAGGCCTGCTGGTCCATGGGGCAGATAACGATGGGTTGCCGCAGGGTGATATCTCGAGCCGAGCCCATTTGAGCCTTTTTGCATTGTCAGTTTCTCCGCCTCTACACTGTGCTTCTGGGAATCTCGTACCTTGATGCTCAAATAGAACTCAATCTTGTAGAGCGTCGATGTCGTTGTGAACGAGTTCACCTCATACTGCGGAAATCCGGGCTTGCCTCTCTTGACGATACCTTCCGAGTCCCTAAGGTCCTTCGACGGGAATACGAGGCCCAGGTTTGTGACGTATCCGGCTTCAGGCAATTTGGCCCCCACTTGCTGCGTATGCTTTGCGATCCTGTTAACCTTCTTGGTTGGCTCGTCGCCCTCCGGGTTATATGTGATCTCCTCCTCAATTGCAAGTGTGATCTGCTTTATTGTAACCCGCTTGGCCTTATTAGACCAATCCGCATTTGGCGCCAGTTTGATATACACTGTAATCGGGTCGCAAGGGCCATAGCTCCATTTTGGTAAAGAAATTCCCAGCGTCACGAGGTTGTCGGCCGTCACCACCTTCGATTCAGGTCGATTGTACATCCCGAAGGTCGATAATGTGTCGTACCTCTGCAGAGGTATTGGGAAGGTGTATTTGTTCTGTGTGCTCGCGCCCTGCTGTACCGTTACCACCAGCTCGTAAAGCGTTTCGGCCGTTCGTGAAGGTAGTTGTAACGAGGCGGGTGGTATCCTCCGATTTGTCTCCTCGCCACCGCGGCCGAACGGTATGAACAGGACGAACGGCAGGTCCATAGCGATCACACTCTCTGCCTCCTTGCCGGCCTGGCACCTGAAAAGCAGCAGCTCCTTCCCCACCACATCGATCGTTTCTCTCCTTGGCGTGCCCAGGTGACGTTTTGCGACATTCTCGGCGGCGGGGTGTATCGTCTCTCTCCGCTGGAGACATATCCGTACTAACGAAACCGCGACTGGCATAGAATAGCCTTGCGATGGTCTTATCTCGACTTTGCCTTCTATGCGCGGCTGCTCGCAGTGGTTGGGTTAGCTTTCGCCGCTGTGGCGGGCTTGCGCAGCACAGTCCACGGAGATACATGCGGAGCATAAGCCGCCAAGACAGGAGCTTCAGGACTTACCAATGTTGCTGATATGCCCGGGTAGCCGACGAGGAAATTGCTATTTGGAGGGCCAGAGACCCGTACAAATGCGGCCATCCTGATGGCCAGGCCGGGGTTGCAATTGCGGGCGGTATAGTGTGGTGAAAAGAGGAGCGTGCGAGTGAAGGGTCATGAATGCGCCGCACCGAAAGCCGGCGTCGAGGCACAAGGCTGTAAAGCAGCGTTGCAGCCGAGCAGTGTGGGGTATCGATGCAGGGCGGTAGCCTGTTCTTTGCTGGTGGCAGGGAAGATGGTCGAGCATGCGGCAACTCGTGCCCGTGTAGTTTGCGCGGGCCAGCAGCGAAAAGTTCAAGTGAAGTGTCGCCAGCAGTCAATAGCGTCGGGAAGGAGGAGCAAAGTCGTTAAGTGTGGTCGCGGAGTAGGTGAGGGTGCCTAGTACATTGGCAGAGCAATCAGAGCGGAGGGAGAGGCCGGGCGGGCTTGGTGTGACGCCGTATCGCGCAAGCAAGTTAGCTGTCGTGCCCTCGAGTGGTGTAGCTCGGTCGCACTGTCGCAGTGTCAACGAGAGTGAAGCAGACTCTCTCAATACAGCAAGCGCAGGGAGTGTGGAGGTGCTGGAGGTGCTCGGCGCATGCAGTTTGTTTATCCGTCCGTCGGTGCTCCCTAGTGCAAAGTGATCGTGCTTGCTTGTCTTGCTGCATCACAGTCCAGTCTAAGAGGTCCTGGTACAACGCGCAACTTTCCTCGTTACTGGGATTGTCCTCGGGCGGCCGCGACGTCCTGCCAAGTCCTGGCGAGTGCGGTACGTATCTATACGGCGCAGGGAAGGCTCGGGAGCAGAAGTGATCGTCGCTGATGGTCTGCACGCCTGTTGGTTGCGGTGCTCTCCCTTATTGGGCAGATTGGGCAGGTCGGTCAAGGATGGAGACGGCAGAGGGCTGTATCGGCTGCAGTTGAGTACGGGTAGCGCACAGTATTCAGGGCCGGGGCTTGCGGCCAGCCAGGTCAGGCCCGGCAACCTAATGGGAGAAGGAGGACGAGAGGGTGGGGGGCAGTGGGAGTCCCCAGGGCGAGGTCCAGAGGTCCAGAGGTCCAGAGGTCCAGAGCTGAATGGAGGATCAATACAGATAATCTACTCGGCTTAGTTGGCGGTGATTGTTGCCCTGCGGATTCTTTGTAAGCTTGGGACGGCTGAGTCGAGACCTTCCCGGCCCGCTCCTCAACGTCACTTTTCAAAGTGACAGTAGCTTTGTAGGCCGTACTGTATTGTACTGTACTGTACGAGTGACGAGAAGGATTTCAGTGTTGAGGCCAGGTCGGTAGAAGTGTCAAGCAAGAAAGAGGAAGGGGGTGAAAAAGGGAACCTCCTAGCTTCCACGCAGGCAGAAACAAGGCTGGCAAGAGGATGTTGAGGGTCCACCTACAAGTACCAACCAAGTAGAGAACAGTAGGAACCCCCGTAGCCAGCGGTGCCAACGGTGTTACAGATAAGAGTCACGTTTAACGGTATTGTTGATTGTTGACTGTTCACCGTTGACGGAACCCTCAAATTGAAGGTATCCGTAGTTACTAGGCACCTAGGTAAGTAATAAGTAGTATCTAGTGGGTAGGTACCTGTGCCCCAGGCATGCTTGCTCAGTAGGTACCGCAAACCGCAGACCGCATACCGCGGTAGGGAGGACCCTGGTTTCTACAGCGCTCAGGCCTAATAAATGAACAGCGTCAGGCCCAGGTCCACTGGCGGTCTGTGAGCCCCAGGTGCATGGGGCAATTGGTGGGTTACCGGGGCGTAGTGGGTATAGTGGGCATAGGTAGTGGGCGGACCATACTACTGGGCTTACCTAGGTACCTTAGAGTAACGTCCATAGGTACCTAGGTACTTAATGTAGGTATATAACGTCGATCCGGACAGTAAGCGATCGAATGCACAAATGCACTCAGCAGAGAGCTGAATGACGAGCCACAACTGCCCCTCAGTTTCTCGCTATTATGTACTGATCACTAATACTGTTGGCCACAAAGAGCCAAGAGCCAACAATTTACCGCAAGTCGGTTGTGATAATTGGATCCGTGTAGCATGGCGTGCCATGCATTCCAAAGTCTCAGCATGACATGATGCTAATAGACCTGGGAAGTCAACTGCAGGATGGGAAAGCGACATAAAAGCCGGGGGAGCTTGATGCTTGTTGCTACCGGTACGGAAGTACATGGAGTCCATGGATACTACCTACCTAGGTACCTACCTAGGTACCTAGGTAGGTGTATACACGCCGGGCCAATCACATGATATACACGCGACTGGGGTAGCTCCAAAATTCGAGAGGCTCAACTGCTCCAGACATGAATTAGTTGACTGACAAGTCGAAACCCCAGTTCCGCGACCACCAACTACCGAGGCTCGGAGTCAGCATAAACATACCCAGGTACGCGCCACTGCCACCATGTCGGTCACTCTGCATACTACTCTTGGAGATATCAAGATCGAGGTCTTCTGTGAGAGCGTCCCCAAGACGGCCGAGGTAAGCCTCAAGCCCTGCACTCCAGTTGGCCCTTCCCAAGAGCATCTATCGCTAACCATGAAACGCGCCTCCAGAACTTCCTCGCCCTCTGTGCCTCTCACTACTACGACGAATCACCCTTCCACCGACTCATCCCCTCCTTCATGGTCCAGACCGGTGCCCCTGCGAAACCTTCACCACCCGAGAACCCCAAAGGCGGACGCTCGATATGGGGCGGCACCTTTGAGGACGAGATCCGGCCTGCCTTGAAACATACACAACGCGGCATGGTGTCCATGGCAAACAAGGGTCCCGGCACCAACGGCTCGCAGTTCTTCATCACCTTCGACAAGGCACCACATCTCGATGGCCTCAACACCATCTTCGCCAAGGTCATCGGGGACGACAGTCTAGCGACGCTTGCAAAGATCGAGCAACTTGAGGTCGACAAGAAGAATAGGCCGAAGGAGCCATGCAAGATCGAGAGGGTTACGATACATGCAAACCCTCTGGCAGGCTGAACCAATTCCTGCCGCCTAAATGAATTCAAATGTCCAGGCCTGAGATCGGTTCAAGGAGACTGTCGACGGCCGTAAGAGACGCTTCAGGAACAGCGACCACCTGTGGAGGCAGGATTACCCAGTTCAATGTGGTCGACCATCGGATATGAGAGTCTGGCCGATCTAGTATCGCTTGCTATGGTATAATTGCCATAGCAGAGTCCGGCCACTACAGACCGTGCGAATGGGAGGTTCCTGGGGCGGCATGTGGTGGGAATAACCCTTTCGAGGGATGCCAACCTTGTGAGAAGAGGAGCTGCAGTGCACGAGAGCCCGTTTCAGCCGTTCGTGTCACGCCGAGACGATGGTCAGATGCAACACGGTCCTCTGGTGTCAAGCAACACCTAGGTATCCTTGATGCACATTGAACAAGGACCTACCTTGGCGGAAGATCAACAACTACCAATTTATCGAAATTAGACTTGCCAACCTGCTCGACGTTGCAATGACGATCCTATGGGCAGCCGTTGTCGCACGAACGTACTTATCAGTCTCCCGGTCCCCTTTCCCCTCCCCCGCCCGATCGTCGCTGTTATCTCTCTCGCACCACCACTATTGCAGACTACCAGCACTCGCACGAGTGTAGCACATGGAGTGTCTTGTAGTAAGATGAGTTTGTCACTGGAAGTGTCTCTCGCTTGGGTAGCCATCCCGGCTCCGGCATCCATGTTACTCTAAGACGCTCCTGACCGAGTACATCATGGAGAGCCTACGGTCCTGGATGTTAGGAAGGTTCACTAATTGAATTACTGCGATGACATGGCGCACAGGACCCGCCACTCAAAGATTGCTTCCGATATTACCTCCGCGGTGCCTAATTGAGTTATGGCTATCAACCTCAGTTGACTGGCGCTGGTTCAGGCTTCAATTCCGAGGTTCAAATGGCTGACATTCGCTGGATCTACAATACATGCTTTTCATAGGATGATACCGTTCGCTTTGCGTTTGTGTTATAGCCAAAAGTGATGGCCATCCGACGACCTCAGCGCCCATATACTCGATGGCAATTTAAGCCTGTCTAGCGATGATAGCGGCAGCCTGCTCCGTCAAGGCATACACTGGTGCCTGGATGTGGGCACTCAACGGGACTGGAATGACCGAGGCATCAACCACATACAGGCCCTCCAGGCCCTGGACGCGGAGCTCACTGTCCACCACCTTGCCCATGGCACAAGTACCAGCGCAATGCCAAGTCGTAACAGCAGCCATCTCGATCCGCTTGTCCAGCTTCCCATCGTTGTCCTCGAGCGATACAGCCTCCATGCCCGGCACCGGAGGAACGCTCTCGCCCGCGATGTACTCCTTGCCGAACTCGGTCTGGAGCATCAGGCGTATTAATTTCCGCACACCTTCGCGAAACACGTACTTGTCCACCCCCGTGGCGAGGTAGTTGAGGTCAACCCTTGGGCCTTCGTTGGGATCAGCGCTCTTGAGCGTCACGCTGCCGCGCGAGGTCGGCAGGAACGGGACGGTCAGGGTGGTTAGGTGCTCCGCATCGGGGGTCACGCCAGGCACTGGCAACTTGAAGTAAAGGACGACGGTCTCGATCTGCGTGCGAGACTTGCTGAGTAGGCGGTGTGTGGTGACGTCCGGCGCCTGGCCCTCGTCCTTCTCGATAGCCTTGGCGAGGCCCTCGTGCGGGATGTCGGTCGACACTATCCAGTCCATCGGTACACCCTTGGCGAACTCGGGCCTCTGAAACAGTGGGTTATTGGATCCAAGAGTGTAGCCCTTTTCAGGGTTCTTGAGCTTCCAGGACTGGTAAAAACTTGTGTGGTCGTGGAGGCCCTGACCGACTTCAGGGAGATCTACCAGTGCCTCGATGCCGTGCTCCTTCAAGTGGGCGGATGCGCCAATACCTGACAGCAACAGCAGTTGCGGGGAGCGGATGGTGCCTCCGCTGCTGATAACGTTCTTCCCAGCGATGATCTTGCCGTCGGCCAGCTCGACACCTGAAGCACTGAGCCTGCCCCCTGACTTCTCTATCACGACCTTCCTTACTAA
Organism: Cytospora paraplurivora; assembly: GCA_021272945.2. Classification (NCBI taxonomy): domain Eukaryota; kingdom Fungi; phylum Ascomycota; class Sordariomycetes; order Diaporthales; family Cytosporaceae; genus Cytospora; species Cytospora paraplurivora. The sequence goes on along the minus strand of JAJSPL020000040.1, from coordinate 31,683 downwards.
GGTGTCAACAAGGACCTCAACACCATCTAAGGGGTAAACACTGGCGGAGTGCTGGCGTTTGCCATCCCGACGGGCCTCGCAGATGTAAGCACGACCGAGGTTGTTCCCAGAGTTCTGGTCAAAGTCGGGGAGCGCGGGGACACCAAGCTCATCCCAGCCCTTGGCGATGGGGTCCGTCAAGGGGAATTTGCGGCCTGCTGATTGTGCAGATGCAACGAATATTGGGCCATCCTTGCCGTGGTGCTCGGGTTTGCTGTCCTCATACCACTTCTCCGTCTTCCTCATGTAGGGCAGTTGACCCTTGTAACTCCATCTCTCATCGTCCACAACGGCAGCCCACTCATCATAATCGCTGGCAGAGCCGCGAGTCCAACCGCCTTTGTTTCTTGTGTTAGCTACCGGCTGTTCGATATCAGACAGGCTGCCTGTTGCCATAGTGAGACAATTGTAGAATTATAAGACTCACCTGAGTTGATAAGTGTGCCACCACCAAGTCCCTTGCCCGCATTGTACGGAATGCTACGGCCTCCGAGACTTGCTATGGGCTCGGTAGGGTACGCCCAGTCGAGCTCTCCGCCCAGGTTTAGGACGTTGGGCTGCAGGATATCCGTCCTTGAGCGGGTGTCCTGGCCCGCCTCGATGAGGAGGATCTTGGAGTCTGGCTTATACTGCCGGAGACGGCTTGCGAGAACACACCCCGAAAGGCCGCCCCCCACGATAATGTGGTCATACGTCTCGGAACCCATTGCATATAACCAGGTTTATAATGGTTATGGTATGGAAGAGTGCCGGTCAGGCAGGCAGACAGTGTTGCAACCCCGCGCGAAGGTATTTCGACCGGCCGTTAGTCAAGGGAAACAGAGTAGAAAACCCTATATTTGATATACCTACGCTCAAGGCCAGAATTATCAGCCGTTGGCGGCTCGCCTCGGTCTCCCGGTAATTTGGGAGAACACATGTTCTGGGATCTATTATGGGGGGTGGGGGTGGACAAGGCGGGTCATGCGGCGACAGGAGATACAAAATCCACCACTGGACAACTTCGGCCGTTGGTTACTAGGATTATATTCTTCGCCCCACGATTGTGAGATAAGAGTTGCCACGTGCTGTTGTGACCCTGTACAACATGGAGCTTCAACCATATCATTGGATAATTGCATTGTGAGTTTGCTCGTTATGGTCATGCTTCACTTAAGGGACCGATTCAGGCAAGAGCCACAGCGTATGAGGTTGGCACGATCGAATAGTCTACATGTAATAGCTCATCACATGAAAGCCCATATATTTGCCTGGTGTGTGGATGACCTCTACCTCGTTGCTGATCTTCCCTTGTGTGGTATAGTGTGCTTATTGACGAGCCAGAGCATCTCGACGACTCCCTTCTGCATCTACATGGCACACTGGCGAGGCCATTCCTGAGTTGTGGGCCGGGATCCACAACAGTGTGTCGCCTGAACGGGTATAATCAAGAATCCAATACCACCAAGTTAAAAGTACTGTACATCAGGAGAATGAACAGATCTGGAATCCTGATCGAAACGGCAACGTGTTCGCATAGGTAGGTAGTATTGTAGGATTTTCAGACGGGGTCTTGGGACGCCTGACAAAGAGGCACTGACCGTCCCCGGCCGTACCTGCAGGAATGTGCGTCGATGTCACCTAATGTTGCACTGCGAACGGGATCGTGCTGAGGTGTTGGTGGTTCACGCACAAGGGAACTGCATTCGTGATTTTGTCTCCTCACTTCATTGACAGATTCGGAACCCGAGGATCGTCGGATCTGCCAGGGACGCGGACGAGGTTCAGCTTCGAAGTCTGCAGTGACTGAATGTTATATGCCTTGCAAAGAGGGCCTGTTACCGAAGCAATGGCCTTCGTTATCTGTATATGCTAAGTCACGTGTTGACTGAATAGAGTTCAAACCTTCACATGCAGCGGCCATTGGCCCCTTTTCTTTGCTTGTTTGTGTTCGAGACTAACTTCGAACGGGGCGATCGGTGGCTAACCTACAACATTTCTGGTGATGATAAACCAACTACGGACTTCATTCCCCGGCTATACAGATGTTACTCGGTTCTCTTTCCCCACCGTCAGCAACCAAACTCCTATTTATTGGGATTTCCCGAGGCTGAAAGTGGATCAGATGCATGAGCGGGCATAGGCAGGCATGCATTCAAATCCTCCTCCTTCCGGCTTCCTTCTAAGCAAACTGCGATGTGATGCAATAAGAATTGCCTTTTGACTCCCAGCCATCTGCGGGCCTATCTTACCCCCCAACCCCCAAGAGGGTGACCTGCCCACACAATGCTGGAAGGTGTCTGAGTCAAATTTCAGTGTTGCCCGACCGCACACTCCATAGGAACTTCGACGAAGCCCGCCTGCTGGAGCGAGTCCTGGGCCTGGACGTGACCGTACATACGAGTCTCTTGCGGCCAAAATATGGCACCCGTGGTCAGTGAGGGCGAGGTCATCACAAGCACTGTCATCCCTCTCGCGCCCAGGGCGCAGGTGTATCGTTTTGTGTGGTGCGCGGGTATATTCATCGTCCTCACGGCGATATGGTCGGGCATGCGGGTCTATTCGAGACGGGCCCGGGGGATGCCATTGGCAATCGAGGATGTCCTATATAACATATCCGTGGTATGTACCGCTGAAAACTCTGACTTCCCGCGGATGTCTTGTCAGTCAGTCAGCCTGTTGGTGGCATCTTGCTCACCTGATGTTGTTTCCAGGTCTCATTCTACGGCTTCGTCATCGCCTTGTTCCTGAGTAAAGTCACGCACTTTGGCCCTCGCTCATCTTCAGTTCCAGGATGACTAACAAAGCTTTAGGCATATACTTCGGTGGAGCGGGCTATCATATGTCGCAGTTGGACAAGTATCACGTTGCGAGGTTGACGCAGGTGGGTTGAAACCTTTTGTGTTGCAGCGATGGGCAGTCTAGCTAATTCGTATAAATTCAACAGTCATTCCTCGTCGTTGAGACGCTGTACGGTATATCGATGTGCGCCGTCAAGTGGAGCATGTTGTTTATGCTCAAGCGTATCTTCGCCGTCCGGCGCTTTGAGGTTCGTGGCAGTTATCCATGGATGGCGATAACCCGCTCCCGACTCAGCATGTGGACTTTGCTGACTGGCACTGACACTATATCCAGATCGTGGCATGGGCTATAATAGGTCTTCAGGCCGGATGGCTCGTTATGACAGTGCTCATTGGGTTCCTCATCTGCCGACCCGTAGCGAAAAATTGGGACCCAACGGTCGACGGTACCTGCGGGAACAGGATCGCAGGTTATACAGCTGTCTCTGTCGTCAATGTGGTTGTCGACTGTCTCATGCTGATACTTCCTCTGCCCATGATCTATAATCTGCAGACAAACCCGGGTTATAAGCTTGGTCTGTTCGCGATATTCAGCATTGGTATAGTGTGAGTTCACTCACGAACATTTTCTCCGGCTCTTTGACTACCGAGGAAGAGGTGACGAGCCGGCTTCACCATGCTAACGATGAGCATGAGGAACAGAACCATAATCTTCTCCGCAATACGTCTGAGGTCTCTGAATAGCGTCGACTTCGATGACTTCGCTTATAGCGTCATACCTGTCATGACATGGACAACCGCCGAGTCCGGTGTTGCCATCCTGGTGGCATCCTCGGCCCTTCTCCGACCGGTATTCGACAAGGTATTTCGAGGCATCATGTCATTATCATCATCAGGGAGTCCACGCCCATCAGGCACATCCCTACCATATTTGAATAGCCAGTCCAAAGTAAACAACAAGGCACGGAGGGAGTTCGTAACTGTGGGAGACGTAAGTAGCCGGGCCGCATCCTGCTGCCACCACACAACTTCTGGCCATGAGACACGATCAACGACGATCCACCAGGCCCCTTACTTGCAACAAAGTCACTAATCCACGTCTCTCTAGTCGGATGATAACGTTGAATTTGGACAGCTTGGTCCCCGTACGGAGCACATACACTTGATTGAGATACAGGCCGGCGACAGAAACAGCAGAGGTGCCTGGGTTTCAGAGGATGTGGAAGCGGGACCATCCAACTCGGAGAGGAAGGGCCGGATGACGATACTGGTTCAAAAAGAGGTCGAACAGACATATACAGCGAGAGATGTCTGAACAAAACCGGGGAGCCAGTAAAAGGTCACCAGCACTTGAGAAATTTTACCAAGACGTTGTTAGTATTCATGATGTCCTGTAATGAAATGATCAAAAAACAATATTCAGGAGCATAGACTTGAAGGTTTCGGTACCGTGGTGAGTTGCAGTAATCGCCATAAGATTGTGTCTGGTGCGCAACGCTGGGGAGTATTTCTGCTACGTGATCGACCTTGCAGCTATTTCCTTCCTTGCCTCTCGTTCCCTCAGATTTGTGTACTTTCAACAACAACACACACGCACTGGCTTGATCCAATACAGTCTGATTCGGCTGTTAATACGATTATGGTCGCCCCTATCGGTCCGTTTCTGAAGGCATCGTGACCTATTACAATTTCGTTCCGAAATCACCCGTGGACGCAAGCGAGCCTATCGATATTGTTACTGCAAGTGCGAGCCGAGCACAAATGGCATTGATTATCCATTAATATAGGTAAGGCTCGGACAATACGTTCCCTGGGGCAGTTTTCAAAGATATCTGGTCCTTGTTGATAGAAGGACCGCGAAAGGGATGAGATTGCGGGTTAAATAGCAAAGCCAAAGTAACCTAGGTAGAAACCTTTCCTCATGCAAGCAGCTAGGGATCTCCATTCGAGATATAACAATCCGATGTAGTTATACCTGGCCAAATTCTTACCTGAGTCGCTTGCTAAAAAAAAAAAAAAGGGAAAAAAGAAAGAAAAAAAAGGTTCTTCAAAAGTATCTATCTTTGCGAGAGGGTCTTAGGTATCATTGGCTTGGACATAATATCATCGTCAAATTGCTTTCTTCATATTTATGTTGCCCACAGTATCCTAGGGTACAAATTATTGTCCTCTCCAAACCGTTGACAGCAACTATCCCATAAGATAGTGTATCTGGACAGTTTTCTTTACTAATGGAATAAATCATTACTACACCTTGGTAGGGATATAAATAACAATGAGCCCACGGGTAATTAATGAATCTATAGGTTGCTGCAACAGTTTATAAACCACCTAATTATTACATCCTACCTGAAGAAAATAGCCCAGCCCATCTATATAAAAGCACCAGTCAACAAGTCAGGAGTCCTTATGTATATGATTTGCAAACAATTCCTATATCTCGGAGCGCACATTCCAAGCTAAGGAAGAAAGCACATATATGATTTCCTCAGCCCCGAGTAATTTTGAATCGGGAATATAAACAGCCGATTTACTGATCTTTCGCTAGGATATCACTGCCAGTCTTAACACATGCAGCATTAGTATATACTCTTACAGTATAGAACCTATCCGGTATATACATGTACATCTCTCCCTGACCCAGTTAGTTACAGTACGGCAGTTCCAAGGTTGTTCTATAACTTCCTGCTCTTTTTATTAAGCCCTCAGCGCGGGAGGGCGGCCCCTATGCAGCTATGCTTCAGATATACACATACGTGAAAGGAAACAAAAGGGGGGCTGTGGGCGGGGTAAGAAGGTGCAAGCACGGTCTAATACTTTTATCAAATAAAGACTTGCTCGATATCAGCTCTATACTTAGTTTACCGGACGAGTTCGCAAGAATCCGGAAAAGAATCATGTCACGATACAAGGGAATGAGAGAGGCAGAGCTGCAGTTCCAGTGTATTTGTGAACACTTTGGCTAAAGAGGAAGGAAGAAGGTTTCCAGCATAGCTGTAGGCCTTCAACCTTGAGGCTATATACAGGTGACGGTGGGGCTAGTGGGGGACAGCAACCCTAACCCTAGCCGTCCCGTTACAAATCATATCAAAAAATCTTCATCAACTTGATTTCGAGCTCCTGACCTAAGGAGGCAAAAATATGAGTGACAACCGTGAGATTCGAACTCACGCCCTTTCGGACTACGGATTACTGTGAAGCAAGCCTAAACGTAGCGCCTTAGACCTAGAAGATATTAGTGACTTTTCGGGTATTTCATATAGCAATTGTTAAGACTCACCACTCGGCCAGGTTGCCCTATCAAAGTTGTTCTTCGATATTGTGGTGGACTAGTAGATGTTTGTACCTTTATAATGTCGCAGACTCGCCGACGAGTCCGGGGTTTGTTTTTGTATATAAGCCTGCTAGGCACCTAGGTAGGTTCACAGGATGGGACAATACTGTAGGTTTTATGCACAAAGCAGGCAGATGGAACAGATATAAGATTCATATCCCTTGTGTTCTGGTGCCTTTGTTTTTGTCTGTTGAGCAGGAATGGGAATTGAGACGAGTGTAGGGGTAAGTGAGTCCGTTGGCTGCAGAAGCAAGGGTCTCTTCTGATACTGAGCTGGTTAGGCAGATCTACCTACCTAGGTAGGTAGGTACGGAACCCAGGTACAGCCTAGAGTATGCAAGTGCGAGTTATATAAGCTATATCCTCCACTTCCAAGACCATATCTATCCTTTGGATGATCATCTTCAAGAACGTCTACTCTGGCTCACCCGCTTGGCCCGGGGCCCTCTTGCAACCTTGGTAGGCGTAGCTATATACCTGTAAGTGACACTATATAAGGAAGTCGTCGCCGAGGGATCGGGTGACCCCGGTAAAGGTAGTGGTCGTCATGGCGTTCGATGCCTGTTCCTGCTCTCTGAAGGAATTACAAAGACCGTGAGGCGGCCGGACTATGTGCAGACCCTCGGATCCGGGCCGGAAGCCGAGACTTGGCACTCTCACCTTACGGCTGTAACTAATTGCTTAGTATTCGATGCAATGGGTGGCTGCAGAGATATAGGAATATTGATGTTTATGAATCTTTTAAGAGAATTATGCGACCAGAACAGCACTGTCATCTCTGGCCCGCTGGTCTCGAAACGTCGTGGTTCGGTAAAGCCCCCTAGCTCTTGCAGCAGATTCTTGGCCCAGCCTGCCCTCCCCCGAAATTTCTCCTCGACCTTGAGAGTCGTTCAATCACTCCGCGCCTTGCCCATCCGATCAGACCAAATACCGTAGCAACCATGACTTTCGACGATGACGACGACGGGGTCCCGACGCAGGCCCCCGCGCAGTCCCCCGAGGACGCGCAGGCCACCGCCGAGGAGGCCCTCGAGGACGAGGCCCAAGACTTCCGGCACTTCGCAGCCCTGCAGCGCAAGAACTTCTCGGCGTCGACCATCCGCAAGGGAGAGAAGGACTTCGAGGAGTACGGCACCAAGTCGCAGGCCAGCGCGCTCGAGCAGAGCCGCCGCGCCATGGAGGAGGTGCTGGGCTACACGCGGGTGCACAAGGCCAAGGAGTGGGCGCGGGGCTGGTACTTCCCCGACCGCTGGGTGGACGACGAGGTGTTCGAGGGCAACGAGGTCAAGACCGCGAAGGTCGCGGCTGAGAGAAAAGAGCTTCACGCGAGGGACAGGGTCGTCTGTGTGGGTGTCGAGTATAGTAAGCTGGGCAGGAAGATCCGTGGCCAGGGCACCAACCAGCCTGGCTGGGACCAGGTGTGGTTGTTGCCGGAGGAGGCGCTCTTCTTGATTGAGAGGGGAAGCTTGGATCTCTGGTGGCCGACGGCCCCTATGAGCGAGATCTTCCCGGTCGATGGTGAAAAGAAGAAGTCACTAGAAGCTGAGGTCGAAGAGGAGGACGAGTACGCGCTTGGTATTCCACTCAGTCTCCAAGCTGCGTACTCACTTCTCGTCGGGAACGAGGGCGAGCGGGGGAAGGTCAGTCTACGCAACTTACAAGTCTATTCGAACCTCAATCGCGGGGGTTTCAGCATCCTCAGGCCGCCGCCGATTACAACACCGGAGGATCCAGCACCGGCCCTCATCACCTCCGCCGAAGCCCAACAGCAGCCCCTATGGCAGCGCCTCATCAGCTTACTCTTCCCCGAAACAAAACCTATCCCACACGCATATGGCCCACTCATTCGACCCGGCCTCTACAGATCCTACGAATCCATATACAAGCAACTAGCGCTAGTACCCCGACACAAACCCACAGCACACCCGCCCAGTCCCCCCTTCCAGGTTCAGGACAGCCCCTTCCGGGTACAATACCACGTCTGGAAACCCAGCACAACCAACTGGTCCAAGACGAAGCCGCCCGCGCCGGACTACTACCTAGCCGTTGTTGACGCGCACGAGACGTCCGTGCCTACGCGCGAGGAGATCTCGGCGCTGCTGGACACCCAGGCGTACGAACCGCCTCCACCGACACCGCCGGAGAGGGAGGGCCCGCACGCCGTGCACCGCAGGCTCCAGCATGGACACAGGAACGTGCTGGTCGCGGTCAATGATCATGGGGTGATCAACTACATCCGGTTCGCTGAGGGCGCCTTTGGCGAGGAGCTGCTGTATAAGCGGTTCGACTCGATGAATGCGCCGAGGGGCGGGAAGAGGGGCGGTGGGAGGGGCGGAAGGGGAGGTAGGGGTGGTAGAGGAAGAGGTGGGCAGGGAGGGAGGGGCGTGAGAGGGAGAGGTGGTTGATCTAAAGATGGACGCGCATGAACGTTTGGCTGCTTTCACGACGTTGACGTTATGAGATACCCTTACAATGAGGACTATGGGCCCGGCAGTCCTCTCCGCTGTGCTGGGTCTGGAGCAGATCACAGAGATATTAATCTTTGCCTGCGCATCGGCTTACCTGGCTTCCTTACTTTTTGCTTGAGAGACACGGAAGACTGCTGCTGTTCGACTGCCCGGCCTGTTCGCCCTTCGGACGCTCTCGCGGCGCACTGCGACCAGCTCCGTCAGATCGATCGCTCCGCGTGTCGGTCCGGCGAGTGATTCACAGCGCGAATGACCGTGCGGCCCAGGAGCTGGAGATTCTCGAGGTCAAGGGCCAGGCATGTCCTCGGGAAAAGCTGTCTCTTTTGGAGCTGCAGGCTGATCCTACCCCATTCTTGGACAACATGGCGCCCAATTCGAGTCAAGGAGTGTTGCCTTGTGATCTCACAAGAGCGTGTTCGTCCCACGTTTCTCCCTCGGCTGATGCGACCCCAAGCGTCGAGCGGAATGGACCATGCTGGGAGAGAGATCCTGTGTAACGGAGACGCCCTACACTATTGCCCCCGTGCGACTTGAGGGAAGAAAAAGAGTGGTCGATACTCGGGAAGGCTTGCGTGGCCTCAAAACCGTCGTGCTGAGAACAGGGCACTTTATTGTGCTCAGGTGTTCTGTCTAAAATGCTTCGGAATATTATATGTGCTGCCAGTAGCCAGCTATTGAACAGACCGCTCTGCAGTGTCTATCTCCCTGCAGTGGATACCTGTGAGATTTTCATTGCTCTACGGGAACACTTCTCAGCAAGCATAAGCATACTCGGGATAACAGACTACTTGCAACAACAAAGTCAAATGAAGTTACCATTGATGGAAACTGGGTCAAGCCTCTTCCTCGAAAATAATACTTTACGCAGAATGAGGCCAGTGACGCGGGATTGGGACGTTGAGGATCGCTCGATTCCCAGTTGCCTACCTGCCCAAGAGAGTGCCCCACCAGTACTGTGAGAAGCTGCATGAGGCATACGGAGACGGTAAAGATTCCAGTGCCGGTCCCGGTGCCGGTGCCGAGTTGTAGCATCAAAGTAAAAGTCTCAGTGGCCAAAGCCAAGCAGACTAAAGGTGAGCTCATTTCCGAGGGTCCTTGTGCTATTGAATAATGTACAGGGAATCTTGTTACATTGGTTTGATTATACCTCTATTTGTAAACATTAAAGACAAGGTAGACTACTTGTTTACAGCTGATAGTCTACCCAACGCTACTTGGACAGTCAGCGCATCTGTCAACAAGTCTGCTTTACGACTTGACACCGTCACATAACTCGGTTCAGCACTCCAAAGCTCCTCCGTAGAGTATGTGTATTAGAGGGGCACCACACTGGCCAGTCACTCGAGGCCAATTGGTGCATGTGGTGAATTTCTGAGATCCGAAGAGCCCAAGGACCACCCAAACAGCCCCCACCAATCTGGCCTATGCAAAGTTCCAAGGTTCCTCTTCAGGTGCTGCGAAGCTAAAACCACAACCATGACACCCGCTGATTAACACTGTTTTGCTTCTCAAAGTTCCACGGTCGATCAGTAAAAAGGTCCTCCCCCTCCAAAACTTCCAAGGTTCCCCAGCCATACTAAGATTCGCGCAACCCGTCTCGAATCCCCAGGCTATACTTTCCGTATTTGCATTTTGACTTCTCAACTAACTCCTCTCTTCTCTTCTCTTCGTTTCCTAAACCCATTCTCTCTCTTCCACCTCATCTCTCTCTTTCTCTCCCTCTCTTCCTTCTTACCCAACGACTTCAAGTAATCAATGTAAGTCAATCCATATACGTGCCAATTTCCCCGTCGCCCTTATCAGGCACCAGGCCCTAGCCAGTTCCTTCGTCAACCCCACAACTTCTTACCTCTCACAATCGCTCTTCCCTCAATCTATCTCTCTCACGTCGCTGTCTCACCAAACATTGACTGTACCGAGTCCTTACACCGCGCAGCAGCTTCGAAACAGCCACAACATTGCGCAATTAACATACCGAACATATCAAGTTCACGAACACAATTCAATCAAGCCAATGATGGAGTCTGACAACTCCAACAATTACGCTCCTCGGGGTCGGAGTCCTTCTGCAGTCGACAGCCACCAGTCGGCAACTCAGCAGTCTCAACCGCCCGAGGCCGCTCTAGAGAAGACCCCCACCACAGACACCTCTACCGTCGTGTCCAAGCCCACAAGCCCCGTTCCAGAGGCCGATCGACCACAGACAGCCGCTGATGTCGCCATCCATGACCAGGACAAGTAAGTTACACTTCCATTTCCTTATGTCCGCTTCCCAATCCCGATAACCATTACCAACTACTCCCGACGTCCCATTCATCCACTGCCTCACCGTTTATTTCCTTCCTCGGCCCAGCACATTTCTCCCGTACCCCAATGGCACGTTCCTGTCGGCTTTTTGTGGCTCTCTGTATACGCGAACAAGTCATACTGGTAGTGAAACCAGTTGTCATCACACTTGAGGAGCATCCATTTGGGTTGAATGATTCAATTTGATGGGGAAGAGAAATTATTCCTAGCAGTCACAAATCAGAACCAACCTGGGAAGGACTTTGGCGAAGATGTCATCTTTGGCAGCAGCAATTGATCCAAAGGCCCCAAGACTTGTTTCCTCTCCAATCCAAGTATGAATTGATAAGCCACGGACACCTTCAACGAAGTGGGTTGTCTTGTGAGGCAAGTCTTGATTATGACCACCACCACAGGGCCAGACACCTCAACACCAGACAGCCATGCATTTCCGACCTCATTTGTTTATCTCAACTTGCTGTCGTCCCAACTCTCCGTCCCAGCCTGGTAACTACTTGCTTCAAGCACTGCCCTGCCAGCTTCATCGTCCAATACTATATCCAAGTGGATGGTCCGAGCGCCTACACTTCATAAGCAACCCCCTCCCCCCATTCTAGCAATGCAGATCTGCTAGCAGGTGGACTACACATCTTCCATCATAATCATTGCAACCCATGTCATGCTTGTAAGCCCCAAGTTACAGGCCAGATACAACGGTTCTCACTCTCCGTTCACTCTCCGTCTCCCAACTTCGGCTCGGAAGAATCATATTATCAAGCGACTTGTCACTCTCCCTCACCTCACCGTTCACTTTACACTAGTCTTAGCAACCTGCCACACCCGTCTTGGTTGCTCGACAGCCCACGAGATGCACACGCTCTACACTCGTATCTGAACTTGAAACGAACTCCAAGCTGATACAAAATGACAGGCCCAAAGCTTTCCCGTACGACGGGGATGCCAAGACGGACATCAAGAGGGCTGTCAACGAAACTGCACAGGAGCATGCCCAGGGGGATAGCAAGGAGCTCGCCAGGTACAGCGCCCAGACCTCCGTCCCCGAGGACGACGACATCAACGACGACAATCTTAGCCCCCCACCCGAGTCCCTCAGCAGTCTTTCAAGCAGAGATGGTACCACGAACGGGGTCCAACCGGGAGCAGTAGAGGATCCCGAGGACGAGATCGTTGTGGGCTCTGTCAAGGCCAAAATCCTTTCCGAGGCTACGAAACCAGCTGCTACCGTTCCAAAGGAGAAGAACACCGCCCCGAACACCACTCCAATTGAGCTTGAGAGACGTCCTAAGCGGAAGCGCGCTGCGGTTTTCAGCGACCTTACTGAGGACAAGATGACCAAAAGCGTGAAAGCCGACGAATCGGACGATGATGCCTCTCCCGCACCTGGCTTGGCCGTGGCTACCAGGTCGTACAAGAGCTCCCGTGGTCTTGCCAGTAATCACAGGAGTGTGGTCCTGGGTTATTGGCGAGAGAGCCAGGCACCCGATGGGTTGAAGCATTTGGTCAAGGGCTTCATCGACTCGCGCGACCGCCTCCGTACCCGTATCCAACCCTTCAACCGGGAGGGCAAAATTGTGACCGAGCACTACCCCTTGAACCCCGGACCTGGTGGCAGCTGGGTCACCTTTGACAAAATCGTCTTCGACAGCCATCTCGTTAACCTGGACCAGACCCAGGTTAAGGAGTATGTCAAGATCCGAGCCGACATGTCAGAAACCGAGACGGAGCAGGACACCACGGCCAATGACACCGCTGCGGTCCAGCAAGCCATCAAGCGCTGTCGAGACCGTTTCCCTCAGGCCGAAGGTAACCAGCCACCCCAGATTGCCTACGGTGCAGACCAACCTGAACATGCAGTCAATCGTCCTGAGAAGCGGCGTCGCACTGGCGGCTCGAATGTCGCTGGTGCTGTGTCAACTGCCCCAGCCACCCCGGTGTCTCAACTGAGCGAACTGCATGGCACCCGACCTACCAAGATCCTTCTTGGCTATTGGAAGAAGTCATCTGAGCCTGAGCTCGTCGACAAACATGCTGTCTTCGGCATCTTGGGCAATAATGACATGTTTCGCGTCAAGGTCGGCCGTGAATCCCGCGATGGTCGCCCCGTGCAAGGTAACTTCCCGGCGGGTGCTGGGGCCTTGTGGATTCCGTACGATGACTTCGAGCCCGAGGTTTTCTTGAAGGATCTGACCAGGTCCGAAATCAAGGAGTACTGCCGTGTTCGTCAATACCAAATCGACCAGGGTGAGAAGCCTGAGCAGAGGCGTGAGAATGAGGGCAAGGCTGTCACGGAGGCACGTCGTCGTATCAAGTTGGGCTGGACTAGGCCTGAGCCCAGGGAGCCCGTTGCCAACAGCTTTAATTCCGCTGGCGACGACAGCCCGTACACGGATGCTGTACTCCAGACCGACACTCCCGCTCACGACACCCGTCATGGCCAGGCTCGTCGATTGGGGCCCGCCCTCGCCCCCAGCCCCGCCCGTGCATCAACTCAGCCGCCCGAGTTTCGCGCCGCCAATAGGTCGAATGGTGTTGAGGCTCGTGTCGAGCGTACCAACAGCCTTGCCCGCAATGCTGTTGCCCGTGCCGAGGCTGTGCAGAGCAGGAATGAGCATCGCGATGCTAGCTACGCCATTAATCAGGCTGCCAATGGACTCAATGGGCAATCCTCGTTCCACGAAAACGTCTCGCGTCTGAACAGCATCTGGGCTTCACAGGAGGCTCGCCGTATGCGTGCTGGCGACGAGGATGCGAAAATCCACCTTGGCATCAAATACGAGCGCAAGCAGACCGGCCCTTTCCAGGGCAAACTCGTCTCCCAGGGCACCATCCTCTCCATCGATGGCGAGGACTACGTCGAGTACCGTGTGCTTACCAAGCCCACGTTCTAAGGTCGTTGCCACTGGCATGAGGTGTAAAAGTGGAAGCCTTTCAATGGGGCATTTCCGTTTCTTCACCTATTCGATGTGTTCATCCATCCGCGACTGATCACGCTCCTCAACATATTCCCGAATCATTCAGGGTTTTTTTTTGTTTTTAACACGGGCTCTTCTATTCGGCGTTCGGTTTACGGAACTAATACCCACTTGCACGTTCTGGTTATCCCCCTTCCTACCTTTTGCGCATGTCTGGATTATATCGCTCATTGCGACTCGCCTAATTTGACACTGCTCTTGTTTTGTTTGGTTTCTTTCGAAGACGGCTTTCTTGTGCTCAACAACAATTGACATATTTCTTGCGGCATCTGCATTGCCCGCTTGGTGGTTGCGGTCATGCCTTCAACAATGTACGAACGGTGTCACATACCGTCGGCAGAAACATTGGACGGTCTTGGTCAGGGTCCACCGAAATGGCAGGACTGGCTTCCCAACTTGTATCTTATACCCGGGAAGAACACATGTATCAATCGCGCGTTAGCCAACATCGACTGCATAGCTGTGGGATGGGCGGGTCAGACTTAATGGACGGCACTGGCGATCTGACCGCCCTGGAAAATTGCTACTTTTTACCTGTCGACGACTCTACAGTATGGTTACCAGGGATTAGGAATGTCTAATGAAGATTTGAGACGTGCATCTTGTGCTCTTGACGGAGGGGAATGGCCTGACTGACTGGTTTTGGACCACCGCGTTTGGCGGCTGGTTCATGACTGCAGAATCGGTGAGAGTCAATAATCACATGGAGGTGATCTGGAATCCCAGTTTAGATAATCAACCAGACAGAACCGACTCTTGCAGTTGAGAGCCGCACATTGTATGAAAACTTTGCTAAATAGTCGCTCGTGTTCAAGTTTCGGGTAGGGACGTGACAGGGTCAGCAACGCTGTGATATTCAAGTGTGAAGGAGGCTCGCCTGCGAGTCTTTGGTGATGATACAGACTAGGGCTGCTTGCGACTTGTAGTGCTGGAGGATCGGTTGAGGCACAATCATACAAGTCCTCATACTTCTCAATTCATCCATCTCTGGTATCTCTATAGAAAAAAGCAAGAACCCATTAAACCGAGTTATCCCATGCGATTTGATTTTATCTTCCCGACCTCCGTTCCTCACGAACCACCGCGTCAAAATCTCCCGTACTGCTTGCTCATAACACCGCCTAGGCCTCTTGCCTGGGCTCGGCATCATCCGCGTAATTCTCGACCTTCATGTCATTCAGGCCGAGGTCCTCCTCCTCCTCCTCCGTCCGGTCGTAGTCCTCGACCGTCATCTGGGCGTCGGGCTTGCTGGGGTCGTCCGCCAGGCTCTGGACGTAACTGCTCGCCATGGGGTCGGTCAGGATGACGGTGAACTCCTTGCCACCCTTGATGGCGGTGTCCAGCTGGTCGAAGAACTTGACCCATGTCTCCTTCTCCGTGGGCTCGAGGGAGTCGCCACCTTCTGAGCTGCCGTTGCCGTTGCCGCTGCCGCCCCCCGTCTGGAAGATCTGGTTCTTCAGGTCGTCGCGCACCTGCGTCAGCAGACCCTCGACCGTCGTGAAGCGCCCGCCCAGCGTGCCGGGGTTGACGGAGAGGTTCAGCTCGGGGCACTCGAGGGCGCAGCTCTCGCTCTTCAGGATGTCTCGCGCGAGGTCTACGTCCCCCTTCACCTTGAGGGTGACCTTCCTGCCCTTGTCGGGCACCGCGCCTCCTGTCTTGACGTCGTTGCTTCGGTACCCGCAGGCATCGCACACGGTGCTCATCAGCACCACCTGCTTGAAGTGGGGGATCTCCACCATCTTCATGTGCGTGATACACGGGTGCATGCAGCCGGGGCAGCTCGCGGGGAAGCTGTACACCTCATCGGGGAGGATGTCGTCGTTCTCGCCAAGCCGTCCCTGGCCCTGCAGCGGTATTGTGCCGTCGGCGTTGGCCACCACATCCGTGTCCGACAGGCCCAGGGCCTCGTTCTGCTCGGGCGTCCGCCTGTACTCGTGCTTCTCCCACTTGCCGACACCGTCGTGGAGGTCGGGAGAGATCCAGCTGTTGCCTGCGGGGTCGTCGACGTATACGCGGAAGGGGAAGGACTCGCCCGCTAGCATGGCGCGGCCCTTTGTGATGATCTCGGCCACCTTCTCGTAGATCTCGGGCGCCTGCTCCTTGCGAGCTTCTTGTCCGAATTCGAGGTCATCGATGATGGTTGTGAGGAGGCCCTCGACGTTGGTGAGCTGGCCCTTGCCTGCAGGGACCTCGAGGTCGAGTTCGATAAACTTGACTGTTGCTGTGTCGGCCTTGACGACCTGACGGGCAAAGTCGGCGGGGGCGGTAAGTCGGAGTTCGTAGTGTGTGCCTTTGGGCTGGACGGAACCGGCGGCTTGGATCTCGTTGTTGTGGAAACCACAGTGGTCGCAGGAGAAGGACATTATTATGATTTCGCGGAAGTAGGGGATCCTGGTAAGGAGCAGTCTGGTGATGCCCTGTGGTTGCTATGTTAGTCCTGCGTTGGGAAGACTCGAAGTTGAATTCTACTCACATTCTCACGGCAATTCATGCAAAGCGACTCGATCTCCTCGACTGGCTTCGCATCGTCATCGCCGGCCTGCTCTTGGTTGACTTGCTGGCCGATAGACTTGAAGTACTCAGGTGGAGAAATGATCTTGGTGTCGTCTGTGCCGTTTGTCTGCGCGTTGTTCTCGGAAGAAGACATATTGTGTGATATAGCCGGAAGTAGATTATGGGTGGGATGTGTCGTCGCAAATGGTGGATGATGGTACTGCACATCGAAAATTTTGGAGGGGTAGGCCGACCCAAACGATATATTGCTGACATTGGCGCGGAGGCGGGGCAATGGCAGCTTATGTCATAGGGCGCTGGGCGCCGCCAGGTGCTTGGGGAACCTTCTCGGGCCCGCGACAGCTTATAAAGCTAGGCCTGGTCAGGCCTTAGGAGGGGGCCGTTTTTTGGGGCGGGGGAAACGGAGCCCGCTGGCTATCCTCACCCATGCTTCCAAGGTCCATCACCGACCACACAGCCTCACTCGCCCACCTATAAGCCTGCCTACTTCTTCATAAAGTCAGATAGGCTTAACCCAAACCCAGAGGAGGGAGTTGAGCCCTGTCTTTGGTCTAGCAGAGCCTGTAGACCGGCCTTTCGGTTCTTCGCTCTCTTCTTGCTGTTGGCATTGGCAGTTGCCGGCGCCACCTTCGATACATCTGCCACAGGCTTTTGAGTTGGAGCTGGAGCTTTGGTCACCCCCGGCGTCGTCGCCTGTTGCGCTGTCTTCTTGATCCTTGGGGCCCTAGGAATGGGTCCCGGACTGGGCAGGCTCAGCTTGGTGTACTTGCTGCAGTTGCCACAAGTGAACACTTTTGATATGCCCGATCTGGTAGGTCGCTTCTCCTTCGAGCCGGCTGCAAGAATACCCTGAACTTTGGTTTGCTTCCTCGTTCTGGCTCGTATTGCTTTCTCCGTTTCTATGTTCAACTTGCTGCCCTGGCCTGGGACCATAATATGTCCACAGCAGCTACAGACATGTTGTCGTTGGGTGTCAGACACGAGCACATCGTTGTCCACCAGCAAAGTGTTGCGCCGGCTCATGAGGAACGCAGAAGTCTCAGGAGCCGAGGAGGAGAGCAGATGAGCTGCATCTGTCAAGAAGCGCAGTTGCGGTGCGAGTTCTGTAGCTACCATTCTCTGCACTGTTGTGGTAGGGACCTTGTAGATTCATGTGATTCTGTCCGAGTGAGTCTGGTTGTGGGAGCGGATAGAGAGATTGCTGAAGAAAACACGGGATAGCTGGAGAGGGCAGCAGCGGCAAGCCAAAAGTTCACAAGGTTCGCTAGCTGGCTTGCCCTGTGCAAATAGCTGGCCATGGTGCAAATATCAAAGTAGGGAGCATCTTGACCTCCTTCACTCTAGACGCGATATGCTGGTGACCCTACCAAACTAGGTGGTTGTTCGCAAACTATGACCTCTTGATTTCCCACTTGATATCTTTGATGCTGACCTCGTCTCCAGCCTTCTCATCGTAGTCGAACCATTCGCCCTCGTTGAGGTCGATCTCCGTGAACTTGGTGCCGGATTCCAGTCCCTCAGCCAGCCATTGACCCTATTTGAACATTATTAACTCTGTTTTTCTATCGATGGCATAGGCTTCTTACCTCTGGTCTGAATTCGACAAATTCAAGCCCACGGCAGTCGAACTCGAGGATGTTCTTGGGCTTTGCAGGCTCGGACTGCTCATATGCGCTGGGCGCTGCCTTGATCGATGCTGAGGCCTCACGCTGAACAGATGTGTCAGTGTTGTCAACGAAAGAACTATTCCCTCCTGATGAATTCTATTGAGCCCGTCTCGACCTCTCCGTACCTTGCAATTCTTGCACTTCCAGACAAAGTTTGCCTCTCCTCGGCTTCCACTCATCTCATTCTGCTCCTTGATTCGGTATCACCATTAGCTAATTTCCAATTCTATAGCTATACTAGGCCTGTCACTTACAAACCGGCTCACTCCAACCCAGTTCTGGTGCGTCTCCCTGCACGATGTGCACTGGACCTTGAAGGTATACCAGAATGGGTTTGCCTCGGTGTCGTCTGGGCGAAGGTTGGTCACACTAGCCACGCTGTTAGTGAGGCTTTCCTCTCACATGGATATACACATATTCCTCTACTTACCCACCCAATTCGGCCTGCAAGTTGAGCGCGTACATCTTTGATATATGAAGTTAAAGCACGAGAATATGAAATGTCGAGGCAGTAGTTGAGTTTCCCGCAGATGTGTTTGAATAAACCCGTCGCGGAATCCTTCAAGAATGAACGCAAGGCGTTGAGCTCTGAAAGACAGGGGCCCAGTCACTAAAACGACCCCCTGAAGAAGCAGTCTGTTACACCCGGGACAGCCCGTGCGCAAGCCCAGCAGCTTGGAAACGGCGGAGGATGGAATTTTGTTGTTCCTCCGCGGCACCAGTCGAACGGCAAGTACCTAAGTATCTACGTACCTACCTGAACCGGGTAGCTGCTGCTAAACTTCGCGACGAGCGTTGATTCACCATCACCGGTCGAGAGCGCGCAAACACTCCCCCAATCGACCTCCCGCACTGCACTGTCGCCGGAACTGCGAACCTCGAGCAGCCGGTGCGCGCGCCTCCGCAATGCCTCTGACATGCAATCGCTCTGGTCTCGAGCTGCCCAAGCTCACGTCTGCCACTGCAGAACCTGCGCCCATGTCACGAGCAGGGCCGTAAGGCCCACCACCGTCTCCGCTGTAAAACCTCCTCGGAAGTTACGGCCTAGCGAGTTCTTCACGGCTTCGTACACGACAGCATCCGGCACGGCCGCCATACTTGATGCGCCCCGCGAAGATATACGGCCCGGAGAGCTTGGTCGGAAGATCGAAGGGGTTCGGAAAAGTTTGAGCCAGTTACGAGGGTCGTCTTTGCTTGAAGAGCAGGATGGCGTCTCCAGGATCACTTCCACAGTTCGGCCGCTCGGTGCCTTGATGCGTCCGGTGGTCTACACTGACGCTATTGAGACATTGAAGTCGATTTGCAAAATGGACGACGCCCTCATCCGACACGCCAAGAGCAGGACAGTCCTCCGTACATTCCTTCGGGATATACACAAGAGTTACGACCCAGCGCGAAGGTTGGGTTCACCACGCTTCGCCCACCGAGGGCCAGACTTCGACCTGGCTGAGGAGGCCTTGGAGGAGGAACGTGGGGAGGGTGGCATTCTCCACCGGGAGCCTCTCACAAATCTGCAATTTGCTCGGTACCACGAAATGGTCAACACCCTCGTTGACGCTTTGGTTATACAGTCCTACTACGACGAGCACCCGTGGAGTCCCCAAGCTGCCCGTCGTGCGCTAGAGAGCTTAGACTCGGCATGGACGTCAATTCGCCTGCTTCGGTCCGAGGGCTACCCCAGGTATAATCACCCCGATCTCGATCCTGCCGCTACGAATGAGGGCCGCGAGAAATTACGGGCCACGGTTCAGAAACTCTTCGCTTCGTGGGGCGACAGGTCATCGGCCAAATTTCGTGTCGCCAAGATCTGTTACAATCTGCTCGTTTGCCCGGTCCCTCCTAGTATCCACGATTACAACACCCTCATACTAGGTTTCACGCGAAACAAGGCGCACAACCTTGCGAGCATTGTGGTGGATTCGCTATTGGAGCACAGTCGATTGCGTCCCACGCCACAGACGATAGTATGCCTGCTGCTTCATTACCAATGCAACCGCGACATCGTGGGCTTCTACGGCGTCATCCGTCGCATTCTGGCCATTGACAACCGTGGCATGCTCATGCGACGGAGATGGCATGAAGACATCCTGGCTGTTCCAGATTTGCGCAAGTGGGCTAAACAGCCCGAGGTGACGACCTCTCTGAAGGGCAATTGGGTGATTGAGAGACCAAAGAGAAACCGGGCCATATATGATGCCCTTGTCTCCGGTCTTCTCGACTTCGGCCGCGTTAAAGATGCGGCCAAGATATTTGTGGCATCGCTACAGGAGAGATGGGGAACCAGCGTGCAGACCTTCATCCAGCTGTTGCGACAATGTCTCTACACCCTCGATGCACCAGCGGCTGATATTCTCCTGCGAGGCTTTATCGACAATGCCGAGGTCATGACTACGTTCATCCTGAGGAGCAACAGTCCAAGGAAGTTGGCAGAGCATCTGTACCCGTTACTAAACATGGGGAAGCCGCCCAGCTGGCCATTCTCTGAGGAAAGGGCTTCACTACTATGGTACTCGAAAACCATGGTGACGTCGCCGCAAGACAAGACTCGCATCCAGCGGCTCACTGTTGCCATGTTCATCAGGCAGACAGAAAACCAGCTGACGAGGCTAAACCACATCATCGGCCGCTTGAATCGGATCTATCACACTGACTCCATTCTGGAGAGGTTAGACTACGCAGCGTGCGGGATAAATGAGCTCACTAAGCTATACTCACATCACAATTTCCTCGCCGCAAGACTCCTCAAGCACCAGGCTCTCTTGAAGATATCAAGGCATCTAGAGGAAAAGACATGGGATATCCAGCCTGGCCAACTTCGTTCCACGCACCGCAAAGTAGTCCGTCTCCTCGAGGCGGCTATTCCCAGGCCGGCTCAGCCGGGCGGCTGGGGAGTGTCCGAAAACGATGAGGAGATTACGACGCTGGCGAACCAGTGGATCCTTTATCGGCTGAGCAAGATGCACGGCATCACGAGCGAAGCGCAGCGGGTGGCATTTGATATCGAGCTTGCTCTGCTGACGGCGGTAAGGCTGCAGGAGAAAGCGCTCAACATCCTGTTTGCCTTCCCAACGAAGGACTTGATCGAGAACAAGCTCGGCGCGTGGGCGCGGTGGCCGGTACGAGTTGCTTCAAGGCAAACCACCGTCGCCAGTAATACTGGACGAACAGAGGCCAGGACGACCCTGGCGGAGAGCGGCGGAGGAGGGCGGGTGCCGCTGGGCGCCTGGGCCGTGCGGTTCGTTTGAGTCGTGGGGCAATGCTCCGTTGAGACGATGCATGCACATATATAGAGCTTTTACCCAAGCTAGAAATGATAGATCGGAGAGCAATCTACGCCCATAGATAATGTTATACAGCTGTACTGCTCGACCAGACGAGCCACAAGTCGGGCAGAATCATATATGAATGATAGAACAATACTAGGCTCTCTACTTGGGGCGGGGAGAAGTGGTGGCCCCGACTGCCGGATCAATATTGAGGGTCTTCGGACTACAGTCAACCGGCCCATCAAATGGATTTGATGAGCGGTGACACTTCACCCAAGTCTGAGATCCTGCGCATGATGGAGAAGGTCCAGGTGGCGTCCAAGTGGCACCGATTCAGCAGCTGCCACGAGTGTCACGCTGTAACCATGGTTCCTGAAGCTAACGCACGAAGGGTCCTACAGTCTTGTTCTGGAAGACGTGGCGAGCCTATGGAACGTCTGGCGGTGTTACAGAATACCGATTGCGATATCAGCCAAGAGCCAACCACAGAGCAACCAGCAATCGAGTACTATGTAACATTCAAATTGCCAATGTACAACATAGATAATCATAAGCCAGAAGGCGGTGTGTCATCTTACAGTTTATCGGGTCTCTCCTGAATTCTTGCAGGTCGTCTGAGAATAGCCTCGAGTTGAAATGTGGATGAGACGGAGAGCAAGTGCCGTGCGGGACAACTGGATGGAAATAGTGTCCGGTATGTGCGGAGATGCACGGCGCAGACATTTTGGACTACCTAGGTACATAGTAGGCTCAACGGAGATTTAAAGTTATAGGCGTGCCTGTACTAAGTAGCGCTCAGGCGAACGTGCTCATTCATATGGATGCGAGGACGTTGAGATCTCAACCAGTAGGGATCATACATGCGGCCACGCCGGTCAGACCCTGAATATCTCTCGACAAGATGTGCGGAGGGCAGGAGGGGTTCAATGAGGGGTGAGTGAGCCCTGTCTAGCAGTGCCTAGGTGCCTAGGTATCTACCAAGTACCTACCTAGGTAGGTAGGTATGGTAGGTCCGGCAGCCGGCTCGATCTTCCAAGGTTCAAGGCTCCCTTGCAACATGTGTCGAGGGTACCACTGACCAATGAACTACGCAAGTCCCTACCTGTCCAGATGTCTTGGTAGAGATTCCAGAGATTGACCCCACATGAGCTCATCGTGCACTTTAGCATTCCGCTCCGAACACCAAATGTGGAACTTAACTACCGTGTAGAAGAGACTGTGTGCTGCTGACGACTTGGTGGTGAAACAGAAATAGATTTACATAAAACTCTGGTGGGAGGACTCGCTGGCCAAGGAGAGATTATTAAGGGAACACTGTTCAGACTAAATGGTCACGGTCGCCATCTGTTGTCTTGGTTTCTTGCCCTGTTTCAATGGCTGATACCTCGGACTGCACGACGTCACGGAGCTACTGCTACTACCTACCTAGGTAGTCACCTACTCACTTAGTTACCTAGGTAATGATACTTGTACTTACGGTACACTCCCACTTACACCTACACTTGGACTCCAGCCAAAAGGCTCATTTTCTTGATCACGGACTCCCCGGCCGCGCCTTTTTCCCTCCAAGACTCGGTCTCGATCATTACAGGGTCATAATTGCCTTGAGTACCCACCTACACTTCGAGGCTTCTTCTCACACCGAACAATGCAGGTTCTCGATCCCCTTTGACAGGCACCCTCTGCCCGCCTCGACTTCACGGACAGCCGGAAGACGACGACCTCCACGTTATCGACTCAAATCTCACACTCGACCTCCCTCGTAGCTTGCCCTGCAACATTCCCTAGCAGATTTGGTACTCCCTGGCGCAAGCGCAATACCTGAGAGCATTGTGATAATCCGTCAAGATGAAGTTCGGCAAGAGGTATGCTGTACTCTCACCACCATCGTGTCCACCTCATCCAGCCTTGGGCCCTGGCTAACGCCTTTCGAGCCTCCCGCGAAATCAAGTGCCTGAGTGGGCACAGAACTACATCGACTACAAGGGCCTTAAGAAGTATATCAAGGCAGCTGCTGAGGCGTCCAAGCATGGGGACAAGGTGGACCTAGCAGGTAAACATCTCGACCGATCAACCCCTCCGGCGGGCTGAGCCCCAGGCGCCTAACCAGATGGGAACAGAATTCTTCTTCGCTTTGGATCGAAACCTCGAGGATGTCGACTCTTTCTACAACAAGAGGTTCTCCGAGGCCTGCCGCCGCCTCAAGCTCCTGCAGGAGCGCTACGGGAAGATGCTCGACGTGTCTGAGCTGGATGTGGACGAGACCGAAGAGCTGATGGGTGCGCTTCTGGAACTCCGGAGCCAGTTCCGTAAGCTGCAGTGGTTTGGAGAGATAAACAGGCGCGGCTTCGTCAAGATCACCAAGAAAATTGATAAGAAGGTCCCCGAATCTGCGACTCAGCACCGGTATATCGCCACCAAGGTCGACCCGAAACCTTTCGCCAAGGACAACCACATTGCCCGTCTTCTGAACGATATCAACAAGTGGCTGTCGGCCATTGGCGACGCTAAGAACATCGACGACAACAGATCTGAGAGATCTGTACGCTCTTTGGGACGAGCATCCGCAAAGGCTATGCTGGCTGTGCCCTCCGCACTTCTGGACAAGCTCGATCAAGCCATTAGAGAAGACGATGTCAAGGCCGTGGAAGCACTCCTGGCCCAGGCGAATCTTACATTCTCAGAACCGTCTGCCCAGAGTCTTCTGCTCAACCTCTTGCAGAGATCCATTTCCGCCCGGTCCAAGAACTCGATTGGATACCTTATCTCACATATCAAGTCTCTAGACGAGGTGGATGATATCAACGAACGAAATTGTATCCATCGCCTTGTCATCCACATTGGGCGTACCAAGTCTGCCAGTGCCAGAGAGAACGAGGCACCAGCCTACCCATTCCCTTCGGGCAACCATTATGCTTCGCAGTATATCACACCAGCGGCTTCACCGGCACTGCCTTCGAAAAGTACCCTCAAAGAGACACAGCTTCTTGACAAAAGCGATGAGGCTGTCCAGATCCTTATCTACCTTCTGGACAAGATCCGGGAGGACCAGCGGCCTGCATTGAGTAGTAGGGACTCATTCGGCCGCCTCCCACTTCACTATGCTGCTCAGTTCGGCTTCGTGGTCGTCTGCCAGATCATCATGGCCAAGATGCAAGAATGGGGCCAATTCAACGTTGAGGAAGGCATTGACGCCCCTGATTGGCAGGACAAGGAAGGCAATGCGCCGCTCCATCTTGCTGTCATCGGTGGGCATGCCCTTACGACTCAAGCTCTTCTGCAAGGTGAGAACTGGCGAGGGGCGAACGAGGACAAGACAGCCATGAGACGGGCCATTTCCAAATCTAGCGCTGTCCTGGCCATCGCAACCAAGTCTAACCTCAAGAGAATTGTTAAGCTGCTCGTTGAAGCCGGTGTAGACATCAATTGGCAAGATAACTCCGGAGAAACGGCGCTACATATTGCTGCTAGATTCGGAAATGACGAGTGTGCTCGCATTCTGATCGATGGTACTGAAGAGCAAAAGGCCGACCTGGAGCTCGTCGAGAAGAATTTCAACTGGACGCCACTTCACATCGCCGCTGTGGACGGACACCTCTCCATGGCTAAGCTGCTGGTTGAGGCTGGCGCCAATGTCGACAAGCCCGACTCGTCTGGATGGATGGCCAGGGAGCATGCCGCACTGAGAGGTCACTTGGAACTCGCCAAATACCTGAAAGAGAACAGCAAGGTTGATGAGCTCGCGCTTGAAGCGACCAACGGTGAAGAGAAGCAAACTGCGGCTTCTGATACTTCGACGCCCGAAGTTTCTTCTTTGGGTGACCGTCGTTCCAACGGAACAGCTCGAGCTGCTGACCCTGTCAAGACCTTCGGACATCGTTACCTGAAGGACGAGAGTCTGGTACTTGTAAGCCTTGGGTCCATGGACATGAGAAGGGAAGTCGATGCTGTCAAGCTTGACCGGGTTCCGCTCAATGAAGCCCATGCCACACAGCTCGATACGGCATTGTCCGTTGTGGTCTCCGCCCACGGCGCCCATGGCGAGCCCACCATCATAGACTTGCCCGTTCACGACAACATCTCCACGGAGCCTATTCTCTTCACAACCAAGGACGCAAGCAAGGTTAAACTGCTGTTCGATATCGTGCCCACCTATTCTGGCAATGACAAGAACAAGATCGGCAGGGCAGTAGCGCTGCTTTCTAGTGTCCGGCCCTCTGTTGGCTCAAAGCGCATGAACCTCCAGGGAGACGTCTGTGTGCCAGTCATGTCTTCAGCTACCCTGGAAGTGATCGGGACTGTCAACTTCAATTTTCTGATTGTTACGCCTTTTTCTCATCCCAACATGGAGGTCACATCCGAGCAGACGTACTGGAAGAAGCTGGCCTCGACCATGGTCATAGGACACCGTGGCCTCGGCAAGAATGTGACCTCCAACAGATCCCTGCAGCTCGGCGAGAACACTGTCGAGTCCTTCATCGCCGCCGCCAACCTAGGCGCACAGTACGTCGAGTTTGACGTCCAGCTGACAAAGGACCACGTTCCTGTGATCTACCACGATTTCCTCGTCAGTGAGACGGGCCTCGATGCGCCTGTGCATACCCTCACGCTCGAGCAGTTTCTACACATCAACCCTGATGCCCGCCGCCTCAACGGCAAGGATATCCTCAACCAGCAGCTCGACCGCGTGCGTAATAACGAGCCGGGCCCGCGGCAGCGGTCCATGTCCGTCGGGTACGGGAGCGGCGACGGACTCGACAGCAAAGGAAGCGTGGCCGACGAGCGGATGAAGCACACGCGAGACTTCAAGGAGAAGGGCTACAAGGGAAACACCCGCGGAAACTTCATCCAGGCGCCATTCGCGACGCTCGAGGACCTATTCCGCGACCTGCCTCCGAATGTCGGTTTCAACGTCGAGATGAAGTACCCCATGCTGCACGAGAGTGAGGAGCACGACATGGACGCCTACGCGGTGGAGCTCAATAGTTTCTGCGATACGGTGCTGGCGAAGGTGTATGACCTCGCCGAGCAGAGACATATCATCTTCTCGAGCTTCAACCCGGACATATGCCTGTGCTTGAGCTTTAAGCAGCCCAACTTCCCCATCCTGTTCCTCACGGACGCAGGTGACGCCGTCGTGGGCGACGTGAGGGCGAGCTCCCTACAGGAGGCCATCCGGTTTGCGAGTCGGTGGAACCTACTGGGGATTGTGAGCGCGTCGAAGCCCTTCACGAACAGCCCCCGGTTGGTCAGGGTGGTGAAACAGCACGGTCTGGTCTGCGTCAGTTATGGAGTGGAGAACAACGACCCTACGTTGGTGCAGGTATGTTTCTGGCGTCCGAAAACATATAACCATTTGATTGCGGGGATATGCTAACGTGTCTTCTCTCTCAACAGCGTCAAGTAAAGGAGGGTATCGACGCCGTCATCGTTGATAGCGTGCTGGCTATCCGCCAGGGCCTGACTGAGTCCGAGGTCAAGGTTCCGAGCCAGGTACTTCCTCTTCTGTCCAAGACTGTGGACGAAGGTAACTCCTCTGCGGTTATCTGAGAGCTGTCCCTGGGCGGGAGATATGGTGTTGCGGAGAAGACAAATGGAAGAGAATTGCATAGAGGAGTGTTCGGGCTGGAGCTGGACAGATGTTTGGGGACGGAACGGTACCCAGCAACAATGACATGTTAGAGCATATCAACGGTGTTTTTGTTTTTGGGAACCTGATCTCTCGTGGGTCAGAACCCAGGGCTCAATTGAAGCAATTACGGCCTGGACCACAGCCAAGGAGGCATGGCAGGATAGGGAGCATGCATCACAGATTATTAACATGTTTTCAACTAACACGGAAGATATATGTGATGATTCGACCCGTTCCTTGAACCATACCAGATGTAGATGATAAGCTGGGTTTGTTGTGACTACATCAAGCACCCGGCCGCGTGTCGTCGAAGTTCTCGATGTTGTCATATGCCTAGGTATTCACAGGAGGGGGGGGTGGTTGGCTGGGTCAAGTGTCAGTTGCAGTGGCTGACATCCGGGGAATGACTGACGGTAGAGGCCGCCGTTGGCTATTTGCCACTTGTGGAAAATCCTAGGTGGTGGGGGGCAGCTCTGTGTGTGTGTATGTGTGTGTGTGTTTGTCCCCCTCTGATCACTGCTTGGTCCGGGGACCGGAAGGACGCCATGAAGTCTGCCTGTCGTCATGGCCCTCAGGGCCTCTACATATCTGATAAGGGCAGGACAAGAAGCAAGGGCAAGGGCAAGGGCAAGGGCAAGGGCAAGGGCATCGTGACATTGTGTAGGTTGGTTGTATTGGTCCCCAATTGCCCCCCTCGGTTTGTTTCGATCATGACCAGCAAAGTACTACCTAGGTATGTACCTAGGCAGTTTGTATCTATCTCGGAGTTGAGAGTCGAGTCGCCCGTTTTGCTGCCAATTTCAACAAACAGGAACGACAATAAAAAAGGCACCGACCGAGCGGGCACCACCCCGTCGTGGAATTCTGCGACAGCAGATCTTTCGTGTTGGGCAGAAACAGCGATTTGCATACATACGGTGGACCGATCAAGCGTACGGATCCGTAACTACTTAACCTAATAATTGCCTACCTAGGTAGGTATACTACCGTAGACTACCTAGGTACATAACTCGAAGACTGGTGGCTGGTTCCGGTTCTGGCTTTGGTTCTGAGTTTTGGTAGTGGCCAGCACAGGGAGGCCTGCTGGCCCTGGAAGGGAGTGCGCTGCCACTGGACTGGCCTGTGCCTCTGCCTCTCCAGGGCTGCCTGCAATAGGTACGGACGGAGACTGGTCGCCTATCTAGTCATTTCCGTTAGTTATCAGTAACCTCCAGGTTGTCACCCAGAGTGATTCCACCGGCACCTGTTGGCTGGCCCTCACACACTTTGGTGTATCATCATTGAGCCCACACCAGCTGGAGGACCCTGACCTGGCCTGACCTGATCTGGCTGTGACGTGACGCGTGCTGTGTTATAATTCTTTGCCCAGCCCAGTTTCCCCCCTCCAAGATCCCCCCCTTCGAAGATCGCCTGACGTCTTTCCCCCATCCTCCTCAGCAAACTGCGATTGGTCTCCCAGAAGGCGACTTTTACTCCAAACCACCCTCGAAGTCTCCCTGGCCAAAGACGACGACGACGACGACAACAACAACAACAACAGCAACCACGACAGACAACCACAATGTCAGGCCCAGGTTCTCCCGGCCAGGAGGGCCCCACGTTTGCCCCGCCACAGCTCCCTCCGGGCTGGATCGCGCAATGGGACGCGAACAGCAAGAAATACTATTTCGTCCAGCTCTCGACTGGTGTTTCGCAATGGGAGGTGCCGACCGATTCCGCCCCGATAGGTGGCACGCCCGCTGCGGCCACCGAGCACCCCTACGGCGTCCCGGGTCAGCCACAGCTCATCACCCACCCGGACGGCACCCAGACCGTCAAGCACCCTGATGGCACCATGGAGCCCGTCATGCCGGACGAGTCGGGCCACGCGAGGGGCATCGCGGCCGACGGGCCGACGGGCGATAGAGGTTTAGGTGTAAGCTTTTGCATTCGCCCCCGTGTCTGTTACGCATGATCCCCCACTACATTCATATCTGCCTATCTACATACCTGCTGCCCATCAGATTGATCGCCCGCTGACTTCCACCTGCTGTTTCCCTCGCGTTGCAGTCCATGGCCATGAACGCGCTACTCGGCGGCGGCAAACAGAGCGGTAGCGGTCACAACTCGAGCAGCAGCCCCTTCGGAGGCCTCGCGGGCCAGGTCCTCAGCGGCCTCACACACCAGTCCTCCGGCCAGCAGCAACAGCAGCAGCAACATAGCTCTTCGTCGGGCGGGCTCGGCGGGAAGCTCGTCGGGCAGCTCGCCTCGAACCTCTTCTCCTCGGGCGGCAAGCAGTCTTCGCAACAACAGGGCTACCACGGCGGACAGAGCGCTCAGGGGCACGGATCGGGGGGCATGATGGGCGGCGTGGCGCATATGTTTGGGGGACAGTCTGCCTCTTCGGTACGTTTGCTCGTGGAACTACACCGGTGATGACGGGGGGCGGGGGGCGGGGACTCGCCTGGGATCGGGGTGTTTCCGAGAGGAGGAGCGTCGAGATGGGGTAGTGGCGCCCCGGAAGATGATCGCTCGGGCGATGCGAGGGATGTCATCACGACAGAAGAGGACCTAAAGACTGACATATGACCCTCCCCAAAGCAGAACCAAAACTTCGGATACTCGAACCAAGGCCACCAAGGAGGCTACAGCGGGCCCGCGCCCCCATCGACATACCAACCATCCGGGGCACTGCACTCGCAGCAGCACAACCAGTCGCCCGCACAACAACACCATACCCCACCGACGCACGGCGGCTACCAGGGCCAACAACCGCAACACCACGCGCCGTACGGCCAATCGCCTTCGCACCAGCCACCCGCACACTCACAGTACGGCCACTCGCCGTCGCATCAACAGCACCAGTACGGCCAGCCACCATTAGGCTATGGCGGCGGCGGCGGTGGTGGTGGTGGTGGTGGTGGCGGCGGCCAGGGCGGCTACGGTCACCAGCACTCCTCCCCGAGCCAGGCGCCGCCGGGGTACGGCGGGGGCGGGGGCGGGGGCGGGTTCAACCCCTCGTATATGCCGCCTCCCCCGCCGGGTCAATACCCGGGAGCCCAGCCGTCGTACCAGCCTCAGGGGCCGCATGTGCCGCATGGGTCGCATCCTTATGGCAGCAACCCAGCTTATTAGGAGGAGGCTGACGAGAGGCTGCTTGATCGGCTGCTGTTTGGTATCTGAGAGCTTTTGATGGGCGGTACATGGTTGGGTTGTGCTAGTGGTCGATGGGTTGGATTCCCTTCGGGAGAATGGCTATGTGGGCTGTGCAAGCGGATGAGTGGGTGTAGGAGTGGGTGTGAACGAGGGTTCTTTTTTTTTGGGTGTATAATGATTGGGCGCTGTCAAGAGACGCTGCGGGTTGGTTGTATGTTGAATGATTGGTTTCCCGATGTGTAGGAGTCAAGATACCTAAAGATCGAATTATGGAGATGGAAGGTTGGCTGGGAGGGGGTTGCAGCGATGCGAAGGGGGAAGCGGTATAAGGAATGTGTCAACAACAATAAGTCGTGTGAGAAGGTGAGGGAAGGTGGTATCGAATAGACGGACTTGTATCACGAGAGAGGGTGAGAGGAGGGCTGACGAGGCCATATATCTGTTAGTTCTGGTGTTACTCGGCAGTCAAGAATTCTCTGCACTGGTATCATGATGATATTACTTAGTTACTCTAGCTAGAACGTTCTTTGTTGCAAAACGGGCTCAACACATACATATTCCCCCCGTTCATCATTCCTGCCTCCACCGACCCACATCTTCACTTCCTCTTGCGCTCCTCCTCCTCCTCCACCACAGAAACAGACTCGCCGCTACCACCTCCAACCATCAAGCCCCGGACCCAAGGCATAACCAGCAGCGTCGAGAGGACCCACGACAAGGCGGCGATGAGAACGACGTACCCCACCGTGGGGACCAGCGTCCGCGGCAGGACGTTGTACACAAAAGGGTCCAAGATGATGTCCGCGACTACAGGCTCCGGGTGCTCCATCAGGGCCCGGTCATGCGAGAAGTAAGATGCCGCAGCATCTATGCGGAGGAAGAGGACTGATGACTGGCGCTCTCCGGAGGAAGGATGAGCGCCGGTGGTGGTGGTGGCGAGAGCTGGCGGGCGGGATATGGAGTAGTTGTACAGCGAGGTGATCAGCTCTGGCGTGTCGAAGACTGTGGGGAGGGTGTATGTTTCTAGGTGGAAATCCGTCGGTTGCTGTGTGTATGTATATGTTAGGATTGTGTCTATAGATATATATATATATATATGATAGTCGTATAATTATCCACACGCCGGTCACAGAAACGCATGGCATGTATTTCAGGAAAAGGAAACTCACCGTCGCCAGCCAGCATATGCGGACTTCATATCTCTGGCCCTCGGTGAGGTTGTCTAGTATGAGCCATGTCGATTTCCCCCTTGCCAGCTCTTCTGTTGGGAAGATGGCCTCCAGGTGTGTCCTTAACGACCACGCCTCAGGAGTGAGAGAGTCGATGTTGAGGTCGGATAGGGTTGGGTGTTGGTGAGGGACGTTGACTGGTCCCGGGCCGAGGAAGATTGTCTTCTCTACGTTGGCGGAGACCAGGGATGTTATCATGCCAAGGAAGAGGCAGATCAGGGATAGAGGAACCATAGTCGCCTCAGAGCAGTTGTGATGGTTTATTACTTCTGCTTCGAGGAGGGGGTGGGTGAGACGCATAGGTGAGAAGATATCAGCCACAGCATAGTACCCAAGTACT